>LPNX010793744.1:0-61937 GCA_001517045.1 Pseudotsuga menziesii | reverse complement strand
GGGAGAGATATGAGGGGGGGTTGGAGGGAGGACAAATATAAAGGGAAGGGATTGGCGGGAGGGGAATAAATATAAGTGGGAGGGAGGGCCTTGGGGTCTTAGACATTGTCAAGGGAAGAAACCTCTACTTTATGCCCTAAATAAAGCTTCTAGGCATCTACGACCACTAATAACACCTTAAACCACCATATGTTACCTCTTGAGGGAATTCTTAGCTTTGTGTGTGGGAATTGACGCCATTAGGTTGTTTTAATCACTAAGGATGGGTTTAGAGACCATTGACATGGTTGAAAAACCAGGAAAACTGGGTCATAGATACTAAAGGAAGCTTCTAAGGATCCATAGGAAAAAATAATGTATCAAGCCACCACACATGACCTCTCTAGGGGGTATTTGGACTTAGATTAGGGATATGCGATAAATTGAGATTTTTTTCACAGTAGTTATGGGTCTTGGGGCCATATGCATGGGACTGGGAGGAATCCCAAGCCTTGGGCCCTAAATGAACTCCTTAGTCATTTAAGGTCAATAAGGACACTTCAAACTACCACGTAGGACCTATTGATGGTATCCCTACCCAAAAACTAGGGATAATCATGCAATCAAGAGGTTTTAAATAGTAGACATGGGTCTCAAGGCCTTACACATGGTTAATAGAGTAAACCCAAGACTTAGTCCATAAAGGAATATTATATCCATCAAAGGCCTAAAATGATACCTCGAATCACCTCACATGACTTACAAGCACTAGGTTTGGGTCGTGTGGCCTTTAACATTGTTGGGGGAGTAAACATTGGGACTGGACTCTAAAAAAATCTTCTAGGAATCCATGATCATCAAAAACACCTCAAATTACCAGCCATGAACTATTGAAGTTACCCTTTCCTTTGAGTGGTGACATGGATGTCATTAGAAGGTTTTGGATAGTAGATATGAATCCATGGGTCTTGGACATTGTTAAGGTAGGAAAACTAGGCCTTGTACCTTAAATAAAACTTCTTAGAATATAGTTTTAAGAATGAAATTTGATCCACCATACATGACCTCATGAGCATATACCTAGCCTCTATGTGGGGTAATTAGAAATAATAGGATGTTTTGAGCACTACATATGGATATCAAGGTCCCAGACATAGTTGTGGGAGAAACCCTAAGCCGTAGGCCCTAAATGAATGTTATGGGAATCTTGACCTAAGAATGATGCCTTGAACAAAAAAAATCATGTCTTAAGAAGATATTTGGCCTCCAAGTGGAAATATTAGTATGACTATGAGTTCTCAAGCACAATGCATACATTGTGGAGCCTCAACATAGTTAAGAGATGACACCCTATCCTGAGGCCCTAAAATCCTTGATTTTGTGTGTCCACGACAAAAAATAATGCTTCAAAACAACATAAATGATATCACAATCCTTATCCTCATAGTCGATGTGTTGGTACCATTGGGAATATTTTAGAGCTAGATATGAGTTTCGAGACTTAGAGAAAGGTTATGAAATACAACTCAATCATTAAGTCTAAAAGGAAGCTTCTATGTCTTAAGCACCATGAACAAGTGCCATGGACAAGTGCCTTGAACCTCCAATAATCTGACCTCATTATCCACAACCATTCACAAATTTTAGGCTAAACGTCGTCCTTTTGCCACACTAAACCTCTTTGGAGGGGCCAATAATTACCATGATCTTTTCTATTTAGATGGGGTTTCTCCCAAAGCCTATCCACTAACTTGGTAAACTCTTTTTTACTCTCATACCAAGCTACTGAAGCTAAAACACATATGCATTATAGCGCATATGCGATATGAATAATGCTAAAATGCATATGCATTATAACACATATGCATTTTTTTAAATTTAAAAACTCGGCGGGAACAAGTCTTGGCATTATGTTCGGAAATAGCTTCGGACTACCGAACCTATTGGCTAGCACAAATAAACTAGAGCTATTGCATGTATTTTAGAACTCTATCAATATGCTCAGTTTTGATGGCGTGTTTTTCTATGAAAAACACAATATGTTTTTATAAAAATGTAGAATTTTGTAGAGTACGATCTTACGATTTTGAATATGTAATTTTTTCCTTAAAATGTATGTTTTATTTATTTATTATTATTTTTCTAAATGACACACATCAGTTTTTGAAAATAGATACATCGATTGTTTTTTATATAACTTTTGATTGCCTTCACCATTTCCCAAGAAAACTATATGGTGCACTAGAAGAGAGTGAGATCTACAATCTTATATATAGAAATCAAGGATTTTATTAATTTTAGGCTGTAAAGTGTTGCACCCACACAGAACATATTCATTTCAAGTTTTTCTGACTTCAATAATTAATAATAATAATAATAATTCAAGAAAAATTCTGAATAAATAGTGCTGCACTAGGCCCATACGTACTTTATATGTCCGCAAGATTTTATCAAAAATTGGCATCATTTATCTCATATAGTGTTTTACCTGCAAAAACATATATGTTATGATGCGCTGAAAATTTGAAAACCCAATTTAATTGAAACTAATTTTATAAATTTACACACATTTTTTCTGCATAAATGTTATATATTATGAAAGTTGATTCAATTACCTATCTTTTCTCTTTTTACTTCATCTTCAAATACGTTAGGGAAGTACCCCTAATTGTCACCTAAAGTCATAGGTTCTAGGTTTTTTCAGTATTACATGGCATCTAAAGTGTCTTTAAAGGAGTCCATGATTGTATATCAGCCTTGAAACATTTATATAACCCAAAAGGTTGAAGAATAACTCTCCAAAACAATTGTGAAAATGAGGAATGCTCTTTGAACTTCCCTCTCTATAAAATCACCCAGAGGTTGAAGCCACAAAGGGACAAACTGAACCACTTTCAGAAGAAACTTTTGAACACTAAACTTGAATTGAACCCTTATCTCATACAAAGAAGGGACAACAAGAGTCATGGACCCTCTCATTTTGATGACAAATGATAGAATAAAGGAGCATTCCAGAACGTAATCGATGAATGATTGTTTCAAGTCACAAGTACTATGCATTTAATATAACTTGGACTTAGGTTTGTTGGCTATCTATGCGCATGCCCCGCACCTCAACTCGACGAATGCTTGTTATGTTTTTATTACATTAACTAATTGGGTAAGTGAAACCTACAAGACTAAATATTATTCACTATGGGTGGATCCATTCTTGTCCATGGTCATCAACCGCCAAGCAAATATATCAATCATACATATGAATTCAGTTTTGAGTTTCAATGTGTATTGCACTAGAAAGTCTTCATGCTTATGACATTATATTAGAGACATAATATTTCCCTGGACTGAAAATAAGGCTTCATGTTTCAAATCTCTATCTATTAGAAACAGAACAAGGAAGCTTGATCCACAACAAGAACCAAAGAAAGTATTTAGAGCCACTGCATTTGTTAGAGTTGTAGCAAGAAAATATAATTAGAGCCATATTTCATAGAACGTGATTTGGTTTGTGGTCTTCCTTAAACCATCATTTAATAGAAGACTTACACCTTCTACTAGACATCAGTTTTTGGTGCTCCTTGAATCACTATTTTCTAGAGGGAACCGTTGAGCCTTAGAGCCAAGGTCTACAAGGAATTGTTGAGCTAGAACCTGAGTTAGAGCCAATATCCAAAGAGAACCATTGTATCAGAACGAGATTTAGTGCCAAGTTATAGAGTTTGTGGTCATCCTTAAAACCACCGTTTAGTAAAGACACCAACTTCTACTAGATTTTTTTTGTGGTCATCCCAAAACCATGATATTTAGATAGCACTTTCTATTAGAAAAAGACACCAACTTATAGCTAAATTACTTGGCAAGTTATAATATTGACAAGTAGGAAGTGTTCAACATTTGGAAGCTATCTATTTCTAGTTTCAACTCTCTAATTCGACTCACATACACCCTTTTGGTTTAATTAGGGGAATGTTGAAAACATAGTCCATTACTATTTTTACTATTCACATGAATGTGAAGAGTCATAAGAGAGTCCAAGAGATGCCTTGGGATTGCGACCAAGAATCACATATGTTGTATTAATATGTGTATCATCTTAATGAAAGTTATCTCATGCTTATTCTTCATTTCAACCATTCCAAAATAATGATCCTTATGTAGAGGACAAAGAATCACAACAAAAGGACTTTTTGATTTTCTTAAAAGGGATATATGCTTTGGAACATTATAATATTTATTTTTTGCAATGGAAAACTCATATATATAAGTAATAGGATGAGTACGATGAATAATTGTAAACTCTAGAACATCATCTTTCATTTTTTCAAATATTTTGTTTTGCAAAAAACTCCTCGTGCAATTTGATTCAATGATATTAGAACTTGAGATTCATCTAGAGGATCTAGAAATAGTTGAAGTTCCTTAAAAACAAGAATAAATGTATCTCTTTTATCATGAAAATAAATATTTTCATGAATGATTGTTATTTTCACTAATTTCTTCTCTTTTAGAGTGTATTTGTTCGATCTGATCAAAGTATTCTTTCGACATGTGATTTGTGAAATTGAAGCAAAGTTGTTTGAGGCTATTGGTATAAAATTTTAACCATTGATCTCTATTGTTGTAACTAATTGAAATGTTTATTTTCCACTAGCCATTCAAATAAAATAATAGTGAATATCTTGGAACCATAGCTTGAGGATTTTAGACCATGTACCTATTTGTCTCCAAGTTGAGATGTATCCCAAGTTTGTGTATTACACCTTTAAAATTATCCCAATCTAGGTGGAAGATGGGGACTTTAACAAGTTGGTGAGAGATTTTTTGTTGACTTTTTAGTTGGGTCCACATAATAATGCCATGCAAAACTTGTTAACGAAGCTGAAAATATGAGAAAGTTAGTGCTCAATTGGGAAACAAGGAAAAAAACTAGTCTTCGAGCATAATTTTTCTCATTGAAGAGAAAATTGACACCTTGTTTTCTGGAAACACTAATGGATGGTTCTCCTTAAAAAATATGGAGACGTTGTTGATTTTGGAAACACAGAAAAGTAAAATCCTCTCTATTGAAGTGGATAGTTGAAGGCATAATGGTATAACCACTTGGATTAAACAATGTGACTATAATTCAAAAATTTCCCACAAGCATGCTAGTTGTGTTAGATTTTTAACATTAAGCTACCATTATATTAGGATTTTAACTGAGAGAATAACAAGAATAACAATCAAACACAAGAGACAATGAACACGGTGTTTTTCCTCGGGGAAACCATAAATGGAGAAAACCCCACAACTTCCTCAGAGATAGAATCAACACCAAAAGTAAAACCCCAAAACAGTAAATTCGATGATCTCTCAACAGCAGTAACCTCTTTCTTCCTAGTCCCAGTGTCTTCTTATTCCTCATCTATGCACTATAACTGAGTGTGAGTGAGTGTGTGATAAATAGAGAGGCTAGCTCTCTATTTATACTAATTACCGACTTGACTAAACCCTACTAGGGTCGACTTCACTAGGTGAGTCTAACAACCCTAGTGCCCCGAAACTGCGGGGACTTTAACCCTTGAACAATATGAGGGTTACCCACATTGACTTGACATGACTCATTTACATTATATAAACTCCTGATCGGAACATCGGGGCATGACATGACTCAGTTACATTGCAGACACATCCTAGAATAAACATCGGAGTACAATCAATAAGATACATAAGTGAATAGATTCTGAAGTTACAATTACATCAACACTCCCTCTTAATTAGGAAGGTATTCTCTTGACATAATTTATCACCACAAGTCTTCTTCTCTGTATCATCTGGATCATCCTCGAGTTCTCATCATCTTAAATCCATCTTCATCTTCAAGTCATCTTCATCTGGATCTGGATCATCACTGGAACATCATCACTAGATCTGGATCATCACCACTGGATCATCATCCCTGAAATCATCATGGGTGCTATCTCATGATTCTTCTCGTCATAGGAAGTTCTACAGAGCCAGCCCTTTCTTATGCTAGGTGTAGGCCTAGCCTCCATGTAGATCTTTCTTAGCGCTTATATCTGACCCTAAGTCAGAATGGCCCATCCAGCACTTACATCTAACCTTGAATCGTCAGAAACTCACACCCAGCACTCACATCTGACCATGAGAGGAAGTTAATCCCCTCACCATGTTAGAATGGCCCAGCCCTTACATCTAACCATGGAAGGAACCTCATCCTCTCCCATGTTAGAATGGCCTAGCCCTTACATTTTACCTACTCATCAGAATGGACCAACACTTATATCTTACCTACTCGTCAGAATGGCCAAGCACGTATATCTGACCTACTCATTAGAATAGCCCAGCACTTATATCTGGCCTACTCGTCAGAATGGACCAGCACTTTTATCTGGCCTACTCCTCAGAATGGCCCAACACTTATATCTGGCCTACTTGTCACAATGGCCCAGCACTTATATATGACCTACTCGTCAGAATGGCCTTGCACTCACATCTGATCATGTGAGAACACATCCCACAGTCATATCATAATGGCCCCCAGTCCTAGACTGAGATTTCCTGGTAACTGACTAGGTGCCTCCATTCTCCCAGAGAATGGCATCATCCCTTATATCTTATCAAGTGGGAACCAATCCCTCAATCACATCATAATTTCCATGTGCTCACCTCTGATCATGTAATACTACATCTTACAGTCGTATTTGAAAGGCCCTCAGTCCCAGACCAAGTATTCTTGGTAACTGACGAGGCACCTCCATTCCAAGAATGGCAACAGCCTGTATATTTGATCATGTAGGAACCAATCCTATAGTCATATCAGAATGGCTCAGCACTCAGATCTAACATGGAAGGAACCAATCATCTCACCATGACAGAATCACTCAGCCTTTACATCTGACCTACTCGTCAGAATAACTTACGGACTCATCACTTCCCCTTGGAAGGAACCTCGATCTAGAGAACACCAAGATTCTCCCTGAAGTACTCAAACTTCACTCTGGCCAATGGATTCGTTAACACATTAGCTATATGTTCGTCCATTGCAACATACTGGAGCTTCACTACTCCCCTCTAAACCATATCCCTGATATAGTGATTCTTGATGTCGATATGCTTCGACTTGTCATGAAACACCGAGTTCTACGACAACTTCACGCAACTCTGGTTGTCACAATATATATAAGTAGCATCCAACTAGAGATCAAATAAATCAAATAGTAGCTTCCTGAACCATACTGCCTCACAACTAGCTAAACAAGCTGCGACATAATCTGCTTCAGTTGTACTTAGTACCACACAGGATTGCTTCCTGCTAAACCAAGAGATCACACCTGGTCCCATACTGAAGCAACACCCTGAAGTGCTCTTCCTATCGATGGCACTTCCTACCCAATTTGAATCAACATAACCCTCTAGGTTAATCTTCTGATTCACCTCATACTTGAGACCATAATCAACAATACCCCTTAGGTACCTCAGAATATGCTTTGCAACAATCAAGTGAACATGTCTCGGATCTATTAGGAATTGGCTCAAGGTATTCATAGCAAAGGAAATATTTGGTCTCGTGTTCATCAGGTACATCAAGGACCCAATCATCTGACGATACATCGTAGCATCAACCAATTTTGATGAAGCATCACTCAATAGCTTCAGGTTCGATGCCATAGGTGTGGTCATGGCCTTGCAATCCATCATCCCAAACCTCTTCAGGATCTCTACTACATATTTCCCTTCTCCAAGGGATATTCCATCCGCATTTTGCCACACCTCCATGCCTAGAAAATAGTGCATCATACCCAAGTCCTTCATTTTGAACTCGGCAGCAAGATTTCTCTTCATATCATCAATCAACCCATCCATACTTGTTTCAAACATATCATTAACATATAGTAGGAGCATCACTAGATTGCCACCTTCAACCTTGTGGTAAAGGTTGGAATCTGCTTTACTTTTAGTAAAGCCCAAACTAGATAGAAAGCTGTCAATTCTGCCGTACCATGTCCTGGATGCATGTTTCAAACCATACAGGGATTTCTTCAATCTACATACATGAGACTCCCTGTCGTGTGTCTCGAAACCGAGTGGATGCTCCACATACACTTCCTCTTCCACTACACCATTCAATAAAGCAGTCTTGACATCCATCTGGTGTATCTTCCATTTCATCACTGCAGGTAGAGCAAGTACTGATATGATGGAATTGTATCTAGCTACAGGTGCAAAAGTTTCTTCATAATCTATTCCTTCTTTCTGGGAGAAACCACGAGCAACAAATCTTGCTTTATATTTTTCTATGCTACCATCTGCAGCATGCTTGATCTTGTAGATCCATTTGGAAGTTACAACAGACTTCCCTTCTAGTCTTGGGACAACATCCCAAACATCATTCTTCATGATCGATTGATACTCTTCGATCATAGCATCCTTCCATTCTTTATTTTCTGCCGCTTCTTCATAGTTGGAAGGTTCTTTATCGATGAAATCGCATAATAAAGCTACATATTTGGAGCAAGATATGGTCCTCTTTCTTTCTCTGTCATTCTCTTCTGGAGCCCCATATATTTCTGCACCTTGGATAACTTCTCGTACCCAAGAATATTTCCTCTTATGAGGATTCTTCTCTTGAGGTGGATCTACAGGTTCTTGAGGTTCTTCAAATTCTCGATCTTCTTCTTGAGTTTCTTCATTCATGGTTGTGTCATGAATTCTGGGTGCTTCTGCTTCTTCAGGTTTTTCAGCAGGTCTCTTTCTGGATTTGTTGTAGGCTGAGTCTTCATCAAATGTCACATCTCTACTGATGTCGATCTTCTTGAATCCTGGGAAGTACATTCTATAAGCCTTCGAGCTTTCAGAGTATCCCACAAATATACCCTTCTTTCCTGAAGGATCTAATTTAGTTCTCTTCTCTTTTGGAATGTGTATGTATGCTGGACAGCTGAATATTCTGAGATGGTTGAATTCAGTTTCTTGCGAGAAAAGACTTCTTCAAGTGTATTTTTCTCGAGTACTCTGTGTGGAGTACGGTTCTGTACGTACACCACTATTCTAGCAAATTCTTCCCATAGATGCATAGGGAGATCTTAATCATGAAGCATAGCTCTTGCAGCTTCCATGATAGTTCTATTCTTCCTTTCTGCAATCCCATTTTGTTGTGGATTATATGGAGTGGACAACTCCCTCTTAATCCCTGAGTCTTTGCATAACTCTTTGAATTCATTTGATGTGAATTATTCGCCATTATCTGATTGAAAGGTCTTGATCTTCTTTTCTATGTGGTTCTCGATCAAGGCTTTGAATTCCTTGAACTTGCTGAAAACTTCATCTTTGTTCTTCATGAAGTAAATCCATGTCTTCCTAGAAAAGTCATCAATGAAAGAAACATAGTATACATACCCGCTTAGTGAACTTGATGACATTGGTCCGCATACATCGGAGTGGATGATTTCCAAGATTCCTTTTGCCTTGCTCTCGCTACTTGGAAATGTCTTCTTTGTATTATTTCCTTTCACACATCCTTTGCAAACTCCATCATGTTTTGCTTGTATTTCTGGAAGACCTTCAACAGCTTTGCTTGCAAGTGGTAGTGCTCTGTAATGCACATGTGCAAGCCTTCTATGCCAAAGTTCATTTGGATCTACTGTGCCATGGATCAAGGCTTGTAGTTGTTCTGGATGTCCCTTCAATTTGTATAGACCTCCTTCTTGTTCCCCAATTACTCATTAGAGGAATTTTGGGGTCTAAAATGGGCCTCCTAAGTAAAATAATAAAATAATAGTTAAAATAATAAAATAATTTTGATTAATTTTGGAGGAAGAAAGAAAAAAACTACTTTTTGTGTTCGTATTTTCGACATATCTCCCTGTGTTTTTACTCAAATTTTGATTGGGAGAGCTTGTTGGATGCGGAATTTGATTCCGCATCNTTGTGTTCGTATTTTCGACATATCTCCCTGTGTTTTTACTCAAATTTTGATTGGGAGAGCTTGTTGGATGCGGAATTTGATTCCGCATCCAACGAGTACCCACACTGTATACTTTGGACAGACCCCGCTACCCCAAAAACAAGAAATACCTGAAAAAATGTGATGATGACATCATCATCACGTTTTTTCAGGTATTTCTTGTTTTTGGGGTAGCGAGGTCTATCAAAAGTATACAGTGTGGGTACTCGTTGGATGCGGAATCAAATTCCGCATCCAATGAGCTCTCCCGATCGAAATTTGAGTAAAAACACAATGAGATATGTCGAAAATACGAACAAAAGAAGTATTTTTTTTTTAATGACAAATATGTCAATTCTACCATTATGGTTGACTTATTTTATTGAAATTCTATTGGTTCTTGAATTCCAACTCACAAAAACTTATTTTGGCACGTTTTCTTATAAGGCCCATTTTAGACCCCAAATTTCCTCTAATGAATGCATCATTGAAGGTCTCTCCTTTTGGTCACACAAGAACTTGGCCATCTACAAATGCAACCCTCTTGCCTTTTTCATCTAATGCTAATATGGAGATAAGTTTCTTCTTAAGTCCTGGTACAAACAATACATCCTTCATCTTCATGGACTTTTCGGAGTCTAGCTTATAGGAGGATTCCCCACTACCTTTTATTGGATACTGGTAGTCATCTCCAAGCTTCACCTTGTGAGGTGATTCATGTTTTGATAGTCTCACAAAAGACTCTTTGAATCTTGTCATATGTTTGGAATCCCCACTGTCTATAAGCCAATCATTGCTTCCATGTGTGATATTTCCTGTGAGAGTGGAAATCAAAACATATTCTTCATCACTTGAAGAATCTTCACTTTCATATCTGGTTCTCTTTGTGGAAGGTTCATCATCCTCTGTGGCATGAGCATGATGTCTTCTCTTATTGTTTTTCTTCTTGTGAGGGTTTCTTTTGCTTTTAGGACAATCTCTGTCAAAGTGTCCTATTTCATCACAAGTATAACATCTGAGTTGAGATTTCTTGTGGGAAGAGTGCTTACCTTTAGACTAATGACGATGATGGTCCCTTCTGGGTTTCTTGGATTGAACTGTGAGAGATTGATCTTCACTTTCCATATTTTCTTCTCGGGCTGCTATCCGAGCTTCTTCTTGTGAGCATTCTTCCCAAAGTCTGTTGAACTTGAATAACTTCTTTTTGGCATAGATCCCTTGAATGAAAGAGTCCCGTGTCCGAGGGAGTCCATTCAAGGTGGTCATTACAATATCAGCATTCTCCACTTCTTCATCTACTGCTTCTAGTTGTTCCTTGATCTGAGAGACTCTTGTGAAGTAATACTGGATGGTCTCTGCATTCTGAATCTTCACATTCTTCAACTGGTTTCTCAAAGTCATATTTCGGTTTATGTTCTTCCCTTCAAACAATTTGGTTAGGGAATCAAACATATCTTTAGGTGTCTTTAGGGAGGACACATGTGGTATGATGTGATCCTTGATTGAATCAGAAATAATTCTATTTTCCATAACCAACTTCTTCTTGTGTAAGGCCTTAGCCCCATATCCCTCTGGAACTGGAACCTCCTCATTGATATAGGAGTCCAACTCATTTTCTTCCAGAACCAGGGAGATCCTATACTTCCAGGCTCAAAAATTATCAGCTCCCTCAAGATTTTGATCCAGCTTTGTATGATGAGGCATATTAACTAAGAACCTCAAATGGAAATACAAAAGATTTAGATCTTACCAGGTCAAGATGTCGGATCTGGAATTGGAGCTGAAATTCTGCAGTGCTGGTTAAGGAGCAAAGTAGGGTTTTGCTTTTCCGTAGTTCTGTCCAACCAAATGCTTTGATCTTGATCCCTAACTTTGATTTTGAGGAGGAGATCAATCCAAGCCTGGGATCACTAAAAAATTCCACTTCTGTGGAAAGCCCTAATTTTCGGCAGCAGTGTTGGGTCCAAAACTGAAAAACCTCAGAATTGGATTCTGCTTCGACAGAAAGATGCGCCCTAGGGAGGAGATTTACTCCAACCTTGTTTTGCCGAAAATCTATGGAGAGAGATCCACAAAGTAGGAAGCCCTAGTTCCCACAACTGCACAGTGTCTTCTTCTCAGGTTAGCTCTCATACCATGTTATATTTTTAACATTAAGATAGCATTATATTAGGATCTTTAACTCAGAGAATAACAAGCACAACAATCAAACACAAGAGACAATGAACACAGTGTTTTTCCTCGGGGAAACCATAAATGGAGAAAACCCCACACCTTCCTCAGAGATAGAATCAACACCAAAAGTAAAACCCCAAAACAGTAAGATGATCTCCTGATAGCAGTAACCTCTTTCTTCCTAACCCTAGTGTATTCTTCTTCCTTAGCTATGCACTACAACTGAGTGTGAGTGAGTTTGTGATAAAAAGAGAGGCTGGCTCCCTATTTATACTAATTCCTGACTTGACTAAACCCTACTAGGGCCGACTTCACTAGATGGTCTAACAACCCTAGTGCCCCAGAACTGTGGGGACTTTAACCCTTGAACAATAGGAGGGTTACCCACATTGACTTGGCATGACTCCTTTACATTATATAAACTCCGATCAGAACATCGAGGCATGACATGACTCAATTACATTACAAACACATCCCGGAATAAACATCGGGGTACGATACATAACATACATAAGTGAATACATTCCAAAGTTACAATTACATCAACAAGTTGTTGTGGGACTATGAATTCCCTATGGGATTTGAAAAGCTCCACTGGGATTGAGTTAATATCCCAGCCATATTTGGAGGTGGAAGTTGTTAATCAGTTTGGGGAAATATTTAAGAATTGAGGTGTACCAAATATTGAAGTTCATATGGAAGTCATTCAACAATTTCCAAGGGTTTTTTTAGAGGAAGAAGGATTGTATATGGGCCAAGAGGTGACTATATGAAAATTGATAAGGTCTTGAGAAATTTCTCAAGGGATAAAAATCCAGGTCCATATGGTTGGACTGTGGAATTTTTTCCCACATTTTTGACATTGTTGGTCAAGATATCTTGGATGTTATGGAGGAATATAGGACCAAAGAGTACATGTTTGGGATCGTGAATTCAATTTTTATTTCCCTTATTCCAAATTTCTCCAAACCTAAGTCCTTCAATGATTATAGACCGATTTCACTTTACAATCTGGTTTATAAAATAATTGCAAATTTTATTTCTAATATAATCAAGCCTGTTTTGGTCAAATGAATATATAAGGAGCAATTCAATTTCCTTTCTAATAGGAAGATCATGGATGCCATAAGGGTGTCTCAAGAGTGTCTCCACTCGATAAAAATTAAAAAGATAAAGGACTTAATTTTAAATATGGACCTAGTCAAGGCATATGATAGAATGGACTAGGTTCACCTCATATTATTTCTCCTTCAAATTAGGATGTCCCTGGTCAAGATATCTTGGATGTTATGGAGGAATATAGGACCAAAGAGTACATGTCTGGGGTCATGAATTCAATTTGTATTTCCCTTGTTCCAAATCTATCCAAACCTAAGTCATTCAATGATTATATATCGATGTCACTTTACAATCTGGTTTATAAAATAATTGTAAATTTTATTTCTAATATAATCAATCTTGTTTTGGTCAAATGCATATCTAAGGAGCAATTTAATTTCCTTTCTAATAGGAAGATCATGGATGCCATAAGGGTGTCTCAAGAGTGTCTCCACTCGATAAAAATTAAGAAGCTAAAGGACTTAATTTTAAATATGGACCTAGTCAAGGCATATGATAGAATGGACTAGGTTTACCTCATATTATTTCTCCTTCAAATTGGGATGCCCTTACCAATTATAGAGTGGAAAATGTCCTGCATCACCACTGTTTAGTTTGTTTTTCTTATCAATGGCTCCTCTTCCAAGTTTTTGGCAGCTCCATAGGACTAAGGAAGAGGTTCCCTTTATCCCCTCTTCTCTTTCTATTGGTGATAGAAGGTTTCAATAGAATAATTGAAAAATCCAAGAAGGAAAATAGGTTGGTGGGTATCAGGCCTACCCACTCTCAGAATATCACCCACTTAATTTTTATTGACGATGTCCTATTGTTTGGACAAGGATCTATAGAGGAATGGATCACATGTACAATAACACTGTAGTGATCTTTTGTCTTTCTTTGGGTATGGAAGTCATTCTGTTGAAATATTTTTTCTTATATAATAAAGTGGAGGTTGTCTCAAAGAGAGTTTTGGATATTTCCCCTTTGCAGGTGGATAAAATTGGCATCAGATTCACTTATGTGGGATATTTCCTTAATAAAAAATGTTACTATACTAAATACTGGGTGTGGCTTCTTAGGAAAATTGAAAACAAGATTAGTTATTGGTGCTTCAAATTGTTATCTCTTTGGGTTAGATTAATACTGGTGAAGTCTGTACTAGAAGGAATCTATGTTTAGTGGATGTCTATGGCCAAGATCCTAGTGTCCATTCTCCACAGTATTAGAAAAAGGATGATGAATTTCCTATGTGGTGGTTAGTAAGATAAAGACAAGTTCCATTTGATTAAATCAGAAAGGATTTGCTTACCTAAGAAATTGGGGGGTTGGGAATTAAGAACCTTATATGGTTCAATCTGTCTCTAAGCCTTAAAAGTATTTGGAAGGACCTCTTTAGTACAAGTATTTGGAGTCAAGTCATCATATCAAAATACCTTAAGAGGTATTCTATTGAGGACTGATTTAGAAAAGATAGAAAATTTGTGTCACAAGATTCCAATATCTAGCATGCTTTCAGCGAGGCTTTTCATTGGTTTGGTTCTTGGATCTCTTGGAGGATAGGTATTGGAGTAAAAGTGGCCCTCGGGATTCATCCTTTTCAAAGAGGAGATTCCTTCTATAAACTCTCATATTCTTTGGTCTCCTTCTTATCTGGTTCAGGTTGTACTAAACTTACGCATGTTAAATATACTAATGCTAATTTAATTATTACAACTATTGGTATACTACTTGTGGATTGATATTAACATGTGATTTGTAATTGGAATGGCATCATTACATTTCAGGGATTAATCATAGTGGGATCATACTTATGGAGGAGACAAACCTCCTAGTTTTGGCATGGAATAAAAATGCAAGGATGTTCTCAACAAAAGATTCTTATGAAGTTATTTTTGTATCATCAATAGTTGCGGATAGTCAATGGCGGTACATGAAATTATGGAATTAGTTTATGCCCCTAAATATCAAATGTTTTAGCTAGATGTTCTTGGAAAGAAGATATTGACTTATGACAATGTGATGAAGAAGGGAATTACTAGCACTAACTTTTGCATTTTGTTTAAATCTGTCGATGAGGGAATAAATCATATATTTGTGGAATATGTTTTTTGTCATGAGGTTTGGGGCCAGATCCTTGAAAAATTGTAGATCCATTTGATATGGAATCTTCCATCCCTTGAGGAAAACTTGGTATGTTGGATTTCAGATCATCCCTCTTACAAGCGTTTTCCCTTCTTTATCATGTGAGGTATATGGAGGGCTAAAAATACTTGGTTTTGAATATGACTCTCGGTATCGAGTACATGTGGGTATTAAATGTTTGAGTTTGTTCAAGGAATACTACAAATCCCCCTCAAAGGAAAAGATAAAGGACATTGTGTAGTAACCTCATCTCAGTTGGGTTCATAGATAAGACTCTGTTTGTAGCTCTTTATAGAGTTGGTTGGTGCAGAATCTATGGTATGGTTACTTGATTTGCAATCTCTCATAAGTACTACTAAGACAATTTTTAATGGTGGTTTAACTTTGAATCTGCTTGAATATCAAGTTAATGTTTTTTTTTTTTTTAAATAGTGAATATATTGCTCTTACCAACGAGTCTCTAATGACAGCTCCATCGATTGGATTCCAATATGGTGTAGAATAATGAATGTTGTGCTTAGAATGGGAACATTTATGACATTTATAATCACCTTAAAAAATTGAAATACAATTTCCAAATGAAAGTGATCTCTCTCATATTTAAGTTTAGTCAAGTGTACATCCTCCAATATGGAAAAATCCACATTGTATAGTCTATGGAGAATAGTTGTCAAAACATGGATTATTTTAACTCACTCTTCATATCCAATTCCCACAGCTTCTATGGTGTTTATGGATTAGCTGGTAGTAAGAAATATTATTTAACTAAATCCTATTGAAATGGAAGCATGATTGGGTGAAAATGGAAAATGTGGAGGATGTAATGAAGCAAGGAGGAAGAGCTATAAGCACAAGTTACCCATTATCCAATGACACAAATTAATTATTCCCCTTATATTGAAATGGGAGCATGATTCAGTGAAAATGGAAAATGTAGAGGTGGTAATGAAGCAAGAAGGAAGAGCGATAAACAAATGATGCCTCCTAACTTCACAATGCATTCCATATGTGTCTTCTCTGAATCAACTTGTCATTTGGGAACTATGACATCTATGTGTTCTTTAAATCAACTTGTCCTTTGCAATGTGTGACATGAGGAACACTGAAAAATCCAATTGTCAACTGTAAATCATTAGTTATTATTTCATAAAATCCAAAGTCTTGCTAAGTGGTGGAAACTCCAAGGTGACAAAAATCTAGTTAAAGACCTAGGATATGATTTGAAACTTGAGATTCTTAAGGAGACTACTTTGTGAGGGTGCCAAATGATCATGAATAATTTTTTTTGAAATGTGTAAGGAACCTTGAACTTCTTTGTGGGTTAGTAACTATCACGGGGGCTTCAGTTGTTAACCAATATCCTATCACGTTAGTTCATATTGTGGGTTTTAAAATTATCAAAAATCGAACCAATATATTGCAGGTATTGGGGGGATGAGGGGTTTAAGGTGGGGGTGGGTAGGGTGGTTTATAAGGATTGAAGTATAAAAAGGGGTGGGGAGGAGGTTTTAAGTATTGGGAGGGGGTTTCAACAAAAATTATTTGGGTCAATATCTCTTGAAATTAAGGGTATTCTTTAATATCACTAAGTGAAGTCCCTGTGGTAACTATTTGCCAAAAATGTGGTCAACAAGTACCACACTTACTTCATAACCTATATCTCACTTAAAAACCAAGGAAATGCACCTTGTCGTAGGGGTCTAACATGTAATATTGGATTAATTATGGTCACATCATGGCAAGTGCAAATTTAAATTGATAAAAATAAAAAAGTTGTTAAGTTATTAGAAAAGTGCACTTGGGTGTATTTCTTGGATATTCGATGGTATTTTTCATGGATATACATTATTGAGGTTTTCTAGAGCTAGCACCCTTTCTATTTTCCATGTTCTAATACTTGGTATGAGTTATGTTGATGATGTATGGTGTCTATGTGGTGAGCATTTCCCTCCATTTGTTCATGTGCTATTCATTCCATGCTCTAACACAAGGTATGAGTTATGTTGATGATTTGTGGTCTATATGTGGTGAGCATTCCCCTCCATTTGTTCATGTGCTACTCATTCCTTGGATTGGGGAGCTTTATTTGGAACATGTTTGACTTAGAACTTGTGGAGTTAGACCTTGAACTTGGCATAATTTAAATTTAAGTGGAGTTCCTTGACACATGGAGAGTTTTTATTATTATTTATCTCTTGAGGGCCTTAGGCACATATTCACATGCATTTGATGAGATGGGTCCTCTGATTTGGGAACATTCATACTCCTTTATAGACGAGTATTCTTATTTTTTGACATGGGTTATCTTGTAGAGATGTGTTATTTTGTTGGAATAATATTTTTTTTGAGATTAGCTTATAGATGGCTTAAGAAACTACTTATTTTATGTACTTTTTATTGTTATAGGCATACATTATTTATTTATTTATCCCTAGATTAGATAGGTGTAGTCTAAATAGGTCTTCAACCCTTTTTGAGTATATTTTCCGTCTTCATATTAGAATCTATGGAAATTGCATAAATTGGGTGTCATGGGGTATTTGAAAGTGCTAAAACCACTTATGCTTTTAAAAACACAATTTAAATGCTTTGAAATTTAGATTTTACCAAAATGTTTTTACCTAATTCTACCGACCAAATAACAACTCAAAAGTCCAAAACCTAGAATAAATAGATTACTCGCATTAAATATGGAATTTTTTATTATTTTATTGAGTGTGTTGAGTTCTTTTTCCTATATAAAGAAACTCCCTCGTTTGTAAACTTGTTAAAAGCTTTTTGAAAGCGCTAGCTCTCGCTCTGCTATTTTTCTATCTATTTTGGTGGATGCTTGTGGATTGTTGAAGTGGATCTCGGATAGTTTCAAGCTCCCCATCAAATCAAGTAAGTTTTTTTGTTTTGTTTGTTAATGTATGAATTAACTAGATCTTAACTTGGATTAGATCTTAACTTGTCACAATTTGGATTTCCTTAAATTTCAATACTTGAGTATCCTATAGATTCATGCCTTCCTTATTAAAAGGTCTTCCATCTAAAACTACTAACCCTTTCTGGGCTAAGATCAATCTAGTAAACCTTTCTAGAATTTCATGCGTCAAATCTAAATTCAGTGCCTTCTTACCATTAAATCAAATAAGCTTTTATTTTGTTTTGTTAATGTATAAATTAACTAGATCTTAACTTGGATTAGATTTTAACTTGTAGCAGTTTCACCATCCTTAAACTTCAATGCTGAAATATCGTATAAGTTAATACCTTTTTTATTGAAAGCTCTTCCATCTAAAACTACTAACCCTTCCTAGGCTAAAATCAATCTAATAAATCTTTCTAGAATTTCATGGATCAAATCTAAGTTAAATGCCTTCCTACACTTTAAACTCTCCACATATTCTTGATGTGTCCTAAAGTTTGAATCTCTTCTTCACCATGGTCCACAAGCTTGAGATTTTGATCCATAATGTTAAGTCCCAGTCACTGCTGAAAAGTGCGCTGAAAGTTTATCATAGATAAACCGCAATGTGCCAATCCTTTGAAAACTAACCTGGATCACATAAAATCCTAACGTGGCAATCCTTTCAAACTTAACCTAACCTGAGTCACATAAAACCGTAATGTTCCCATCCTCTGACCTCAGTCCCGCGGATACCGCCTTTTCCCTGCGGTCTTCCGAGATTTTAGTCATGCAACCTTCGCGCAAAATGTTACCACGCTTGATATTGGAACGGAGATAATTCAACCGGAGTAATCTCCAGCCCTTCCGAGAGTCCAAAAAATTTACGAAGTACAAAATTGCTGGTTATCTATTGTTAATCACTGCTGTTATTTGCATTGACCATGATTTTAATGAAGAATCACTGACTGTATTTCTGTTAGTTTCATTTTTCAATTAGAAAACTTGTCATTTAGCAATTCATGAATTCCGACAGCTATGAGAAAATATCCTCCATTTCCTTTTGAATTTTAGATGTAGTGAATTTCCCACAAAAGCTAGTAACTGTTGAGGCCGTATTTGTGTAAACAGCATTGGATTTTTCTATTAAATTATGTTGAGGCATTGGGTTGAGGCATTCAATATACAGTCAGCATTCAGCATTTAATGCATTCAAATATATAGATGTAATGGTGCATTGCATCCAACCGTGTATATGCACTCCAAAAACACAGCAGGGTAGCATTTAATACATTCAAATATGTAAATGTAATGGCGCATTGCATCCAACGGTATATATGCATTCCAAAGACACATTAAAGATAACGCTGGAGAATACACATTGATCGTCCATTGTTTTGGTTTTCTGATCCTCACATTGAATGCTTCGTAAATATTGTGCTAAACAGAAAGAAAGGCCATCTCCAAAGCTGCCACGTCGTCGAAAATGAAGAGCAGCTGTAGAGCAGAGCCCAAAAGGCTTCTCATCCGCGGGAGCGAGGAGAGGATGAGCGTGGACAGCTTCGTGCGCCTCCGATGTGGCCAGTCCACGGCAGTGGCGAGAATCACGAAGATTGAGCGTGATTCTTCTTCCCAACAGAAACACAAAGTCCACGTCCGATGGTGCTACACTCCGGAGGAGACTAAGGCCGGGAGGCAGCCATTCCACGGCGAGAATGAGTTGCTCATTTCTGATAAGGAAACGGTGGAGGATTGGGCATCTGTACTGAGGACTTATAAGGTATTGACCTTGGAAGATTCGATCAGACTAAACGATGGGTGCTCCTTCTGGAGATTCCACTACGAAACCGAGACTGGCAACTGCTACAGGATTGGCTATCTTTGCCTCAAATGCAACGCCAGGTATAATGTTGGCCCTCTCACGCTTCAACAACAGTTGACGGGAGAGCCTCCAGTCTTTACTTGCCCCAACAAAAATAGCCATAGCCATAGACAGAATTAGATAGATAGGTCAAGATGTTTTTTCAGAATAGATCTAGGTCGTTTACTTGCCCCCAACAGAAATAGCCATGGATTGGATTGGAACAGATAGATAGATAGACAGACAGGTCAAAATGTTTTTGAAGCATTGATTTGGATTTGATATTATGATATTATAATGACGGTGGTTTTTAAAATTGGATTGAATAGAATGGTTGATATTTTTTTTAAATGGATTTAGATTTGATATCAGGATAATTTTTCCATATTTTTATTTATCATTTATGCTTTTATATATATATAATTATTAATTTTTTTATTTTTTTATATATATAATTAGTAATTTTTTTAATTTCAAAGATTTTCTTGTGATTTGTAAAGTAGTAAGTTTTGTTTATCATTTTTATTTTGATTTCAAAAGATTGAAAAATACTTTCAATTACAACCCCAATAGGGAATTTAGATAGGTAGTTTAGACTTATAAATTTCTAATTATCTTATATGTCTTATTATACATGCCTTTTAGCAATAAGATCGAGAACCAAGTCAACATCTAAACTTTTTTTTAGATTTTAAATGTTGAGGAGGTACTTTAATTTATTTAATTTGTGTAGTTTTATATATATGCAATTATAAAAGTTTTAAATACAATTTTAGCCTACATGTTATTTTTTTATTTTATTTTTAAAAGGTCACCTGTTAGCTATAGGATGAGCACAAAAGGAGTTACACATCTGTCCCTACTATACCCTAGAATAATTATGTTAAATAATTTTTTGCATAATTATAATTTATTGGAAGTACTTTTATAGCATGCTATAAATATTTGGATGATAAGATATCAATGTTTACAAGGCATGTTAAATTTTAGTGGAGTCATCCATGATGTTTTTATTATTTAATTCAGAATATTAAAAAATCATTAGTTGATTTTCTTGGCATTTTAATAATGTTTCTGGAATGTTTTTTCCTCATATCTAGTGGGATTTTTAAGAACTTTATTTATTTATGTTTATTGTATACTATAGATTGAAGTAGATAGATCAAAACATGTTTTCTATTTAGTAGAATCTAGAATGAATCGAGGATTTTTATGAAGATTTGATATTCCATATAATAGTTGTATTGCTTCCCAATAGCAATTGCACTGCTTCCCAATTCTTATTGAAGAAAAGAGCAGCAACTCATGTCTCAGTTACCAACAACTGAAGAAAAAAAAGAGTAGCATTAAAAGTTTAACAACTTAAAGGTCCACTCTATAGGATCTTCAATAACTAACATCATCACTTGTTCATTAATAAAGAAGTTGTACTTGAATATTTGAGTGGACTTGTTGATTTCACTCTTAAGTTGGATCGAAATGATAAAGAAACATGAACACTAAGAAAAATACAACACTTTAGGAAATAGAATGAGTAGAGAGCTTAAAAAATCGACTCTACATTATCTTTGTCAATGTTAATGCTAGTGAAGCATTACCATAACAAGATTAAGTCAAGCATTCATTAATGTAGTCAAAATGTAAACATGCGGAAAACAATAAATATCATGCCAGTATAATGTTTTTGATTTTATATAATGTTCTTTGTTGTTAAATCAACTAGTTTTTTGCATGCAAGCTTTTAGAGGCTTCATACCATCAATATTCTACATGATAAGTATCCACCATCATTATTCTTTTGTTAATTTTATCTCTGCAACACCAATATCCCTATACCAATCTAGTATTTGATCAATAGCATTCGATTGATTATCGTTTTGCCTTTGAAATAAAACTTGTATGGTTGTTCCCAGAACTTGCCTTTAATTTCACCATTGCCACTAAATTGTTCAACAAATTGGGACTTTGGTTCCACTAACACAAGATGTTTTACCCCTTAATGAGTTTTAGGCCCAAATGTTGTAGGATATGACCATTTTCCAGTGATTGATGAGTACACAACATCACATCTTACAACAAAAACACCAACAATTGCCACCTTAGCCACACACTACCATTCACAATCCTTATTGGACAAATTGAAGGTTTGTCTTTGGAAGTGATTCTACCCATTGGGTATAAATATTCCATGTTGGCTCAATAGCTTCAACTTAGAGAAACAATTTACAAACTATGCAACAGATGATTGAAGTGTTAAACAATCTCTCCATTAATCTTGTGGTGAAGAATTTCAGGAAAACACTTCACATTAAATTTATTTTAGCAACAGTTAGTCCATCTACAATAGAAATTGGAGACAATTTGTTATATGGAGGAAATGATTAGACTTTAGAGGAATTATCCAAATATGTAACATTAGCTTTTGTATTTCTTGTTCTATGGGTGACTTAGTAAAACATGCCTCCAAATGTATGTAGAAAAGGCTTGGAATAATGTGTCTTCACCCTGAAATACCTCAAAAGGTGAAATATGTTTACAAACATGTGAATACTTTTTGTTTGAGAGCCTAATTATAAAGGATTTTTGGAGTTCTGCAATTACAACTTCCTTGGGATCTCTCCTATTTGTAATTCTCCTTGACCTACGATATCTAAGTTTTGGTCATACATAGCACACCAATACCTCCTTCCCCTTCTTTTATGTTGATGGAATACACATAACCCTTGTCTCTTTAATTTCCCTATCCATCTTTTATATTTTTTGTAAGTTTATGCAACTCCCTACACTCAGTACCCCTCTCTTTTCAAATTTTAGTGTTGCAAGTTATCTTTACTACTAAACGTTATTGACACAATCACTAATTAATATCTATATTATACAAATTCTACATCAAGTTAGAATTGTAGTATCATGATTTCCACTTATGGTTCTACTTTTTTGCCGCTTCAAATTTACATAACTTGTCTCAAAATTGTGTTATGGCTCTTGTAACTCTAGAAATTTAGGCATCTCTCAATATTTTGGTATTGTTCAATGTGTGGCATAACAAATGTAGTAGCATTGACATTAACAAATAAATAATAACTAACATCATTATTCGATCATTACAATAAAGTATATATATTCTTGAAGATTTGCTTGGACTTGTTGATTTCACTATTAAGTTGAATCTAAATGATAAGCATAGAGGAACATTAAGCAAGATACAACATTTTATAGGAAATAGAATGAGTAGAGAATATATATAATGTTGGTAGTAGTTCGATTTGACCAAGGAGGGTCAAGGAAGTGAGAGCCAAGCCATTTCATAATTGACATAGCTAAGTTCAAGGTTAGATTTATTCTTTTAGAAGCTATAAGGTTGAGTGTTAGAAGTTATACAAGGTTGAACGTCAAAGCCCCCAAATTTCATTAGATTTCATGGTACATTTTGGGAACACCCCAACACAAGGAAGCCTTCACTAATTATAGAAAAATGTATATATGTAGAGCTTGTCTAAAAACTATGATAACTCCATCTAGTGACTTTTTTAATTGAACTTTCCAATAAAGAAATCTCATGGCATGCCTTGTTAAAGAAATCCTAGGGCATTGACATGTTGGGTAGTTGTATAAGCTATCTTCGTTCTCAAAGAAAATAAGGAAAGGATTAAGGTTCTAGAGAGAAACTAGATTCCATTGTAAATACCACTAGTGTAGCAAATGCTAGTTGGAAAAACAAAAGTTAACTAAAGTGGTAAATTTTATGAGTAGTGAGAATGCCATATTCAATGTTAAAAATCAATCCCTTGAGGAAAAGGTGATATATATGGAATAAGTAAAATATAATTCCATAAAATTGATAGCTCAACTAGATGAGAAAGGGAAGAAATTAAAACTTTACATTTTTATGTTACCATTGAACAAATGAGAAGAACCTCCCCTACTCATATTGTGGTCTCTCAAGTAGGGAACTTTGATATAGCTTAGCTCTAGAAAAAAATTGATGAGCTCCTTGAATATGCATAGGATTGGAAATATAAATAAAAAGATATCTCAATTAAATCAAGATGTGCATAGATCCTAGCCAATAAAAAGGAAAGAAGATCTAAAGAGGTAAAGAAAAAAGCTAGAGAAAATTGATAAAAAAATGTTTAGTGAGAGGATTGAACTAGCAATAGTTAAAAAGGAGAAGAATGCATTGAAAATAAAATACACGAAGCCCTTAAAAAAGTTAAGTTAGTGAAAAAGATTAGGGTGATCAAGAGAACCATGTGGGTATGCTATGCAAGACATGCCCAAAATCACAGAACATGTCATTCAAGTGCATCATGTCATTCCAACAAGTAGGTGAGGAAGCACTTGAATGACATGCATGTGGAAGTCAACATGATACAAAAATCAACCCTGTCTTTGGTGCTACATATATTAGGAATCAAAGACATGAGCTACTTCTCTATGGATGCAATCAAGTGCACCAAAAGACTTTGAAAATGGAATTCTATTGATAAGAAGGCCACATTATTACAATCTCGTATCAACAATTTCTTGGGTGAGATAGTGGCTATGGTAACCAATTTATATAAGAAAACTTTAATTGCAAGTGATTGATCCTACCTATCAGGTTGTCAAGTCAGTTACAGTGTTTTCAACAACTTAACACAAGGAAAAGACTGTACTCGAACCTTAGATCATCTTGTATCTGAGGTAGTGAAAGGGGGAAGAAGGAGATGTTAGGGACTTACATGCCAGTCCTCTAAGGACCAACCAGCTTGGGTATTTATTCTGTTAGATCCTTAGAGGGATAAAAAGATGGTAAATGGTGAATTTTTTTAGTGGATATGAATTATAAGCTCATTCATTTTTTGACCAAAAAATAAATATAGTGAACATCAATATATTGACATCCTTATAGTCTTGGAAAATTGAACTAGACTAGCTCTCGGGGTTTGTTGGGGATGATGAAAACTTATCTAGGGAAATGTTTATGTATTTATTCATTGAAAATGAATCAAAATAGCCTCTAATGCATATAGCCATGCTTTTAAGTATGGGTTGAAATTTTGAACAACAAATAATAGAAATGTCCTAGTTGGGAAACCCTGTTATAACCTTACCCTTAATCTATGATTTAACCATAATACTTTTTAATTAGCTTAAATCTCTATTTAATGTTAAGTTGGGGCTTATGTATGAGTAAGAAGGTTAGTTAAAATTTAATTAAAGGAAAGTGTGGATGGTGGGGAGAGACAACGTGCCCTGGAAATCGCATGCAAAGAAAATTGAACAACGTGTTTCGTCTTTGGGGGGAATTGCTAGGATGTGAGGAGGAGAATTGGTTCGGAGGAAAGGAATAAGGAGATAGAAGAATCGGTCCTCCTCTAAGGAAAATTTTCTAAGTGAAACCTGCTGTTGAATCTATCTGAACCGAAATTCCTGAACCTGTGAATTTGAATAAGTAATATTGCATGTTGATTTGTAACCATGTTTTCCTTGGAATGATCCAATGAAATGGCAAATGTTGTATGAAATTGCCTTAATGGAATTTTGAACACTTCAATTAATGGCGTGTCTCATTGTAGTGTTGATAGAAGGAAGCTTGGAAAGTGGAAGGCACTGTTTGGAATGGAATTGGTTGTAAGCCAATGTTCTTGATTTTCTAGTGTTTAACCATTGAGAGAAATTAGGGGGGGGTGAGAAACCTAACTGGTGAATGCTTGGGTCTTAGCTCAAGGGTAGTGTTCTGCTGAGAGATAAATGAGCAGAATCACCTACGGTTAGGTGGAGTGTGCCTTACATGTAGTTAGTTTTCCAATTCAACTGTCTTCCAAATAAGTTCAATTGTTGGTAAAGGAATGGTTATCTGCAATGTTAAATTGTCTTCAGAATCAAGAATATTGTTTCTTGTTTATTTTTCCATGATTGGAATATACTTGAAGTAATTACATGATTATGTTGAATGCCTATGTGATTACATAAGTATAGTTGTAAAGAATTGATTGAATAAAGATGGAAATGAAATTTCACAATCCTTATGTTTTCCTTCTAAATTAGTAGATTCTTAATGAAACAACTTGAACATGGTTCTTGAATGTTTCTGTATGAAGGCTCTTAGGAACAAGTTGTCAATTAAATGCTTTGTTGAGAGCTGTTTAGATGCTTAAAGCATTATTAACTAGATTTAATGGTTGTAGAATGTTATTTCTTGCCAGTTTTCATAGACTGGTTAAGGGCATAATGCTTATGATTTTTATAATTTCTTGGATAGCCATTGAAGAATATGGCTTAAAATTTTCATATTGGCCAAAATCTATGTTTATAATTCAATGACTGGGAATTTGGAATTAAATGTATTATTTTGAAAATTGTTGGTTTCATGATAAGCAACTGCTCTATTTAGGATCTGATATGTGGCTAATGGAAATGATATTAGTCTTAATGGCTATAGTATGACTTGTGTTATCATATTTTTACAAACCAAGTCTAAAGAGGAAACCAACCTTAAACCTTATTAAGTGCCAAACCTTCTACATGTTTGATGGTTTAAACATTTGCAAATTTCCTTGCGTCTAAAGTTAAACGAAGACTTAATCAAAGAGTTAAGGTTTGAAAATAAATGTTAACATTTACTCTATTTGAAAATAAGTGTTTTTTTTTTCCTAGGTTGTTAAACTTCTGCTAGGATAATGTCGTTATTTGCGAATACATCACTAAATAGTTGATCTATGACGTTGAACCTTGTCAGTTTTTTTTTGTAGTGAGAAATTTTTTGATTAAAAGGAATAAGACGGTTGGATTAATTATGAAGTGATTAACTGAATCCTACCAATGTGCCTAAATGAACAATATTTAGTGTCTAAAAGTTAAGTTCAGACCTTAACTATTATGCTTAAACTTAATTCTTACCTTAGTCATTTTCATAAAAATGGCTAAGTGTTAAACTATGAAAAAAGACAAGTTAGTATTGCGATTTCAATACTAATGTGTCGACGCCAACATGCCAACATCAGAATTGGTGTACTTTAATTTTAAGGTATTTGCATGAATGTGCCGAAGTGACGATGTCGACGTGCCAATGTCGGGATCATCTTATTTCTTTTTTATGTTTTACAAGTCTATGTCAAGGCTCTAATGTTGACATCCCAACGTCGAGGTGAGCAAGTTGGAAGGGCCTTTTTTGTTACTGTTTTGAAGTGCCTATTTCCGATTACCATTGTTGGTAATGTAAAAAATGACATGGTAATATCAAAATTGGTAGGATAAATTTGGGAAGGAAAAGTAATCTATTGGATGCATTAATTAACAATAATTAATGATTAAATAATTAAAATTTATTTGTAATTAGTATTTTTAGCTTATAATTTACTACGCTTCCACAGTTTTGAGTTTTTTTATAAATCATTGTTATTTGTTTAAATAATTTCAATTAAATTTCCTTGTATCTATAGAACCTCTATAGTGCTCTAACTGTAGTTTTAGCTATAAATGGTTATTGTGTAGCTGTGTTACATGTGGGTGCGTTAAAGTTTGGTATCAAAGCTAAGTTTTCAACACTAAGCCTTTGGGAAATGTTTTTTATAAATTAAAAATATTGAGCCAATTTTATTTTCATGATATTATTGTATAAATTGTTGTATGTATGTGAATAAGGTAAATTATATCATGCATAAGAATTTTAATGTGAACTAACAATCGTGGATGAATTTCTGATTGCTAGTGGCAACATATAATTGTTCTCCATTGTACTTGTTGATTGCCAGTGCAGTAGGTAAGCAGTATTGCAAGGATGGAAGAAGACCCAAAAATGTCCAACTTTCTCGAAGAAGTTGGCATGGGTATACAAAGAATAGAATCCAATGGTCATTAGTTTGAGATGGGATCCATGGAAGTGTTCATAAATTTCAAGGACATGTGTTGGTGCAAATCCCACCATGAAAACCCAGTCGACAAGGGTTCCCACTCTATCGACACCAAACTCATTGTGATCTCCATGAGTTTGAAGTAGTGCATGAAGGCATGTGTACGTTGTTTCTGGGGTTTGATATTACTGTTGTCTTGGGCATAGTCTGGTTCTGGTCATCCTCTTCGTCACTACAGGATCTCTTTGTCTCGTGTGTTTTTACTTCGTGGTTTTGCGTTTTGATCGCAGCAGGACCTTCCCCTGTCCTCTGCCTCTTCTCTTTTCAAAACCTTGCTCCTCACCTCATACAACCACTTTCTTCCTTGGCTTCCCTCACAGTCTTGTCGAAACTTGCACCCATCTACCCCTTATCTTTCCATTCGTCTCCCCCCTTTAGTCGTTGTATCCACCGCCTCCTTACACCAGAGTTCTACTACTCTAGGTGCATCTTCAGTATACCCTTTTCGCAAATAAGCATTTTAATCGACAACTGTAGAGACAATAAGAACCTACCTCTTGGTCCGTTGAAAAAATCCCTTTCTACTTCACTATAGGATTTGGTAGTGTCAACTACAAATTCAATGATATATCCTTCTAGGATACTATCCAGCTAGACCTCAACAACTCACGGCTCTCTATTGTCAGATTCTTATAGTTCCTGGATCAATTTAGGGGTCTAGAATGTTGGTTCTCCACCTTGGAAATTTGTCTTCTTGTATGTGAACCGCGCCAACCACTCGTACAGTATGATGGGAAACTCACAGAAAAAGTACTCATGAGAACCGTCGTGTATGTATCTCTCCAACCACTTGTCCGTCATTAGTCTAGGGTTCTGATTTTCTACTTCGACAAATTCTTGCAGCTTCTGATCAAACCAATCTTGAATTTCTGGTCACATCGGATGCCGCATCCAATCTTGAATTTCTGATCATGTTGGATGCCACATACCCTCCTCTCAGTCGCAACAAGGTCCTGGAAATGAAACCATTTGTTGGGGAAAATACCACCAACAAAACCCAGTCGACAAGGGTTCCCACTCTGTCGACACCCAACTCCTCGTGATCTCCCTGAGCATCGGCCCAGATTGGTTTTACCCTGTTCAGCAACACCCGCAGAGTAGATGAAGTCTCACACGAGATGTTCAAGGGAGGGCCAACAGAACCAATTTTCCACATAAAAGAAGAGGACTGTGGGCATCGACAATTCATTTGTCTATCTATCAGATCTAGTCATTCGCATCATCACTTAGATCACATCATTCAACTATCACAGGTATAACCATGTTAATTGGGTAAACCTATCTAATACTATGACATCGTTCATAAGTAGTAAACATTGTATCATAGATCCATGTCGCACAGTCACTTCATCATTTGGATTTGCATAGCAAAAAAACATGAAAGAGATAAAAAGATAATAGAAAGACAGTAATTTAGATCAATCTCCTTCTCATTATATTAACCCCATGCAATCAACTGCAAATTCAAAAAGAGATAGTTCACAATATACAACTTGATCTTCTCTGCGATCTCTGTAACACCCCGGTTTTGACCCCGTTTGCATTAAATGTATATGATGTATATATTGTAATTAATCATGGTGTGGAGCTACAGGAAAAATCTCCACCATCGATTTAACGTTATATGTTCGGCGATTAAAATCGATTTCGATGGTATTTTGTGCTAGCCAGGCACATTATAAATTGGACATCATGTAAATATGCATTTTAATTAAAAATACCCACAACCAACTATGTCAATGCAACAATAATGAGAAAGGGTATGATTTCCTAAGGATAAGGGCGAGGGGGGAATATTCAGACCTTTGGGCCAATGGGGAAAATCCAAATGTCAAAGGGGGAACCCATCAAAATTGTTAACTACCTTTCTTGTCTCATTCACCCAATCATTTATTACTCCTAGAAATTGGTTGGGTTGGTTATTGCATGGGATGGGCAAGGTATGATAGCCCAAAATATGAATTGGAGAAGCCATCAGTTTTGGGGAAATGCGTTTTGACTCCTTGGGCAAGAAAAAACCCAAAAAACATAGGCCATTCTACCATGCTTTCACGTTTTTATGTTTTCCTCACCATTTTTCCTTCACGTGAGCTCTCTCAGGAATTCATAGATTCCTGTGTATGAAACCATTCACATTTTTGGTTGTTACCTCACTTTTCTTAGGCTGAGAAATGATTTTTGGTGATTATCAATGGCTGAGTTTCCTTCCCCACATTTTGTTGCATTTTTCTCTAGTTTTGTCAAGCTAGAAATTGTTTTTTTGGAAATGCCCAGTGAGTGGGAGAGGAGACCCACACATTTGGGTGTTACTGAGCCCGTTTTGGCCATGTTAGGGCCAAAACGTCTCTGGAAATCGAATTGTTGCTAAAGGGCCATTTTTACCCAATCTGGAAATTCATTTTGTTGTCGGAACTGCTTTTCCTCCAACCCAGAAATCATATTGTGTTGTGAGTGCATATTTTGTCCTTGGCCTGAATTGAAGTGGGAGTGGAAATGCGGTCTGAGCTTGCTTGAAAAATCTAGTGTGTGCAGGAGCCTCACAGACAGAGCTAGAGGGGTGGATTTCTTCTTTACACCCCTTGAATAGCATTGGAAGGGAAGGCATAGCCCGAGGGACTGTGTAGCAAAGAAGGGGATGCTTCCTTGTGTTGGGTGTGTGTGGATGTTTTAGAAGTCAGGATAGTTCTGGTGTAGGTGTCCATAGCTCTTGGATTGAGTTGACTAGCTTAGCAGCCAACCTTTCCAGCTCCCTGTTAGCCTGATAAACCCAACTGTGTTGGATTGGCTGAGTTTTGTGTATCCTTGGATACATGTGAGCCTGCTAGTTTCCCCTTATTCCTTGTGGAATCATGCCCAGTTTGGGGGGTGGTAGTGTTGTTGAGCGATTGATGAGCACACTGGCCTATGGTTGGGTGGAACATTGTAGCGACGTAGCTAGTTGTGGGACAAGCTTCTTTTAAGATAAATATTCTTGTATTTAATTCCTTGCAACTGTGTTTGTTTTATCTCTGCATCTATATATGTGATTATGATTTAATATGAAAATGTTAAAATGTTGTGAATGAATGAAATTGCTTCCACTGATTGATAATCATTTATGCATCTGTGTATGTTTAAGTTCAGTGCATTTTATTTTATGTTCATGGGCCTAGATTGCCTAGATTGTTAGCATTATAGTCATGTCCTCTCACCGGTAGAAGGGTGGGGATGTGATATATTGGTATCAGAGCTCTCAGGTTGTAGCAGTGGGCCTCTATGGGCCAAGAAAACTCAGCTAACAGAGAGGTGAGGTAACCTCTGTTGAACCCAGTAGCAGGAAGAGAAAAAAATTCAGGATTTTTCTAAGTATGGGATGTTTTCTATGTTGGCTGAGAAACCCAAAGCAGAGCCGCAACGATGAATGACAATCTGATATCCTTTTGATGCAGTGGAGACTTCGGAAGTTTCTTCCCCGAAACGGTGGGCATAAGATGAAGTTCAAGATGCGATAGCGGCTGGGTCACCCAGAGGGAGCCGAAAGGGGGAAGCCGATACACGACAGGAGAAAGAAAAGGATTGAGCCAGCAGTGGTAGATAATTGATGGGGGAGTCGCAGCGTTGGCTGCGTCCCAAGGAGATGGCCACAACGTCGACAAGAAAAAGAGGGAAATTTCCCCAAAAAAAACAAACAAAAATCTTCTAAGTGTTGGACGGCGGCAGAAAATTGAATTTCGAGCCGATATAGCGACTGGAAGTGGAAAACCTTTCCACAATGATGGACAAATAATGAAGATGGAGACGACGAGATGTTGCGGTGGCTAGAAGATGAAGAATCTTCCGCAACGGCGGATGGAAATTTGGGTTTGAGCCGATGAACTTCGGGTGAGTGGGGTCGACGAGCATATGCTAAGTCAAGCCGATGTAGCGGGAGAAAATCCAATAATCTTTCTGATGAGCATCGGCTGGGACGAGCTGATGAGCGGTGGAAAGAAGAGGAAATTCGAGCATCAACGGTAGCTGGAAACCAAAAATCGAGTAGCTACGACAGCGGAAGAGAAAGGAAGATCAATATGCTATAGCGACAGGTGAGAAGGAAAGAAGGAGCCACTATGTCGGACGAAAGATGAGGATCGAGCCGCTGTAGTGGGTGGAAGTCAAAAAAAAAATCGATGCAGCGAGTGAAAAAATTTGAAAAATTGCCGAATAAGAGGAATTCAATGGGGATTTTCAAGGGGATTTCAGGAATCATAAAAATGGAAAATGGCAATGGGGTTATGCACTAGATTGCATGAAATCAAATAATGAAGCCACAAGGGGGAGAGCCCCCTTGATCCCCATCGTCCCCCTAAGACAATCGTTCTTTGAGAAAGAAAATTCTATGTTTTGAGCAAAGTTGTCATTGTATGATTTTTCCAAGAGAAGGTAAGTAATTATGATTTTTATAAATGTTATGCAGCTAACAGTTGTGTTACTAACAAATTTTGCAGAATTATAGTCACCTTCAAGGGCAGTATTCCAGGTAGTGCAGTTCGGTAAATTAAGCTATGGTTCAGCCATGAGAACCCATGATAGATATGATGCTTGGGACTCCTACAAGCGTGCACGAGATGCCATGGGAGAAAATGTCTGAGTTGGAAATGATGACATAGAGTCTAATGGAAGGATATTTCAAGAGACTCCGTCAAACATTGCAGCTACCATGAGAAGCTTAATTAAAGCCCAGGAAGAGCAGCATCAGTTGAATGCTGCTATGTTGCAGAGTTTGACAGACTTGCATAGAAAGATGGACTTTGGGCATGTTACAGCAAAACCAGAAGGCAGGAAGAGTAGTACCAAAAGAAGAAGAAGCACTTCTAGTAGATCATCTGACTCAGAAGAATCTAGTGGGGATTCAAGCTCTTCTTCTCACAAGAGCAAGAGAAAGAGGAGCCATAGGGTGTGGAGAACCTCGTGCATTAAACAATAAGAATGCATGATATAACAGAAATTATGGATCATAGAAGAGATTTTATTAATTGCAAGCCACTTCGAGGGGGAAACCTCCTTTGAGCAACCTCAATACAAAATAACTCTTCGATGCTTTCATTAGCCTCAACACATACTTATATACTAAGTCTAATCTAAACAACTATTACTCCCCATGAATGTGGGATAATGCAACATATTAACTGGATGACTTAACAACTATTACTTACTCCCCATGAATGTGTGATAATACAACATACTAATGGGATGAATTACAAAGCATATGCGTCTGAAAAAATATACTAACAAAATAAAGAGGAGGGTTGACACAGGTTCTTAACATCCCCTCCCTCTTAGAAAAAGCTTTTTCCTCAAAGCTTTAGATGTGGAAACTGCTGCTAAATCTGAAAGAGCGGTTCCCATGTAGCATCCTATGGTTGCATGCCATGCCACTGAATTAAGACCTCTATTATGGCCCGAGAGCGAAGCATATGAGTGCGCTTATTGAGGATGGCATTGGGTTCCAAAATGATGGATCCCTCTGTATCCAGCTCTGGTAAAACAATTTGTGCTCTGATATTGGTGCCAATCACTTTATTGATACAAGAGACATGAAAGACTGGGTGAAATTTATATGGCGCATAGAACTTTGGAGCCAGCTTCTGATGCCCTTTGAGTTTTAGGGAGGATTGCTTGTAATGCTACAGATGAAGAAAAACCATATCACCGACTTGAAAGGTGCGCTCAGACCAGTGTTGATCGGCTTGCTGCTTCATGCAATTTCTTGCCATGTGAAGATTCTCTTGTAGAATGTGGAGAATCTGATCACGGTTTCGAAGAACCATGTCAATTGCCTGAACTAGTGAACTATGGGGGGTGTATGGAAGGAGCACAGGGTGTAGCTTCCCATAAAAAGCTTCATATGGAGTCATTTTAGATGCAGTATGGTAGGAAGTATTGTACCACCATTCAGTGAGAGGGAGCCACTTTGCCCATTGATGTTGATGTTCAAAGGTGAAGCAATGAAGATAAGTTTCCAAGCATTTGTTGGTGACTTCAGTTTGACCATCTATTTGTGGGTGATATTTGTTGTTTCCTTTCACACACCTGGGTTACGTAATATAAATATTCAATCCACTCGATGTGTCCTTGGGGGAAAGTCTCGAGTCAAGGCTATCACCTTGTTCTTGACTCCTCCGTTTAGGCTCAACTCCTAACGAAGCCAAGGGGGGTAGACCCTATTAAATTACTGAGGCTAATTACTTAGTATGATGGTGTTAGATTGATTAAGTTGTTTAGGAGTTTTGAAATTAACCAATGGAAACAAAAGATAACAAGATGCAATATTTAAAGCATATAAGCACAGTAATGACACTCAATATATATAATCAAAAGAATTGATCAAATAAATCACCAGTGCCTTGAATGGAGTCAACAGTGGAAATAATGTGCTTGCATGTGCTTGAATGAATGTTTTGCAAATGTCTCTTGGTAGATTTTAAATTAGTGTGGAATGTGAATGAGTTGAATTAGGTGAAAAGGGGACTCCAGATATACCCGAGGGGTACTTGGAGTATGTCCAAAAGTGAACTTTCACTGCTACCCACAAGGTGTTTGTGGGATGGAACGGAGTCTTAGAGACTATTGTTCATAATGAACCCATTAGGGTGTGATCGAGATCGGTGCCTTGAGGTCACTTTCTAGTTGTTCCCACTCCTTTAGGTATTTTTCCACTGCTTACAGTTCGTTCGAGGTGTTGGATTTTCGCCCGATGGTTTGTCAATTTGGGAGGTGAGGAATAATTACTCTAGTCACTCAAGTGATTTTGATGTAGCTTGACTGATCAAATGAACCACATCCAATTATAGAGCATACACACTGGAGTCTTCATTATTTTTAGTAAATTTTAGAAGAGGTGTTCTTATTAAAAAGAAAACCCTCCAGGAACCTCTTTCGGTCCAAGTGGACCTCAATCGGGGAATCAAGGAGGGGCTGATTTTATTATGATTACTAAAACAAATGATGATATTAGATGAAGCATAAACAGAAAAGCAAACAACATTTTTCTAATTAGACTACCACGACCCTTTCTTCACCTTTCGGCTCAAAAGGAGGCTCGTGGGGTAAGTATTAAAATTACTTTGAAACCACCATATATGGAATATGGAAATGATTATAAATCAAATTATACTACCCTACATATTACAACTACACTATATTGAAAAAAGATGAACAAAAAGTAAAAAAAAGGACACAGACGCAAATCCCCCCAGGGGGGATGGTGAATAGCCTTGAAAGAGCCTATTCGAGAAGATTTTTCTTTTTATTAGAAGAAATTACAATATCAGAAAACTGAAATTAATCCACTTGGTCCTTATATGGAGTGAGACCAAAGGTTTACAAATTGCAAAAAAATGAAATTTATGGAAGACGGAGACCCCCTGGGGGGTTTCGAATGGTCCAAAAATGTTTTCCAGACAGTGCCTCTTCCTCTTTTCTGTTACACCTTCTAAAAACCAGCAATTTTATCACAGCTAAATATGCCCAAAATTACTTTGAAAGTACTTTTTGGTGAACAAACCTTTTACCCAAAAATTCTAAGTTAAAACAAGTTTTAATGAAGTGGAAAAAGAACCAAGGAAAGCAAGCTTTCCTTGGGATCTTGGCCTGATTTTGGTGCAGCCAATATGAAGCACTTAAATTGCTGAATATAAATTTTTATATTCTAAGAAAACAACCATGCATTCGACAAGTTTTAGATCTACTTTCATAGCCTTGAAAAATGACAATTTTCCCTAAAACTAGACCTAGAATGCTTGTAAATTTTCTTTAGGAATGAGATCTAGTTTATTGAGGTTTAAGGAAGCATGATCTATGTAATATGAACTCTGAAATTTATATATCTAAACAAATTTAAAGCTGCAAAAAAGTAACCAGACTGATTTTAGAAAAAGATGAAGGAGGAAGAGGAAAAGAAGAGCATTTTTGCTGGAAGCCTCGAAGATCAGCCGTGGAGCTTTCTGATGGAATGTCAAGGGACTATGACTTTGAATGGTTTTGGAGAGAGTGAATAATCAAACTATATCAGCATCCTCTCCAAGCTAGGAACCTGCAACTAAATCCAAAGACTTGCCAAAATACTTGTGAGATCCGATCAATACATACATAGAGATTTTAGAATAACATGCATATAAACTTATAAAACATGTTGAATATAGATCTCTAAACATGCATCGAAAAGGAAATATATGGCCAGTAAAATTATTAACAAACTCCTTTCCTATCAAGATTATAATAAACTTATTATCAATCTTAGCAATGAATCCACAAACAATCATCAAATTATGAACATAGATACAGGTTACCTCAGTGAAACATGGCAATGCTCATCCACACATACAATGACATGATAGCATCTTGCCTCCAAAGCTTCACTTTATTCCAATAGCAAAAGATATTACACAGTATTACAACAGCAATAGCTCCTCAATCCAACTCTAGCTAGCTTGGAAGAGGCAGACTCAGCTTTATTTATATAAAAAATAGGAGATCCATCCCAGGGGGGCGCAAATCCCAAGGAGACAAACCACTATAGCTGAAGGAGAGTCCATCAATGCCTGATCTGTGTCTAACTGAGCCTGTTCTGAGTCTTATTGAGTGCAACTGTCAATCAAAGAGCTGATTTGACTGACAACTCAACCTGTTGACTGAAGCATCCACCAAAACTCATCCAGATGAGCCCACATGTGTGGAGGAGAGAGAGAGGGAGCAATTCCCCATAAAGGATGCTGAAGATCAACTCTGGATCTATCCAGATCACCTCCTTCAGTCAAGGATTTGTCAGATCAAGTCAATCTGGTTCATATCTGACTGATTTCAATCAAATCAGCTGAGAATCCACTGATCTAGGATTTTGGATTGCTCCATTATTCATCAATTTATTACTTAAAATAATCAATAAATGATTTTTTGGGGCTTTCTAACCTGAGTGATGGAAAATCACTCAAAACTAGGAAATAGTGGGTTTATAGGTTTACTGGGTGCTCTTAGATTGAAAATGAGCACCTACATGACTGAATCTGACTTATGAGCCCACTTTTATTACAAAACCAATTTTCCCAATTAAACTATTAAAAAATAGCCTAAGTTTTGGAAAAATTAAATTTTAATAAAAAACACTGAAAAAATTTAAATTATAAAAAAGTTGAAAAAACCTAGGGGGACTTAGACATGTTCATATGACTCGACCATGATGCCTAGCATGTTTATACAATGACACATAGACAATAATAACCTCAATAGGCCTAAATTCCAAGTTGACCACCCCAACTTTGGAGTTATGGAGTGAAAAAATTAGAAATTATTAGTCGTTTATTCAACAACTAATAATAACCAAGGGAAAAAACACCCTGGGCTGATCGAATTGACAAATAAAGTCTAAGGGACCGAGTCTTTTATAGACACTATCATGCTAGAACATTTATTACAATTCCCCCATGGGGTATGAACATGTGATATAGTACAACAAAGCTTCCTAGAAGCAATACTGAAGGTATTTTGAAGTCCGAACAAGTTATCCTTGTCCGGTTCACCAGGCTCACTTGATAAAAAACCACTAAGTACAACTTAGGTGGTAACAATATCCTGAACTCAGTTTCAGTTTGATGCCAGTGAGGTGAAAGAGTTCAGTCCAAAAATGACTTGTGAAAGTTGCGTCGCGGTCTGAGACAATGGAAGAAGGGATGCCATGAAGACGAAATATCTGGTCCATGAAAATTTGTGTGACTGAGGAGGCAGTATATGGATGGCTGAGAGCACAAAAATGACTATACTTGGAGAGATGATCAACCACAACCAAGATTATGGTCTTCCCTCTAGATTTAGGGAGCCCATCTATGAAATCCATTGAAATATCTGTCCAAATCCTTGTAGTGATGGGAAAGGGTTAGAGCAAGTCAGGGAGGAGTGTAGTTTCACCCTTGTGGCGTTGGCAGGTATCACATTCAACAACCATCTATTGAATTTCCAGTTTCATTCTCTTCCAAAAGAAGTTACGTCATGCCCGCTCATACGTTTTGAGGAACCCAGAGTGCCCTGCCGCTGGAGAAGCATGGAGTTCATAGAAGACAACTTGGTGAAGATATATGCTCTGGGGAAGCACCAAGCAACCCTTGTATCTCATAGAAGAACCATCCCAAGAGTAATGCGGTACAAGAGAAGGATTATTGGCCAACTATTGAATGATTTGAGATAAGGAAGAGTCATTGACATAGCCTTGCTGAATAGATTGTAACCAATTTGGAATAGGCATAGAAATAGATGAAAGAGAAGCATGGTCATCAAATGTGTGGGAAAGAGCATATGCCACAAGATTGTCCTTACCCTTCTTGTAAGTGATCTCGTAGTCATAAATCATGAGTTTGCTAACCCATTTCTGTTGTGTTGGGGATGAGACTTGTTGTTCTAGGAAATATTTCAGACTCCGGTGATCAGTCTTAATGCAGAAATGATTCCCTAAGAGGTATGGATGCCACTTTTGTATGGCATGCAAAATAGCCATCATTTCCTTCTCATATGTAGAGGCAGCTAAATTCTTACCAGACAGGGATTTGTTGGTGAACGCAATGGGATGTTCGTCTTGGAGGAGGACAGCACCAAGTCCATTGTCACAAGTATCACTCTTAATAGTGAAGGGCTTGGATGAATCAGGCATAGCTAGAACAGTTGTGGTACACATAGCTTGTTTCAGTTTCTCAAATGTACACTCAACAACAGGTGTCCATGCAAAAGCATCCTTTTCAGTAGAGCTATTAATGGTGCTGCAATCTTCCCATAATCCTTGAAAAACTTGTAGTAGTAGCTAGTAAGTCCCAAAAACCCATGAAGGCTCTTCAAGGTCTAAGGATGTGGCCAATTTTTCATGGCATCGATTTTGGCAGGATCGACACGAACCCCTTGTGCTGAAACAATATGCTTGAGATAGTCTACTTCCTTCTGCCCAAAAACACATTTAGATTGTTTGGCACAAAGATGATGATCACAGAAAAGTTGCAGTACAAGATTCAGATGTTGAAGATGCTCAACCCAGGTTTTACTATAGATGAGGATATCATCAAAGAAGACTAGAATGAAGTTTCGCAAGTAGGGCCAAAATATTTTATTCATCAATGCCTGAAATGTGGAAGGGGAATTTGTGAGGCCAAATGGCATGACCAAAAATTCATAATGGACATCATGTGTGCGGAAAGTTGTTTTAGGGATATCATCCGCATGGACCCAAATTTGGTGATACCTAAAGCGAAGATCCAACTTGGAGAAAAAATGAGCACCATGGAGCTCATCCAGAAGCTCATCAACAATGGGAATTGGAAACTTATTTTTGATTGTGATGTGATTAAGTGTTTGAAAGTCGATGCAAAGGTGCCATGACCCATCTCTTTTCTGAACTAGAAGGACCGGTGAAGAGAAGGAACTAGTGTTAGGGTGAATAACACCTTGCTTCAGTAAATCACGAACAATCATCTCAATTTCTGTCTTGTGGTGAAATGGGTAGCGATAGGGCCTGATGTTGGGAGGGATGCTTCCAGGAAGGAGTGGAATATGTCGGTCCTTGGGTCAAGAAGGTGGCAATCCCACCGGCTCAGCAAACACACATGCATATCGATCAAAAAATTGTTGGAGATCCAATGGAGTAGTTGATACTGCTGATGGTTGCATCTGAATGAAATGGAGCTGAGCGATGACACCATGTGAACTTTTATTAAGAATATTTTCCATTCAATGCAAACTAATGAGGCTGAGAGACCCTAGTTGTAAGCCCCACAATGTGTGTTTGGTACCATTGATTGAAAAATGCATCCAAAGTTCAGCAAAATCCCATAAAATGGGTCCAAGTGTGCGTAACCATTGAGCGCCCAAAAGCACATCACATCCACCTAAGGGCAAGGAAAACATGTCAAAGCGCAAGTTATAATCCCCCATATATATTCGTACATTACGACACTTCCCTTTGCAAGGTAAGGTGCCCCCATTGGCAATCATGACTTCAAAGCTGGAGCAAGGATGGATGAAACAATCAGCCTGTTTGGCGATCCTTGGGTCAATGAAGTTGTGAGTGCTACCAAAATCATGAGTATTGTAAGAGGGATTTTTTTGAAGAACCCTCTGACCTGCATGGTTTGTGGGGTGGTGACTCCGGCTAAGGCATGGAGAGATATATCTGGTTGGTCATCTAGAGCAGGAAGTTGTTGAATGTCACCATCATCATCTATTGGCTCCTGAGCATCATAAAAAAATTTAGGTGCAGGTGGAGAATCCACATCCAAGAGATATAGATTTTTCTCAACACATCTATGTCCCTGGGTGAATTTCTCATCACAATTATAGTAAATCCCTTTTTCCCAATGTTCTCGCATCTCTACTTCAGAAAAATGCTTGATAGGAGTGGTTCTAGGAGTTGGCGGATTTTGGTTTCTTTGGGGAACCATAGGTATGAATGGAACAAGAGTGGATCTGGAGTATTCTTGAGCCCTGATCTTGTCCTTTGCTAGCTTAGACAACCCTATAGCTTCCATCATTACGTTGGGTAGAACATTTTAACCTCAGATCGTATGGCATCCTTCAGACCACTGATAAAACAACTTAGGTAGAATGCATCAGGAAATCCCTCGGTGTGATTGGCTAGTTTCTCAAATTCTATTTGATACTCCCACAGAGTACCAGTTTGGCGAAGTTTGGTGAGTGCTCCTGTGAAGTCATCAAAATCACTAGGGCCAAATCACTGCAAAAGGAGTTGGGAAAAATCTATCCAGTTTGGCTCTGCATGAGTCTTGATGTACCAACGAAACCATTGAAGTGCTTCATGTTCCAAATGAAAGGATGCAAGTGGGAATTTATTGACATCAAAAGTGTTATGTAGACTGAAATATTATTCTAGTCTATAAATACATCCATTTGGATCATCACCATTGAAGCAAGGAAAATCCAGCTTCGGCCCGCAAAAGTTGCTAGACGATGAGAACCTAGTGTTTGCAAAAGACTGAGGATAGCGGCGATTGTTCATAGGTGAATGCTGAAGATGGAGGCTGAGAATTTTTTTATCTAAATCCTCAAGTTTGGACTTGATGGCGTCAAGTTCTTCTTCCATTTGTTTATTTTCTCCAATGCGAATGACAACCATAAGCAGGGTTTTTTTTTAGTTAATGGGTAGAAAAACAAAAATGGAGAGGGTTTGAGAAAAGGAGATTTTTTATTTGGGAAAAATTCAAGGGGGTAATTGGGGTTTTACGGGGTTTTGGACACTTTCTTAGGGACAAGAAGCAAAAAATGTGAATTTCAGAGGTGGGATGAAGGAATTGGAAAATTTGTCAAAGAGGGACAATGCAGTAGAAATGGAAAATGAACATCGTGGAAAAATTTGAAGGCGATTGGGTGAGAATCAAAGAAGTTATGACAAAACCTAAAAATTGACAAATGTGGAATTTCGGCCTTCAGGAAGTGAAATTGGGGATAGGGTGCTCATTGAAGGAATATGCAGAATGGTATTACGGGGGTTACAGTGAAGTTTCAAGGGAAACAGAGCTAAATCAAGGAAGATATGGTTAAAAAATAGAAATTTATACTTTTATTTTATTTTATGAAGAAATGATCTATGGTGGTGCTAGAAAGATGTGATTTATCAACAGGAAATGGAGTAAATGATCTGTGACAATTCTAGAATGTTGCACGTTATCAACTGTAATTAGATATGGACCCTAGGTATATTCAGCTTCCTAATGGTTAAAAGGTAGTCACTCGGACACCAAGGTTGTCTCAGGCTTGAGTATTGGGGCAGTACCCCTCACTTCACGGTGCAGGTAAAATTGCTAACTACTTGGAAAAAAATGACAGCTATTTGGTTTTCCTCATGGATGGGAATCTAGTCAATTTGGTGGGGGTCGTTGCCCTTCTCACTTGGTGGGTCCTCTCAATGGCCAGCTACTTCGGGGTTCCTATGATACTCCTCACAATGCGTTTTAGGGCTATGCCCAAGTAATTCCCATAGTTAAGCAGATAGGGTTTAATCCCTAATCCGGATGAATAATACCGTTGCAAGAAGAAGAACAACTATAAGGCTCACAGCGCCAAGAAGCATGACATAAATTTTTTTTCCAGAAATTCCACCCAACAAGCCCAAGAAAGTGCTTTGATACCAGATGTGGGGAACCTCCTGCAATAAACAATAAGAATGCATGATATAACAAGAATTATGTATCACAGAAGAGATTTTATTAATCCTAGGCCACTTCGAGGGGGAAACCTCCTTTGAGCAAGCTCAATACAAAATAACTCTTTGATGCTTTCATTAGCCTCAACACATAATTATATACTAAGTCTAATCTAAACAACTATTACTCCCCATGAATGTGGGATAATGTAGCATATTAACTCGACGAATTAACAACTATTACTTACTCCCCATGAATGTGGGATAATACAACATACTAATGGGATGACTTACAAAGCACATGCATATGACAAAATATACTAACAAAATAAAGAGGGGGGTTGACACGGGTTCTTAACACAGGGATCACTCTCGGGATGAATTCAATAAGGCCAAATCTCCTATGTTTGATGGTGAAGTAAAGACTGGACAAGAGGCTAAAGCTTGGCTTCTTGGGATAAAGAAGTATTTCCAAGTTCAATATTATTCGGGAAACATGAAGGCCAGGGTTTCCATATTCAATATGAATGGAAGGGCATCCATTTGGTGGGAGCACTTCAAGCAAGTAAAGAGGATCAGTGAAAGGAGACTTAAGTGGAAACAGTTCAAGAAGTATTTCAAGCAGAAATACCTCTCTGACAGGTATTATGATGACAAAATTAAGGAGTTCCATGAGCCGAGATTGGGAAAGCAAACCATGGAAGAGTATGCAAATAAATTCTTGGAATTGTTAAGGTATGTCATGTACATCAAAAATGAAAAGGTGAAGATCCAACGTTTTCTGGGTGGATTGCCTCAGTATTACAAAGACATAATTGATTTTTATGAACCTAAAACCCTGGAAGAAGCAATAAGGAAGGCTAAGTATTTCTATGAGCAAAGAAAATGAAAACCTGATTACCAGAAGACATGGAAGGACAAAAGGAATAAAAATTCTGACCAAAGGAAGAAAGGTTTCAAACCTTCTAACTTCAGGAATCAGCAGAAACAACCATCACAAGCTGAGAAGCATCTAGCCAAAGTGATGGGAGAAAATCCTAAAGAGCCACAGCAGAAAAAAGGACCACTCCAATGTTTGAAATGTGGAGGACCCCACATGTGCAGGAATTGTCCACTTGAGAATGAGAATGCAAGGCCAGATTACAACATTCAAGAGGAAGAAACAGTGGGTCAAGTAGCAAGAGTCGTCCCTAGGATTTATGCAGCACTAGAGGACCGCCAGGTAGATTACCAGTCAACTGTGGTTGAAGTTGTAGGTAAGATTGTTGAGCAATTTGTTTCTATTTTTATTGACCCTAGTTCTACTCATAGTTACATCACTCCTAGAGTAGTGGAGACTTGTGCTTTCAGAAAAGTAAAGCATAGAAAATATTGGTTAGTTCAACTAGCCACTGGAACTAAGAGAAAGGTTAGTGAAGTGGTGGTGAAATGTCCATTGGTTATGAATGGATTGATCACTTGTGTAGATCTGAATGTTCTACCGCTTGGTTCCTATGATGTTCTAATTGGGATGGATTGGTTAGAAGTTCACAGCGTAAATCTTGACTGTTATAATAAGACTTTTGAATGCATGGATGAAGAAGGGAACCCAAGAGTTGTGAAAGGAATTCCAAAGGTGATTTCAGTAAGGCAGGTTTCCGCAATGCAGTTGAATACATTTTGTAGGAAAGGCTGCCACTTGTATGCAGCTCATATTTTGGAGGCAACATAGGATGAGACTCCTAGGTTGGAGGAATTTCATGTGTTGTAGGAACTCAGGGATGTGTTTCCTGATGAGATTCACGAGATTCCTCCAAAGAGAGACATTGCTTTCACAACTTAAATTATGTGAGGAGTAGCACTAGTGTCCAAGACACCCTACGGGATGAGTACACCAAAAATGCTAGAGTTGAAGATGCAACTGCAATAATTGTTGGAGAAGAAGTATATCAGGCCAAGTGTGTCTCCATGGGGAGCACCAGTTCTGTTTGTAAATAAGATATATGGTACACTCAGGTTGTGTATTGATTACAGACAACTGAACAAAGTCACTGTGAAGAACAAATATCATTTTCCTAGGATTAATGACCTCTTCGATAAAATGAGAGGAGAAAAGGTATTTTCCAAGATTGACTTGAGGTCTGGTTATCATCAGGTAAGAATCAAGGAAGAACACATTCATAAGACAGCCTTCAGAACAAGGTATGGACATTATGAGTTTGTAGTAGTACCATTTGGTCTCACAAATGCACCAGCTACATTTATGTGCCTTATGAATAGCGTCTTCAGTAGGTATTTGGACAAGTTTGTTCTTGTTTTTCTTGATGACATTCTTATCTGTTCTAAGAATGAGGAAGAGCATGTAGACCATTTGAGATTGAAATTGCAATTGCTCAAAGAGCATAAGCTATATGGAAAGTTGAGCAAGTGTGACTTCTATAGAGATAGAATTCAGTATTTGGGTCACATTATCTCAAAAGAGGGAATATCAGTAGACCCTGAGAATATTGAAGTCATTATGAACTGGCCTACTCCGAAGAATGTGACAGATGTAAGATATTTTATGGGACTTGCAGGATATTATAGGAGATTCATTGAAGGATTATCCAAGGTTGCGCATGCCATCACTTCCTTGCAAAGGAAGGGTATAAATTTTGAATGGACATCGAAGTGTGAATAAATCTTCCAGCGATTGAAGAATCTTCTCACTAGTGCACTAGTCTTGAAAGTTGCAGACCCAAAAAAATATTTTGTGGTGTGTACTGATGCATGCGGACAAGGACTAGGAAAAGTTCTTATGCAGGACAATCACGTGATTTGTTTTGAGTCAATAAAGTTGAAGGAACATGAGAAGAACTATGCCACTCATGATATAGAGATTGCAACCATAGTACATGCTCTCAAGATGTGGAGGAATTACTTGATGGGAAGGAGATTTGAGCTAAGGACAGACCATTGTGGTCTAAAGTACTTGTTTGATCAGCCAACGTTAAATGCTAGGAAAGCTAGATGGCTGGAGTTTTTATGTGAGTTTGATTTTGAAATCAAGCACATAAAAGGAAAGGAGAACAAGGTAGCTGATGCACTTAGTAGAAAGGTGCAGGAAATGCATGTGGCATCTCTTAGTATTTTCCAGTCAGATTTAAGGCAACAGATTGTTAGTCATACTGCTGGAGATGAATTGTACGAGCAGGTAAAAGAAAAGTTGCAGCAACAAAGCCTTGAGAAGAGGTATGATGGATAAAAATTGGAAGAAAACAAACTTCTTACTTATAAGAACAGAGTCTATATTCCAAATGTAGCAAATTTGAGGAGAATGGTTATGGATGAGATCCACCAAGCTCCATATTTTGGTCACCTAGGATATCAGAAGATGATTGCTACAGCCAGAAAGCAGTACTTTTGGCTAGGAATGAAAAAGGATATGGCCGAGTACATTTCAAGGTGCATGAAATGTCAGCAAGTAAAGGTTGAGCATCAACACCCTACAGGTTTGTTGCATCCTTTGCCAGTTCCATAATGGAAATGGGAAGTTATTTCCATGGATTTTATTACAGGATTTCCAATGACTTGGAGACAACATGATTCCATCATGGTTGTGGTGGACAAGTTGACAAAGGCAGCGCATTTTATACTGGTTAAGTCTACACATAAGACCGATGACATTGCAAAGATCTTCATGAAGGATATTTTCAAATTGCATGGATTTCCTAAGGCAATAGTTTCTAACAGAGATGTCAAGTTCAATTCCAATTTCTGGAAGGGTTTGTTTGTAGATTTGAGTACAAAGTTGAACTTCAGCACTACCTACCATCCTCAGACTGATGGGCAGACAGAGAGAGTAAATTAAGTGCTTGAAGACATGCTTCGCATGTATGTGATGGACAAACCAACCAAGTGGGAATATTACTTACACTTGGTAGATTTTGCATATAACAATGGAAAACAAGCATAATTGGGGATGAGTCTGTATGAAGCTTTGTATGGCAGAAGGTGTAGGACACCAGTGACATGGGATAATCCAGTGAATAGGGTTGTGCTTGGGCCATAATTTCTCAAGGAAATGGAGCAAGAGGTTGTAAATATCAGACAGAATCTGAAAGTAGCCCAGGACAAATAGAAAATCTATGCGGATAAGCATAGGTTGAACATAGAGTTCAGTGTTGGGGATCATGTTTACCTCAAGGTGAGGGCCAAGAAGAGTTCCTTGAAGCTTGGAAGTTGTGCCAAGTTGTCACCTAGATATTGTGGGCCATTTGAAGTGCTTGAAAGAATAGGGCCAGTAGCATATAGACTTGCATTACCTGCTAGCACTAGAGCTCATAATGTTTTTCATGTTTCTTTACTTAAGAAATATGTATGTGATCCTAACCATGTGATAAATTGGGATGTGATTCAGGAAAAACCTGAGGGAGAGTTCCAAATTGAGCCAATGCACATCCTCGACAGGAAAGTCACAATGCTTCAGAACCGAGCCATACAGCAGGTAAAGGTGCAATGGGAGCACTACGGTCCTGGAGAGGCTACATGGGAGCTAGAAAATTCCATGTGCTTGACACATCCGTTTTTGTTCAACTCTGTGGAGCAGTGAGGCGATGAAAGTGTAGCATTTTTGTTCAATTTTGTAAAGCACCGAGGATAGTGATATTGAAGGGGGAGGGGAATGTAACACCCCGGTTTCGACCCCATTTGCATTAAATGTATATGATGTATATATTGTAATTAATCATGGTGTGGAGCTATAGGAAAAATCCCCACCATCGATTTAACGTTATATGTTTGGCGATTAGAATCGATGCTGATGGTATTTTGTGCTAGCCAAACACATTATAAATTGGACATCATGTAAATATGCATTTTAATTAAAAATAACCACAACCAGCTATGTCAATGCAACAATAATGAGAAGGGGCATGATTTCCTAAGGATAAGGGAGGGGGGATATTCAGACCTTTGGGACAATGGGGAAAATCCAAATGTCAAAGGGGGAACCCATCAAAATTGTAAACTACCTTTCTTGTCTCATTCACCCAATCATTTATTACTGCCAAAAATTGGTTGGGTTGGTTATTTCATGGGATGCGCAAGGTATGACAGCCCAAAATTCGAATTGGAGAAGCCATCAGTTTTGGGGAAATACGTTTTGATTCCTTGGGTAAGAAAAAACCCAAAAAACGTAGGCCATTCTACCACGCTTTCACGTTTTTATGTTTTCCTCACCCTTTTTCCTTCACGTGAGCTCTCTCATGCATTCAAAGCTTCCTTTGTGTGAAACCATTCACATTTTTTGTTGTTATCTCACTTTGCTCAGGCTGAGAAATCATTTTTGGTGATTATCAGTGGCTGAGTTTCCTTCGCCATGTTTTGTTGCATTTTTCTCCATTGTTTTCAAGTTGGAAATCATTTTTCTAGAAATGCCCAGTGAGTGGGAGAGGAGACCCACGCGTTTGGGTGTTACTAAGCATGTTTTGGCCACATTAGGGCCAAAACGTATCTGGAAACGGAATTGCTACTAAAGGGCAATTTTTACCCATTCTGGAAATTTTTTTTTTTGTCGGAATTGTTTTTCCTCCAACCCAAAAATCATATTGTGTTGTGAGTGCATATTTTTTCCTTGGCCGGAATTGAAGTGGGAGTATAAATGGGTTTTGAGCTTGCTTGACAAGCCTAGTGTGCGCAGGAGCCTCACAGGCAGAGCTAGAGGGTTGGCTTTCTTCTTTACACCCCTTGAATAGCACTGGAAGGGAAGGTATAGCCTGAGGTACTGTGTAGCAAAGAAGGGGATTCTTCCTTCTATTGGGTGTGTGTGGATGTTTTAGAAGTTAGGCTAGTTCTTTTGTAAGTGTCCATAGCTCTTGGATTGAGCTCACTAGCTTAGCATCCAACTTTTCCAGCTCCCTGTTAGCCTGATAAACCCAACTGTGTTGGCTTGGCTGATTTTTGTGTATCCTTGGCTACGTGTGAGCCTGCTAGTTTCCCCTTATTCCTTGTGTAATCATGCCCAGCTTGGGGGTGGCAGTGTTGCTAAGCGATTGATGAGCACATTGGCCTATGGTTGGGTGGAACGTTGCAGCAACGTAGCTAGTTGCGGGACAATCTTATTTTAAGATAAGTATTCTTGTGTTTAATTCCTTGCAACTGTGTTTGTTTTATCTCTGCATATGTATATGTGATTATGATTTAATATGAACATGTTAAAATTCCCTAAATGAATGAAATTGCTTCTGCTGATTGATAATCATTTATGCATCTATGTATGTTTAAGTTCAATGCATTTTATTTTACATTCATGGGGATAGATTACCCAGATTGTTAGCATTATAGTCACGTCCTCTCGCCGGTAGAAGGGTGGGGACATGATAATCTCTCTCTACAGATCTATATCTTCATTTACAATTCGTCATCTACTTATAGGCTTGTACCTTTACATTCATGGTCCACTTGGACAATTTATAACTAACTCCTAACTGACTAATGACCAATATCCACAAAATGTGGTCAAACTTACAAAAGGTGACACAAAATATTCATAATTAATCTATTTTCAGTCTTGCGCGCTATCTTTTTCTTGTGCGATGTCTTCTGAGTTCGCGCAACATTCATAATTAATCTATTTTATTTACTAAGGAATAGTTCAGGTACTTCCTCCCTCTAGGTTTATATTTGGAACATTGGTGCAGTAGGATCAAATTGTTCTTCAACAATTTTATAAGGTTCCACATTTCTCATATCTATAGGGAGTTGAATACTTTCACGGATGAGCTCTCGAAGAATGTTGTGGGAAATACAAAAGACCTTGATCCAACCAGCAGTTAGCATGTTGTCGAACTTAGAAAAAGTTTGGCACTTTGACTACTTCGACTGCTTTGACAGGTTCAACATAGACTTCGACAAGTCCAAACCTCGACAGGTTTTGCACTTGACATACATCATCTTGGCATTCCTTGTCGGCACCGATGACTATTGAACATCGACCGAATGTCTTTGTCTTCCATTCGTCTGCGATGGTTGAACTTCCAAACCGTTATAACTTCTTTTGTAATTGAACGTAATGGGTACTCACCCAAGCATCTCAACATTCTATACAAACATGTACATTATTGTAACAATCAACCAACCTTCATGGAGAAGAAGTAATAATAGAAATTGGTTCAAATTATTGCATATTGTATGTGCACATACTTTCTGTTGATATAGTGTGTTTCCTTCTTTACCTGTTCTTTTTCTATGCTTCCGTCATAACAGTGCTCGACTCATTCAGTCGACTGTTTTCCCGAGCGTGCACTTAGGCACGGCTTGGATAGGCCTTATTCTCTATGAGGAGTTCTTTGATTTTGTTTTAATAACTTCATCTCTCTTATTGTGTATTAGCACCTGTTAGTGTCTCTTTTTTGAATGGATCTCTTAATATTTTTAGCATCTTTAGTGACATTGTGTAGTAACCTCATCTCAGTTGGGTCCATAGATAAGACTCTATTTGTATCTCTTTATAGAGTTGGTTGGTGCGGGTTTTGTGGTATGGTTACTTGATCTGCAAGCTCTCATGAGTACTACTAAGACAATTTCTAATGGTGGTTTAACTTTGAATCTGCTTGAATATCAAGTCAACGTTTTTTTTTTTGAAAAAAAATAGTGAATATATTTCTCTTACCAACGACTCTCTAATGATAGCTGCATCGATTGGATTCCAATATGGTGTAGAATAATGAATTTTGTGCTTAGAATGGGAACATTTATGATGCTTATAATCACCTTAAAAAATTGCAATACAATTTCCAAATTAAAGTGATCTATCTCATCTTTAAGTTTAGTCAAGTGTACATCCCCCACTATGGAAAAATCCACGTTGTCTAGTCTATGGAGAATAGTTGTCAAAACATGGATTATTTTAACTCACTCTTCATATACAATTCCCACAGCTTCCATGGTGTTTATGGATTAGTTGGTGATAAGAAAGATTATTTAACTAAATCCTATTGAAATGGAAGCATGATTGGGTGAAAATGGAAAATGTGGAGGATGTAATTAAGCAAGGAGGAAGATCTATAAGCACAAGTTACCCATTATCCAATGACACAAATTAATAATTCCTCTTATATTGAAATGGGAGCATGATTCAGTGAAAATGGAAAATGTAGAGGTGGTAATGAAGCAAGGAGGAAGAGCGATAAACAAATGATGCCTCCTAACTTCACAATGCATTCCATATGTGTCTTCTCTAAATCAACTTGTAATTTGGGACCTATGACATCTATGTGTTCTTTAAATCAACTTGTCCTTTGCAATGTGTGACATGAAAAACACTGAAAAATCCAATTGTCAACTGTAAATCATTAGTTATTATTTCATAAAATCCAAAGTCTTCCTAAGTGGTGGAAACCCCAAGGTGAAAAAAATCTAGTTAAAGACTTAGGATATGATTTGAAACTTGAGATTCTCAAGGAGACTACTTTGTGAGGGTGCCAAATGATCATGAAGAAAAAAAATTGAAATGTGTAGGGAACCTTGAACTTCTTTGCGGGTTAGTAACTATTTGCCAAAAATGTGATCAACAAGTACCACACTTACTTCATAACCTATATCTCACTTAAAAACCAAGGAAATGCACCTTGTCTTAGGGGTCTAACATGTAATACGGGATTAATTATGGTCGCAGCATGGTGAGTGCAAATTTAAATTGATAAAGCTAAAAAAGTTGTCAAGTTATTAGAAAAGTGCACTTGGGTGTATTTCCTAGATATTCGATGGTATTTTTCATGGATATACATTATTGAGGTTTTCTAGAGCTAGCACCCTTTCTATTTTCCATGTTCTAATACTTGGTATGAGTTATGTTGATGATGTATGGTATCTATGTGGTGAGCATTCCCCTCCATTTGTTCATGTGCTATTCATTCCATGTTCTAATACTTGGTATGAGTTATGTTGATGATTTTTGGTCTCTATGTGGTGATCATTCCCCTCCATTTGTTCATGTGCTATTCATTCCTTGGATTGGGGAGCTTTATTTGGAACATGTTTGACTTAGAACTTGTGGAGTGAGACCTTGACCTTGTCATATTTTAAATTTAACTGGAGTTCCTTGACACATGGAGAGCTTTTGTTATTATTGATCTCTTGAGGGTCTTAGGCACATATTCACATGCATTTGATGAGATGGGTCCTCTGATTTGGGTACGTTCCCACTCCTTTATAGATGAGTATTCTTATTTTTGACATAGTTTATCTTGTAGAGATGTGCCATTTTGTTGGAATAATAATTTTTTTGAGATTGGCTTATAGGTGGCTTAAGAAACTACTTATTTTATGTATTTTTTATTGATACTAGGCATACATTATTTATTTATTTATCTCTAGATTAAATAGGTGTAGTCTAAATAGGTCTTCAACCCTTTTTGAGTATATTTTCCGTCTTCATCTTAGAATGAGGTATATTAACTATGGAAATTGCATAAATTGGGTGTCATGGGGTATTTGAGGGTGCTAAATCCACTTATGCATTTAAAAACACAATTTAAATGCTTTGAAATTTGAATTTTACCAAAATTTTTTTACCTAATTCTAATTCCGACCAAATAACAACTCAAAAGTCCAAAACCTAGAATAAATAGATTACTCGCATTAAATATGGAATTTTTTATTATTTTATTGAGGAGCGTGTTGAGTTATTTTTCCTATATAAAGAGAGACTCCCTCGTTTGTAAACTTGTTAAAATATTTTTGAAAGCGCTCCTCTGGCTCTGCTATTTTTCTATCTATTTTGGTGGATGCTTATGGATTGTTGAAGTGGATCTCGGATAGTTTCAAGCTCCCCATCAAATCAAGTAAGTTTTTTTGTTTTGTTTTGTTAATGTATGAATTAACTAGATCTTAACTTGTCCCAATTTGGATTTCCTTAAATTTCAATACTTGAGTATCCTATAGATTCATCCCTTCCTTATTAAAAGGTCTTCCATCTAAAACTACTAACCCTTAGTGGGCTAAGATCAATCTAGTAAACATTTCTAGAATTTCATGAGTCAAATCTAAATTCAATGCCTTCTTATCATTAAATCAAAGTAGGCTTTTATTTTGTTTTGTTAATGTATAAATTAACTAGATCTTAACTTGGATTAGATTTTAACTTGTAGCAGTTTTGCCTTCCTTAAATTCCAATGCTCGAATATCTTATAGGTTGATCCCTTCCTTATTGAAAGCTCTCCCTTCTAAAACTACTAACCCTTCCTGGGCTAAAATCAATCTAGTAAATCTTTCTCGAATTTCATGGATCAAATCTAAGTTCAATGCCTTCCCGCACTTTGAAATCTCCACATATTTTTGATGTGTCCTAAAGTTTGAATCTCTTCTTCACCATGGTCCAAAAGCTTGAGATTAATTTGATCCATGATGTTAAGTCCGAGTCACCCCAGGATATTTCTTTTTGTCTGAACTTCTGAAAAGTGCCCTGAAAGTTTATCATAGATAAACAGCAATGTGCCAATCCTTTGAAAATTAACCTGGGTCACATAAAACCCTAACGTGCCAATCCTTTCAAACTTAACCTAACCTGAGTCACATAAAACCCTAATGTGCCCATCCTCTGACCTTAGTCCCGCGGATACCGCCTTTTCCCTGCGGTCTTCTGAGATTTTGGTCATGCAACCTTCGCGCAAAATGTTACCACACTTGTTATTGGAACGAAGATAATTCAACTGGAGTAATCTCCAGCCCTTCCGAGAGTCCAAAAAAATTACGAAGTACAAAATTGATGGTTATCTATTGTTAATTACTGCTGTTATTTGCATTGACCATGATTTTAATTAGAAAACTTGTCATTTAGCAATTCATGAATTCCGACAGCTATGAGAAAATATCCATCCATTTCCTCCTGAATTTTAGATGTAGTGAATTTCCCACAAAAGCTAGTGACTGTTGAGGCCTTATTCCGTGTAAACAGCATTGGTTTTTTCTATTAAATTATGTTGGCAATCAATATGCATTCAGCATTTAATACATTCAAGTATGTAGATGTAATGGTGCATTGCATCCAACGGTGTATATGCACTCCAATAGGAAATGGAGTAAATGATCAGTGACAATTTGTGCTTTATCAATAGGAAATGGAGTAAATGATCAGTGACAATTCTGGAATGCTGGGCGTTATAAACTGTAATTAGATATGGACCCGAGGTAGATTCAGCTTCCTAATGGTTCAAAGGTAGTCACTCGGTCACCAAGGTTGTCTTAGGCTTGAGTATTAGGGTAGTACCCCTCACCTCATGGCGCAGGTAAAACTGCTAACCGCTTGGCCAAAAATGACAACTCTTTGGTTTTCCTCATGGACAAGAATCTAGTCAATATGGTGGGGGTCATTTCCCTTTTCGCTTGGTAGGTTCTCTCAATGGCCAGCTACTTCGGGGTTCTTGTGGTGCTCCTCACAATGCGTTTTAGGGATATGCCCAAGTACTTCCCACATTTAAGCAAATAGGGTTTAATCCCTGATCCATATGAATAATACCTCTACAAGAAGAAGAACAACTGTAAGGCTCACAACACCAAGAAGCACGACAAACAAAAATTTCCAGAAATTCCACCCAACGAGCCCAAGAAATTGCTCTGATACTAGATGTGGATAACCTCCTGCAATAAACAATAAGAATGCATGATTTAACAGAAATTATGGATCATAGAAGAAATTTTATTAATCGCAGGCCACTTCGAGGTGGCAACCTTCTTTGAGTAAGCTCAATACAAAATAACTCTTCGATGCTTTCATTAGCCTCAACACACACTTAGATACTAAGTCTAATCTAAACAACTATTACTCCCCATGAATGTGGGATAATGCAACATATTCACTAGACAACTTAACAACTATTACTTACTCCCCATGAATGTGGAATAATACAACATACTAATGGGACGACTTACAAAGCATATGCATTCGATAGAATATACTTAAAAAATAAAGAAGGGGGTTGACACGGGTTCTTAACACAGGGATCACTCTCTAGATGAATTCAAGAAGGCCAAATATCCTATGTTTGATGGTGAAGTAAATACTAGACAAGAGGCTGAAGCTTGGCTTCTTGGGATAAAGAAGTATTTCCAAGTTCAGGATTATTCAGGAAACATGAAGGCCAGGGCTGCCATATTCAATATGAATGGAAGAGCATCCATTTGGTGGGATCACTTCAAGTAAGTAAAGAGGATTAGTGAAAGGAGACTTAAGTGGAAATAATTCAAGAAGTATTTCAAGCAGAAATACCTCTCTGACAGGTATTATGATGATAAAATTAAGGAGTTCCATGAGCTGAGATTGGGATAGCAGACCATGGAAGAGTATGCAAAACAATTCTTGGAATTGTTAAGGTATGTCAGGTACATCAAAGATGAAAAGGTGAAGATCTAGTGTCTTTTGAGTGGATTGCCTCAGTCTTAAAAAGACAGAATTGAGTTTTATGAACCTAGAACCCTGGAAGAAGCAATAAGGAAGGCTAAGTACTGCTATGAGCAAAGAAAAGGAAAACCTGATTACCAGAAGACATGGAAGAAAAAAAGGAATGAGAAGTCTGACCAAAGGAAGAAAGGTTTCAAACCTTTTAACTTCACGAATCAGTATAAATAACCGTCACAAGTTGAGAAGCAGCCAGCCAAAGTGATGGGAGAAAAGATGAAAGAGCCACAGCATAATAGAGGACCACTCCAATGTTGGAAATGTGGAGGACCCCACATGTGCAGGAATTGTCCACTTGAGAATGAGAATTCAAGGCCAGCTTACAACATTCAAGAGGCAAAAACAATGGGTCAAGTAGCAAGCGTCGTCCGTAGTATTTATGCAGCACTGGAGGACCGTCGAGCAGATTACCAGTCAACTGTGGTTAAAGTTGCAGGTAATATTGTTGAGCAATATGTTTCTATTTTTATTGACCCTAGCTCTACTCACAATTACATCACTCCTAGAGTAGTGGAGACTTGTGCTTTCAAGAAAGTAAAGCATAGAAAATATTGGTTAGTTCAACTAGCCACTGGAACTAAGAAAAAGGTTAGTGAAGTGGTAGAGAAATGTCCATTGGCTATGAATGGATTGATCACTTCTGTAGATCTGAATGTTCTCTCGCTTGGTTCCTATGATGTTCTAATTGGGATGGATTGGTTAGAAGCTCACAGGGTAAATATTGACTATTATAATAAGACTTTTGAATGCACAGATTAAGAAGGGAATCCAAGAGTTGTGAAAGAAATTCTAAAGGTGATTTCAGTAAGGTAGGTTTCTGCAATGTAGTTGAATAAGTTATGTAGGAAAGGTTGCCACTTGTATGCAGCTCATATTTTCGAGGCAACATAGGATGAGACTCCTAGGTTGGAGGACTTTCATGTGTTGTAGGAATTCAGGGATGTGTTTCCTGATGAGATTCGTGGGCTTCCTCCAAAGAGGGACATTGATTTCACAATTGAACTTATGCGAGGAGCAGCACCAGTTTCCAAGACACCCTATAGGATGAGTACACCAAAAATGCTAGAGTTGAAGATGCAACTGCAATAATTGTTGGAGAAGAAGTATATCAGCCCGAGTGTGTCTCCATGGGGAGCACCAGTTCCATTTGTAAGGAAGAAATATGGTACACTCAGGTTTTTTATTGATTACAGACAACTGAACAAATTCACTGTGAAGAACAAATATCCTTTGCCTAGGATTGATGACCTCTTCGATCAAATGAGAGGAGCAAAGGTATTTTCCAAGATTGACTTAAGGTCTGGTTATCATCAGGTAAGAATCAAGGACAAAGACATTCATAAGACAGCCTTTAGAACAAGGTATGGACATTATCAGTTTGTAGTGGTACCATTTGGTCTCACAAATGCACTAGCTACATTTGTGTGCCTTATGAATAATGTCTTCAGCAGGTATTTGGACAAGTTTGTTCTTGTTTTCCTTGATGACATTCTTATCTATTCTAAGAATGAGGCAGAGCATTTGAGATTGACATTGAAATTGCTCATAGAGCATAAGCTCTATGCAAAGTTGAGCAAGTGTGACTTCTATAGAGATAGAATTCAGTATTTGGGTCACATTATCTCAGAAGAGGGAATATTAGTAGACCCTGAGAAGATTGAAGCCATTATGAATTGGCCTACTCCGAGGAATGTGACAGATGTAAGATCTTTTATGGGACTTGTAGGATATTACAGGAGATTCATTGGAGGATTCTCCAAGGTTGCACATGCCATCACTTCCTTGCAAAGGAAGGGTATAAAGTTTGAATGGACATCGAAGTGTGAAGAAAGCTTCCAGCGATGGAAGAATATTCTCACAAGTGCACCAGTCTTGAAAGTTGCAGACCCAGAAAAATATTTTGTGGTGTGTACTGATGCATGCAGACAAGGACTAGGAGGAGTTCTTATGCAGGACAACCACGTGATTTGTTATGAGTCAAGAAAGTTGAAGGAACATGAGAAGAACTATGCCACTCATGATATACAGCTTGCAACCATAGTACATGCTCTCAAGATGTAGAGGCATTACTTGATGGACAAGATATTTGAGCTAAGGACATACCATTGTGGTCTGAAGTACTTGTTTGATCAACCAATGTTAAATGCTACGCAAGCTAGATGGCTGGATTTTTTATGTGAATTTGATTTTGAAATCAAGCACATAAAAGGAAAGGAGAATAAGGTGGCTGATGCACTCAGCAGACAGGTGCAGGAAATGCATGTGGCATCTCTTAGTATTTTCCAGTCAGATTTGAGGTAGCAGATTGTTAGTCATACTGTTGGAGATGAACTATATGAGCAAGTAAAAGACAAATTGCAGCAGAAAAGTCTTGATAAGAGGTATGATGGATATAAACTGGAAGAAGATATAATTCTTACTTCTAAGAACAAATCCTGTATTCCAAATGTAGGAGATTTGAGGAGAATGGTTATGGAAAAGATCCACCAAGCTCCATATTCTGGTCATCTAGGATATCAGAAGACGATTCCTACAGCCAGAAAGCAATACTTTTGGCCAAGAATGAAAAAGGATATGGCTGAGTAAACTTCAAGGTGCATGAAATGTCAGCAAGTAAAGGTTGAGCATCAACACCCTAGAGGTTTGTTGCATCCTTTTCCAATTCTAGAATGGAAATGGGAAGTTATTTCCATGGATTTTAATACAGTATTTCCAATGACTTGGAGACAACATGATTCCATCATGGTTGTGGTGGACAAGTTGATGAAGGAAACTCATTTATACTGGTTAAGTCTACACATAAGACTGATGACATTGCAAATATATTCATGAAGGATATTTTCAAATTGCATGGATTTCCTAAGGCAGTAGTTTCTGACCGAGATGTCAAGTTCACTTCCAATTTCTAGAAGGGTTTGTTTGCAGATTTGGGTAAAAAGTTGAACTTTAGCACTGCCTACCATCCTCAAACTGATTGGCAGACAAACAGAGTAAATCAAGTGCTTGAAGACATGCTTCGCATGTATGTGATGGAAAAACCAACCAAGTGGGAAGATTACTTACACTTGGTAGAGTTTTCATATAACAATGGAAAATAAGCATCATTGGGGATGAGTGCGTATGAAACTTTGTATGGCCAAAGGTGTAGGACACCAGTGACATGGGATAATCCAGTGAATAGGATTGTGCTTGGGCCAGAATTTCTCAAGGAAATGGAGCAAGAGGTTGTAAATATCAAAGAGAATCTAAAAGTAGCCTAGGACAAATAGAAAATCTATGCAGATAAGCATAGGGTGAACATAGAGTTCAGTGTTGGGGATCATGTTCACCTCAAAGTGATGGACAAGAAGAGTTCCTTGAAGCTTGGAATTTGTGCCAAGCTGTCACCTAGATATTGTGGGTCGTTTGAATTGCTTGAAAGAATAGGGCTAGTTGCATATAGACTTGCATTTCCTGCTAGCATTAGAGCTCATAATTTTTTCATGTTTCTTTGCTTAAGAAATATGTACGTGATCCTAACCATGTGATAAATTGTGATGTGATTAAGGTAGAACCCGAGGGAGAGTTCCAAATCGAGCCAATGCACATCCTTGACAGGAAAGTCACAATGTTTCGGAACTGATCCATAGGGTAGGTAAAGGTGTAATGGGAGCACTACTGTCCTAACGAGGCTACATGGGAACTGGGAAATGTCATGTGCTTGACACATCTATTTTTGTTCAACTCTGTGGAGCACTGAGGCGATGCAAGTGTAGCATTTTTGTTCAATTTTGTAAAGAACTGAGGACAATGCTATTGAAGAGGGGGGCGAGAGGGGGGAATGTAACACCCCGGTTTAGACCCTGTTTGCATTAAATGTATATGATGTATATATTGTAATTAATTATGGTGTGGAGCTATAGGAAAATCCCCACCATTGATTTAACGTTATATGTTCGATGATTAGAATCGATGCCGATGGTATTTTGTGCTAGCCAGACACATTATAAATTGGAAATTATGTAAATATGCATTTTAATTAAAAATACCCACAACCAGCTATGTCAATGCAACAATAATGAGAAGGGGCATGATTTCTTAAGGATAATGGGGGGGGGGATATTCAGACCTTTGGGACAATGGGGAAAATCCAAATGTCAAAGGGGGAACCCATCAAAATTGTAAACTACCTTTCTTGTCTCATTCACCCAATCATTTATTACTGCCAAAAATTGGTTGGGTTGGTTATTGCATGGGTTGCGCAAGGTATGATAGCCTAAAATTCGAATTGGAGAAGCCATTAGTTTTGGGGAAATGTGTTTTTACTCCTTCGGTAATAAAAAACCCAAAAAATGTAGGCCATTCTACCATTCTTTCAAGTTTTTATGTTTTCCTCACCCTTTTTCCTTCACGTGAGCTCTCTCATGCATTCAGAGCTTCCTGTGTGTGAAACCATTCACGTTTTTGTTGTTACCTCACTTTGCTTAGGCTGAGAAATCATTTTTGGTGATTATCAGTGGCTGAGTTTCCTTCCCCACGTTTTGTTGCATTTTTCTCCATTGTTTTCAAGCTGGAAATCATTTTTCTCGAAATGCCCAGTGAGTGGGAGAGGATACCCACGAGTTTGGGTGTTACTGAGCCCGTTTTGGCTATGTTAGGGCCAAAACGTATCTGGAAACTGAATTGCTGCTAAAGGGCCATTTTTACCCATTTTGGAAATTCATTTTGTTGCTGAAATTGTTTTTCCTCCAACCCAAAAAACATATTGTTTTGTGAGTGCATATTTTGGCCTTGGTTAGAATTGAAGTGGGAGTGGAAATGGGGTCGAAGCTTGCTTGACAAACCTAGTGTGTGTAGGAGCCTCACAGATAGAGCTAGAGGGATGGCTTTCTTCTTTACACCCCCTGAATAGCACTAGAAAGGAATGCATAGCCCGAGGGACTGTGTAGCAGAGAAGGGGATTCTTCCTTGTGTTAGGTGTGTGTGGATGTTTTAGAAGTCAGGCTAGTTCTGGTGTAGGTGTCCATAGCTATTGGATTGAGATCACTAGCTTAGCATCCAACCTTTCCAGCTCCCTGTTAGCCTAATAAACCCAACTGTTTTGGCTTGGATGAGTTTTGTGTATCCTTGGCTACATGTGAGCCTACTAGTTTCCCCTTATTCCTTGTGGAATCATGCCCAGCTCGAGGGTGGTAGTGTTGTTGAGCGATTGATGAGCACATTGGCCTATGGTTGGGTGGAACATTGTAGCAACGTAGCTAGTTGCAGGAGAAGCTTCTTTTAAGATAAGTATTCTTGTGTTTAATTCCTTGCAACTGTGTTTTTTTTATCTCTGCATATGTATACGTGATTATGATTTAATATGAGCATGTAAAAATGCCCTGAATGAATGAAATTGCTTTCACTGATTGATAATCATTTATGCATCTGTGTATGTTTAAGGTCAATGCATTTTATTTTACATTCATGGGGCTATATTGCCCGTATTGTTAGCATTATAGTCGTGTCCTCTCGTAGGTAGAAGGGTGGGAACGTGACAATTTCTTTCTCCATATCTATATCTTCATTTGCAATTCTTCATCTACTTATAGGCTTGCGCATTTACATTCATGGTCCACTTGGACAATTTATAACTAACTCCTAACTGACTAATGACCAATATCCACAAAATGTGGTCAAACGTACAAAAAGTGACACAAAATATTCATAATTAATTTATTTTCAGTCTTATGCGCTATATTTGCCTTGCGCGATGTCTTATGAGCTTGCGCAACATTCATAATTAATCTATTTTATTTACTAAGGAATAGTTCAAGTACTTCCTCCCTCTAGGTTTATATTTTGGAACATTGGTGCAGTAGGATCAAATTGTTGTTCAACAATTTTATAAGGTTCCACATTTATCATATCTATAGGGAGTTGAATACTTTCACGGATGAGCTCTCCAAGAATGTTGTGGGAAATATTGAAATCCTCGATCCAACCAGCAGTTAGCATGTTGTCGAACGTAGACAAAGTCTAGCACTTTGACTACTTTGACTACTTCGATAGGTTCAACATCAGCTTCGACAAGTCCAAACCTTGACAGGTGTCACGCTCGACATACATCATCTTGACATTCGTTGTCGGCACTGATGACTATTGAACATCAACCGAATGTCTCTGTCTTCCATTCGTCTGTGACGATTGAACTTCCAAACCATTATAACTTCTTTTGTAATTGAAAGTAATGGGTACTCACCCAAGAGTCTCAACATTCTATACAAACATGTACATTATTTTAACAATCAACCAACCTTCATGGAGAAGAAGTATTAATAGAAATTGGTTCAAAGGAAGGATATTTCAAAAGACCCCATTGGACATTGCAGCTACCATGAGAAGCTTGATTAAAGCCCAGGAAGAGAAGCATCCGAGTTGAATGCTGCTATGTGTATAGTTTGATAGACTTGCAAAGAAAGATGGACTCTGGGTATGGTACAGCAAGACTAGAAGGAAGTAAGAGCAGTACCAGAAGAAGAAGAAGGACTTCTAGTAGATCATCTGACTCAAAAGAATCCAGTGGATATTCAAGCTCTTCTTCTCACAAGAGCAAGAGAAAGAGGCACCACAGGGTGTGGAGAACCTCTTGCATTAAACAATAAGAACGCATGATATAACAGAAATTATGGATCACAAAAGAGATTTTATTAGTTGCAAGCCACTTCGAGGGGGAAACCTCCTTTGAGCAAGCTCAATACAAAATAACTCTTCGATGCTTTCATTAGACTCAACACATACTTATATACTAAGTCTAATATAAAAAACTATTACTCCCCATGAATGTGGGATAATGCAACATATTAACTGGACGACTTAGCAACTATTACTTACTCCCCATGAATGTGGGATAATACAACATACTAATGGGACGACTTACAAAGAATGTACGTCTGACATAATATACAAACAAAATAAAGAGGGGGTTAACATGGGTTCTTAACATTCCCTCCCTCTTAGAAAAAGCTTTGTCCTCAAAGCTTTAGATGTGGAAACTGCTGCTGACTCTGAAGGAGTGGTTCCCATATTGCATCCTCTGGTTGCATGCCATGCCATTGAATTAATAATTCTATTATGGCCTGAGAGTGAAGCTGATGAGTGTGCTTATTGAGGATGTCCTACGGTTCCAAAATTATGGATCCCTCCGTATCCAGCTCTGGTAAAATATTTTGTGCTCTAATGTTGGTGCCAATCACTTTCTTCAAACAAGAGACATGAAAGACTGGGTGAATGCGAGAAGGAGGAAGTTCCAATTTATAAGCAACAAACCCAAACTTCTGAAGAACTTTATATGGCCCATATAAATTTGGAGCCAGCTTCTGATGCCCTTTGAGTTTCAAGGAGGATTGCTTGTAAGGCTGCAGAA
>LPNX010793683.1:63989-126891 GCA_001517045.1 Pseudotsuga menziesii | reverse complement strand
GCTGAGTCATCAATCCCTACTTAGGATTAAGTTTATCATAATGTCTCAGAAAATTAAATAAAACAATTACATAATTTTACAAAATTGGGGTATGTGACACAACTTCAAAGCATGTAATGGAAGTCCAACTTCCTTCGACATTTTATCATAAATTATACCAAGATCACTAAAGGTTTCATGCGTCTGTTGAAGCAGGACACCCAATTTGTATGGGATGAAATCACACAACTTGCATTTGAGGCATTAAAGAAAGCTTTGTTGTCGGCACCATTACCGTGCCCGCCAAATTACTCTTGTGATTTTATATTATATCTGGCCACATCCGAGTCGACCATAGGGGTAGTACTAGTCCAGGAGGATGACAAGCTCCAAGAGCATGTCACCTGCTATCTTAGTCATGCTTTAGCTGACCCTAAACTTAGGTATTCCCACGTCGAGAAGTTGGCATTAGCAGCTGTATATGCTGTTTAGAGGTTGCGTCGCTACATCTTACTGAGGACCATGACAGTAGTGGAGGATGTTAATCCTTTCCAATATTTTTTGTCCCAATGGATAGTTGGAGGAAAATTAAAAAAATGGATAGTCATTCTCCAAGAGTTTGACTTAGATTTCCAATCCACCAAATCCAAAAAAACCTTAGTTTTTGCAGAGCTCATCGCAGAATTTTTGGTTGAGGAAGATGTAGCCATTGAAGAAGACTCATTCCCAGATGAGCACATCTTTTTTATTTCCACCTACGACTCTTGGTACAGAGATATACTTGTCTATCTCCAAACTCTGAAGTGCCCTGTAGCCTTTTCGCGGGAAGAATGGCGCAAACTACGCATACATGCAAAAACCTACCTCATTATTGGAGATACTTTATATTGTAGAGGGGTAGATTCTGTATTGCATCGATATATTACCCATGAAGAGGCTGAGACTGTCCTAAATGATTCCCATAGCGGAGCATGTGGGGGTCATTTATCTGGGTTAGCAACGACCCAAAATATTTTATGTGCCGGTTATTTCTTGCCCACGATCTTTAAAGATTGTGTGGAAGCCGTGAAGCACTGTCATCCTTGTCAGCTTTACACCAAAAAGATGTGGTCACATCTTGCTCCATTATTTTGTGTCATCTCAGTGGGCCCCTTCATGAAGTGGGGGATATATTACATGACGTGCAACCCAGTCTTGGATGGGGGACACAAATACATCATTATTGCTGTAGATTACTTCACGAAGTGGGCAGAGGCAATGCCAACCTATAAAGCTGACAGGGAAACTGCGTCTTTTTTCATCTTTAGGCAATTATCGCATGGTTCGATATCCCTAAAGAGATTGTCACTGACCATGGAATTCACTTCCAAAACAACATGATGACTGAATTGACCACTATGCTAGGGTTTAAACAAGAACATTCATCTTCTTTCTACCCGCAAGCGAATGGTAAGGTCGAGGCTGTAAATAAAACCTTGAAGACTATTCTCAAGCACACTATTAATGCTGCCGGATCTGATTGGAACATCATGTTGTATCCTGCGCTTTGGGATTATCGGACCAATGTGAAAACTGCCACAGGGTTTTCTCCTTTCAAACTCGTTCACGTAGTGGAAGTAGTAACCTCAGTTGAATGTGAAATCCCATCTTTAAATATTGCTATTCATGTGCTACTTGATACGACTGAGCTGGAAGAACACTTGTTACACTTAGAACATATAGATGAATAGTGTAGAGATGCCCTGACAACAAACAAAGCTCATAAAAATAGGGTCAAAAATCAGTACGATAAATCGGTCAAACCTAGGATTTTTTCTAAATGGGAGCTTTTCTTGCTTTGGGATCAAGACAAAGAACCCTTAGGGGTAGGGAAATTCAGGTCTATGTGATTAGGACCTTATGTCATGTCAGAAGTTTTGAAGAAAGGTGCATATGAGTTAAATGATTTTGAGGGAAATAAGATGCCTAAGCCTAGAAATGGGCTCTACCTCAAAAAGTATTATGCTTAGGCTTAGCACTTTTTTGTATTTTTATTGTATGCAACTTTATGTACAATAGTTCATCAATTTTTGTTCTTATATCATCTGTTGGTTGTTACAAATTTCTTTCGAGTGGTTCATAGGTTTTGCAAATGGCACTAGTCACCACACTTACAACTTGGCTTCAACCGCATGGGTTGTTTACTCACCTTCAGGACAGCTAGTTGCCTCTGGAGGCGCTTGTCTAGGTCTTGCTACCAATAATGCAGCTGAGTATAGGGCCATCATTGAGTTGTTATGGGATGCCTTATCACGAGCCATTACCCAGCTGGAAGTCAGGCTTGACTCTTAACTGGTAGTTTCCCAGCTCAATAGAGCTTATCAAGTGTGAAACCCTATTCTACTACGTTAGTTTATGCAAGTTAGGTTATTGGAAATAAATTTTGATTTTATTACATTCAGTCATATTCCAAGAAATCAAAACTCATTAACTTATGCATATGCGAATTATATCTTGGACTAGCATTTAACACATATTTCATAAAATTTAGAACAGACGCATTGAAAAACACATGTACATAAACCATCAATATATGTGTGTGTGTGTGTGTGTGAATATCTGTCCATATAATATAGGCTAAGTTTGATCCTTAGATCCAGTCATAACTGTATAATATACAAAAAATATACAAAATATGGATCGTAATCCATAAAAGTGCTCCTAAGTCTAAGCTTGACCACCCTGATCATCCTAACCACCTTGCTCATCTTGGTCATCCTACTCTCAGGTTTCTTCAGCCTCTTCGGCTACAACAGCCTCAGCAGCCTCTATGTAAACAAGAACTTCTATCGCTACCCTTCTCATAAGGTGTATCTAGATAGGTGGGATACCAACCACTAACTCCTGCATAACAACAGGGATCTACTCAATACTTAAAGTAGGTACTCTTTGGGTAATCCTAGCTAGCTTCCCCTCAAGAACCCTAATTAGACTATGATCTTCTCCTACCATAGGTCACACATACATACAAGGATGCCCAACAGGGCGAACTGGTCCAATGTCTGCATTTTTAAAAACATTTAAAGGATTAAAAATCTTATACATATGTATATATCTTTATGACTAAAATTCATAAAAAAATTTAAAACTTGAAAAACCAAAATACCTTATGCTCCCCATGCTCCACTAGGAGGGAGGACAAGGTCATTGTCACCTTGGAAATCCAACCCAACATACAAAAAATGCTCTAGTGCTGGTAGCTGTCACTCCCACCATAGGTAGAAGTCATCATCGTACACACTTTGAACCCATCCATCACCACCCTGGTGGAGGAATATTTCTCCCCATTACTCAGCCTAGGCTAACGGGGAGAGGAAACTGGTAGAGGTCCTGCAGGACTAAGACCAGGCACTCTTTCAAAGAAAAAGGCCTTCTCAATTCCTTCTAGATCTAAGTCTCTGATGTCCATATCCTCTGCTTTGTCCCTTGTCTCCCGATCTTCGACAGTCTACTTTCCTTCATCCAATTCCTATTCCATAAGACCATTCTATTCCAGCGTAGTCTGGGGTGCTTTGTCCCGCTACTTCTCCTTGAATTTTTTTTTCGCTTGTGAGATTCCATGATATCTTCTACGAGATCTTGTAGGATGTCAAATTTGTTTGAGACTGTTGTTTTCTTATGGATCTCTTGACTTTCCTGCCTTCTGCCTCCTATTTTATGGGATGAGACCTTGGTCCTTTTGTTCTTACCCATTCCTTTCTCCACTAGTCTTTGGGTTATTCATGGGGAAATATTGAAAAAGATGCGCGTATTCATGGAACCTTCGACATCAAAAGGGGATATGCTCATAGTCTAGGGTTTGGAGCTATTCCTCATCATCCCACAACAGTTGGATCACTTCTGGAAATTCTTCCGATAGATCCATGTAGACACATATCCTTACATATACCGTGTACCTTTGAGCCCTAGTTTGTTTTGAGATCTTCACAAATTTCCCTAGGGTATTCCCTAGATATTCCAAAATATCTGGATACCAGTACCCCCCGACAGTGAATACAGTATGATTCATACGGGAGAAACCTTCATATAAAACTTGTCCAAGAATAACTTATCCTTCCAGGGTCACAAGAAAACGCCCATAGAGTAGAAAAAATATGGCCCTCCATCCATGATCCTATCTTGGTCTTCCAGATTGAGGAGGGAAATGGTGAAAAACCCCTTTGATCCTAGCTAGAGATCATAGTACACCTTTGGTTTCCATGTCGTATTGATCCACCTTACCAGGTATTTTTCTGAAGGTTGAAGACCCAAAAAATTCCCTTTGTATTTTAGTTCTAAATGACTCACCATACTAACTGACACCTCATCCTACTTCTAGAATTTTCGAATTCTATGCTTGGAAACTAGAAATATTTACATAGGATTTTCAACGAGTTTACAATCCAGAACCTCATTGGGAAAACATCAAGAAATCATAGTCTGATCAAACTTTAGAATTTTAGGCGAGAGTAGGATGCTCTTGCATCAGAATCCCAAAGTAAAAATAAATATGACCTCTTGGTCATAAGCTCTTGATGACTTAAAACCTCCAGGATCCTGAATTTTTTCTACAACTGTCCATAAGCTTATCTGTCATTACAGTTCACTATTTGCAATAACCTTCCAGGCTTCCAAATTTTATGCTGCAATACTCCACTTGCTTTACCTTCATAATTATTCACAGTCAAACCAATTGCGCAATTGATTGTCAGTTTCATTCTACTATAGCTTCTCTTAAAAAAATGCATAAGCTTCCTCAGTTCATACACTTCCTTGTCCAGTTCTGTATTTGGCTGAAATAAACTACTGCTATTATTCATTTTCTGTCGGTCTTCTTCTTCATATATACAAATAAAAACATTCTCATTCCACTCTACACTGCTGTGCATCTCCCAAAATATATCTAAGACATTGAAACGCCTTTCCCACTGCTTTACAACAGAATTACAATTGTCACCTCTAGAATTTTCAAATCTGATTTCCTTTATCTCAACAATACTAAGTTGCATGATATCCTCTTTCCTTTCAACTTCCTCACATTCCCCTTCAAGCTGCAGGTTTCTTTCTTCTAGCACCTCTTCATCCTTGATGTGTTTTAAGACATATCCCTCTTAAATATTTGTTTGATGTTCCCAAGTTTCAATTTTTTTTTAAGAAACCAATTGCGCTGGCACTTGTGAATGGTTTTTTTCATTGGCTGTAATCCCACTTTCATATTTAGGTTTTTTTAGAAAATATTCCAGCAACTCAATTTCTCTATGACATCTTACAACAATCTCATCATAATGTTGATCATTGTCCTCTGCATTTCATTTTTCTTTTACACCAGCTCTCAATAGTTGTCTGATATCATCATTTTGACCATCTCCAGTAGCCCATTATACCTTGTTCATTTCTATGATAGGTTTCTCTTTAATGTGAGACAAATCTATCTCGTCCTCCTGTTTAACATTCTCTTTATGCTGGCTACATTCCTTTTCTACATTATTTAATGATTGCACTTTATCGTTCATATCTACAAATCTATATTGCATGAGATGTTCTCCATATGGATGAATATTTATGTTGATGTTGTCCACTATTTGCTGCAACCTCTCCTAATCTTTGCCATTGTTGTGTGGTATTTTGATCTGCTCCTTCTCTTCAGCTGAGTCTGCAAACTTTCTATAGGGTTCATATTCTATATATCTTGTTAGCCATTTCTCTAAAAATCCTATTTTTAAGTTTGAATGTTCAACTTGTGGTTTGTTTTAAGAAATAATTCTATTTTATATCCATCACCATTTCCTATGTTTGTATCCTCAAAATTATATTTGTAATTTATCTTAGCTTTATTAGATGTCGTAACCCCATTATCACTAGGTATGCTTGAAAATTCTTTTTCTTTGGTTGTAACGTCTTGATAAGACTCAGATTTTCCCATCAATCTTTCCAATAATTGTAATTCAGCTTCATAGTTCATAAGAATTCCAACTGAAGGATTCACTCCCTTTTTTTTCCTGGCAACACAGGCCAATTGTTTTCTTTCCTCAATTGTGTATGAGGATTATTTAGATGACTATCATGATACCATGGTGTCTCTTCCTTTTTTGAAATAGAATTTAGATATTATTCACTCTTCTTCACCTCTGTAACAAATTTCAAAGGTCGTCCTTCATAAAAACCTGCAAACATATACAAATCACCAATATTCAAAACATAGGGATCTATGGCCTTATTTGATGCTTCAGACATCATTTATCCACACTAATTTGAGTTGTCAAAGAATATCACGAGATCCTCACTTGATCTCCCTTCATCGTCCTTTCCAAAGACTTTACTTTTTTCAGGTTCACAAATGTGAACAATATATTCATGTTCAGGCTTTTTGAATTCTTCCTTCAACCAACTTACTCTTCTCTATTGTAGCCTCTTTTGCAATCTAGGCCACTGAATCTTCTTCTTCCTCAATATCCATTCGAAACACTGGTCTTCACTACTTTCTTGTAACAACTTCATTATCTTACTGAGCGATTCTCTGATCTCAACAACTTCTTTATCAAATGTCCCTTGACCCATCACTGTCTGGCTTTGACATCTTCCTTCACTTCATTGTGACTTCCCTTCGAACCCCTTGCATGACTATTTCTAGTCATCTTCACTTTATCATGATATTTTCCTCAATATCATTGTGACCCGTAATCCTAGCCTCTACAGTAGCAAGTATTTTTCACCTTGCCACAACACCTCACAAAACTTCTAAGTTTTCGGTGCTTCTCTCGTTCCTCTACTCATAACCTCTCAATCTTTTATTGCTTCTTCCAGGATTTCTCTCACAATCACCTACTTCTAGAGAACTTCGTTGTTCTGTTTCTTTTCCAATATGTAATTGGGATTTCAACAACACCTTCTTTGCTGTGGGTTCCTTGTCATAATTCTTCAACATAAATTTCCTTTATCCTTCTTGTTACAATTCCAAATTGTAATCTTCTTCTAGTTGTTACCTTCATCAAAGACAAACATATCGTTATCAATATTAAAAACAATACCAATAAACTTACCACTTTCTTAGGAATTATCACATGCTATGTATTTTTGTCTCAATCCTCTTCTAGATACCATTCTTTATCACAACCTTCAAAAGCTTTCTACTTTCTACTTCCTTCACTATTCTGAATGTAACACATCCGGACTTTCACAATTCTTCCTAACTGACTGTTGGAACTGCAACTATTCTTGTGCAAAATCGTCTTATTTTCCCAAAGTTCGCTATGATACCAAAAATGATGGCACCAACAACCAGTGAAAACACTCTTCAACATCAAATCATGATCAATCTAACGATTCCAACAAAGTTTAATTCATTCTCATCTTCCTTCATTAAAATTTGGGTTTAGATTGTAATCACTTCTTGCACAATCCTACTGAGTAGAATCTATCTGGAAATGTTCCCTTTGTTTAATATATCATGGGAAGATGCCCATGATATTTAATATCATGTGTTAACCCTTCTTCTTAAAATATTTCCAGATGGTGTAAGGCCTAATGATGGAGTTGGCCTTTAAATCACATCAATCACTTTAGGAATATGAAATGTTCATTTTTTTTTGTCTCCCACACTAATGAGCTCCTCAATGTTTCTACAGACACATTTTTTATTACAGGTAACAACCAACAATAGTACATGCTAGTAGATATCAATTTACTCGATCTTCAACAGGATTCAACGCCAGGGTTAAGTACATGCAACCACAATTTTTTCAAACAGAAAAAAATGGTTATCTGGAACCAAAATAATCTAATGGAAACCCACATAGTGTATTTACTCTGTTTTCTTGTTCCAACAACCACGCCTTGGTTAGCACATTCAAGAATAAAAGGAATTTACAAGATTGCTCACGCAAATCATTTTTTTTTCACAAAATTAGTCTGCAACTTAATGTTTTCGACATAGTTTAACTCTGCATTTAAACACAGAGATATTCAATCCATGTCACTGAATAACCGATTTGAAATCTATGCCATCAAACCACTGGTCCACCGCTTGATTTTACTTCCCAATAGCTTTCATGTCCCACACCTTTTATTGGGTCACAATGGCCTAATCACATTTTCCATATTCATGAGAGTTTGTCAAATTGATGCTAAGGGTCAAATAATTACCAAGCAGGAAAATTACTAGTTTCCTAGGTTTGGGGTGGAAGCTTTGATATTTGGAATAAGGGGGACAATAAATGATGTTTTAACATTAGAATGGCATAAATATTTAATAAAGGAGATAAATAAATAAATAAAAGGTAAAATCAAAGTGGCAATTGATCATGAAGACACATGGAGGATGTGGGACCCACACATGCTAAATTTTCTATGCCACATGGCATATTCATCTTGTCATTTCGAATCCATAAGAATCCAAACGGCCTTGGGATGAGTTGGAAGGTCAATATACTTGGAATGAATCAATTAAGTTCGAATTGGAGTAGAATAGTAACTCCCATGTAAGAGGAAGAGGCATTTTAGAGCTAGTGAGACACTTCGACTAGATTCCCTAGCTCTATGACAACAATGATGAAGATGCTATGACACTTATGACACAAATCAGATATTATTACTGCAATATGACATATATGACATGTCAGGGATAAAAATATCTCCAAGAGGGATCTCAAGGGAGTTAGGGAAGCTAAGATGCTTCCACATGTGATTTGGCGGAAGTGGGAGACTAGGAGTTGTTGTGCAAGTGGCATTCTTTGGAATATCTTCCCAAATAGAGGTGGAATGCATCTATTGGAAGGAATTAGACCCATAGAGATATTGGAAACTTTATAAATTTCAAGAAAGAATAATTAAGCCATATTTTCATCATTTGAGAAATTTGCGTTTGTGAAGAGAGAGAGAGCCAGTGGATGACTAGTTTTTTTCCTTAGCCAATTTCGAGGGTGAAAGATTCCCATCCAAGTTGGTGTGTGGAAAGTAAATTCAGGTCTTTCATGGATATATTTAATGGAGTCATAAATTACAGGTTAGAGATATAGGTAATCTCCTGTACACTTCAATATCAGCTTGTTCTTTCATCTATTCCAAGTTTTCTCATTGTATTCTTGCTCTATGGATTGAGGCGCACTTGGTGAGCTATTGATATATTTGGGGGAGCTTATAATGCCCCATTATTTTATGTTCTGATGTAAATTATATTTATTTTGATTTCAGAATACTTTTAGGTCAAAATACCAAAATATTTCATGTAAAAATGTTAAACAATGAAGAAACAATGCCACATTTCCCCACTACCTTGTTGTGAACCATTGTAATGTTGATGGATTCGAATGGATAAGTAAAATACTGATGGTTTATGGATTAATGGAATTTTATTTATGTATTATATTAGTTTAATTTTCAATACATAAGCATTTGGATTTTTTTTGTTGAGTTTCATAGAATTTGGAGAATATTTCCTATCATTTCCCCCAAGGTTGAAACTAGTCTTTTTTCATTTGATTTAAGGGATTTATAGCAGACATTAAAAGTTGAATTATGATGCATATTATTTCATGTTTATTTCCTTTATATTAAACCTTCTTCCATTCATAAATTATAGTTTTATTGAGTGCATTTGGAAAGTCATTTCCATCATCTACCCCTAGGGGATTTGAACTACAAGTTGCTCGTAAAACTCCATATATTGACCATATTTACAAAGTGAGTTTCAAAAGGATTTTGATGGTTTAAATACAACTATAAACACCGTTTTTATGTATTAACATCATTCATACACCTTCTGGTACAATTTGAGAGCATTTGGAACCATCTACCATTGGGGGTTTGAGCTTCAAAATTATTAATAAATTCCTTGAGTTCTCTTGGATACCTATTCGACCCAAAAACCACATATAATTATGAAAATATAATTTAATAAATGTATTATAACATATAAAAGTATCATACCAACCATTAGTGGAGGTTGTATAGTGTTTGGAAGAGACTTGTTACAGGACCTAGGGGGGATTTCCACCTCCCAAACTGACTAGTCTTGTCCCAAAACTTATTCCCTTGAAAATTGTAGACTGTGGTTGGTTATATAAGTTGATTATATGTATAATATATGTTTTAGTGTGTCCCATAACCCCTCATGACCTTCCTCACCAAGTTTTAAAGTAATTGGAAGAGTTTGGAATCAATTGTATCCATATACCTAGAGTTGAAACATGGTGAATTTGAGCACATTGGGAAAATTATTCACAAGGGAAATTATAGTGGTATCATGGAATGGTATTGGAACCTATGCATTAAGACCATAAACTAAATAAAAAATTGCAAACATGTCTTGGCTTCACAATAGAGCCACTATGCCTACTTTCCTTCCTCCCCAACCAATGAAAGAAGAAATTACAACCATAGATATTGAAGCATGCTTCCAGGAGTATCGAACTCTAAGAGGGGATTTTAATGAAACGTATTATTTCCATGAATATATTTTCAAGTATGGATTTAGGAATAAGAAGTAAAATGTGAACTCATTAATGAAAAATCAGCCTACTTGTGAAAAGAGCAAAGATTTATTCTGCCATATAAAGGAGGAAGTTATAAACACTTCTACAGACATCATGTGGAATGTGTGGAAGAAATTTCGGTCTAAAAAGGATGAAAATAGAATAGATGCACCACTATAGAAAGAAATATATAATCATGAATGAGAGATTTATCTCTAGGTGATTTCCGAAAAGAACATAAACAGGAAAGTGAATACAAGCACACAATCCTTGCTAATGGGGGCTGTGAAAATAAAAGAGAATCTATTGATGGAACTTTGAACTTATATGAAAGAGTACCTACTGATGAGTGCTCACAACTCTATGTTTTTGAAATAGAGATCATATTTAAAAATGTTTCTACAATCCAAATTTCTAATAAGCATGAAGATGAATACCTTGTGACAGACAATGAAGAACCAAGATCAACTTCCCCATCACCACTTGAGCTTCAAGAAGTTGATCAAATCAAGCAGAAAGAAGAAGAGGAGGTTCGGTCTCATGAACCATCCTTCATTTAAGGGTATTTGAATATGAGTGAAAGGGATATCGAAAATTCCCTTAGAATACTCCATGACACTCAAGCATTAGTGTCAAATTCTTGTTGGAGATCTACTTAATTGGAGGAAACATCCTTCCTTGAAGACATGGAGAAGATTCAAATAGCAATATGCCACATCAAAGGTAATATCATGTCTTTTCTTTTTGATAGAAACCATTTGTTTGAGCTTAATGAATTGTTACATGATGCATACTTGCAGAATAATGAGGATAATCATAAGCTCACAATTAAAAATGAGCAACTTCTTGAAAAGTTGCAAGATACTTGTTTTTCCTCCTGTGTTTCAGATTGTCAAATGGTAGATTGTTTGGAGGATTCTCATGACATGGTGGATCATGAGAAATGTGGAAATTTGAATGTTCTTGATGTGTTTGAAGATGAACTTTAAGACATCAAAACACTTGATTTGGTGGAAGAGGAACTTGAATTGTCTCTTGATGAAGGTTATACAATTTTTAAATAAGAGCATGATTCCTCTACATTGGAACCAATATATGACAAAGGTTTAACACTTTTGAAGGAGCCGCATGATACTAACCATATGGAGCCTTCCCATGTTGAAAATTATGCACTTTTTTATCATTTGGGTGAGTTAGTTCATTCTCCTACATCCTACAATTCCATGTTTTGCAGCATTAGTCTCAATGATGTATGGGTGAAAAGGTTCTTTTTGATGGTGCCACATGAGGAGTATGGAACTCCTAGATTTAAATTTTATGATGACATGGTTGGAGAACATTCTTATTCACATTTGTAGAAGAATCCTTTGTTACTTTATGATGATGCACATCTACATGGATGCACCTATGATATGCATTTGAGTCACTTGAAAACTCGTGGTTTTTCTTGCTCAACACTTGGTTCATTTGATGTTAGAGGAACTTCATCCAACACTAGGGTGGATAGATTTATGATTGGAGAAAAATTTTGTTTCCAGCCACATAATTTGTTATATATTTATGATTCTCTCATTCATAGATGTATGGGTGAGACTTCTTTGAGTCATTTGAAGTCTCTTTTTTTGTTTTGCTCATTATTTGGTTCAGATTTTAGTGGAGATTCTTCATTCACTTCCTTGATGAAAGAATACATGGCTGAATATTTTGATGCATATCCCATCCTTTTGTAGTGGAATTATAGGGCATTGCTTTCTCACCTATGTCATTGGAGCAGATTTGATTGGTCACTTGAAGCTTGTATGCACTTGGAAAATGGTGGTATACTTACTTGGAGGTATAAGCACTTTCATGATTTTTTGATGAGGCACCTCCTTGATGTACATTTTTATTATGTTGTTATGTACTTTGATGATATATATTATGTAATCATGATGTTTGGAAGAATTCATAAAAGAAAATTGGATCTTGTAATTCTCTTTCCTAATGGTATGGGTTGGAGAGCACTCTTAATTGTTGTAGTGCAATACAAGCAATGGGACCCTAGGATAGATTTTAGTCCCATTGATTTTAATTTTTTTGGGAAACAGGAAGTAGGGGATATGGATTCCCCAATTAATAAAGTGATTTTGATCATATAAGTGCAGCATCAATCATGGTGGTTCCTCTCTAAAATATTAATGGAATCTCAAAGATTCAAGGTTAAGCAACTCAGTGGCAACTTCAAAGAATCATACAGAAAGCATATTCTTCAACACCCATGTTTGAAATTTCTTGAAGACAATAAATATTTGGAAGGGATGATTTGTTATGTCCCAAATTTTTCATTGGGACACAATGGCCTAATCAAATTTTCCATATTCATGAGAGTTTGTCAAATTAATGCTAAGGGTCAAATAATTGCCAAGGAGGAAAATTACTAGTTTCCTAGGTTGGGGGTGGAAGCTTTGGGATTTGGAATAAGAGGGACAATAAATGATGTTTGAACATTAGAATGGAATAAATATTTAATAAAGGAGATAAATAAATAAATACAAGGGAAAATCAAAGTGGAAATTGATCATGAAGACACATGGAGGATGTGCGACCCACACAAGCTATATTTTCTATGCCACGTGGCATCCTCCTCTTGTCATTTTGAATCCATAAGAAGCAAAATGGTACTGGGATGAGTTGGAGGGTCAATATAATTGGTATGAATCAATTAATTTCTAATTGGAGTGGAAGAGTAACTCCCATGGAAGAGGAAGATGCATTTTGGAGCTAGTGAGACACTTGGAATAGATTCCCTAGCTCTATGACAATAATTATAAAGATTATATGAAACGTATGACACAAATAATATATGAAGGATAAAATATGATATATATGACATATCAGGGATAAAAATATCTCCAATATAGTGCTCAAGGGAGTTGTGCAGCTAAGATGCTTCCACATGTGATTTGGTGGAAGTGGAGACTAGGAATTGTTGTACAAGTGGCATTCTTTGCAATCTCTTCCCAACTAGAGTTGGAATGAATCTCTTGGAAGGAATTAGACACATAGAGATATTGGAAACTTTATAAATTCAAAGAAAAAATAATGAAGGAATATTTTTATCATTTGATAAATTTTCATTTTTGAAGAGAGAGCGCTAGTGGATGACTAATTTCTTGCCTTAGCCAGTTTTGAGGGTGAAAGCTTCCCATCCAAATTGGTGTGTGGAAATTCCATTCAGGTATTTCATGGAGATTTAATGGAGTCATACGTTACAATTTCAAGATACAAGGAATCTCTCAGAAACTTCAATATCATCTTGTTCTTTCATTTATTCCATGTTTTCTCATCATATTCTTGCTCTATGGATTGACGCACACTTGATAAGCTATTGATCTCTCTGGGGGAGCTTATAATGCCATGTTATTTTATGTTATGATGTAAATGATATTTATTTAAATTTTAGAATAATATTGGGTCTAAATGCCAAAATTGTTCATGTAAAAATGTTAAAGAATGAAGAAACAATGTCATTTCCCCACTACCTTGTTGTGGACCAATGTGATGTTGATGTATTCGAATGGATAAGTAAAATTTGATGGTTTATGGATGAATGGAATGTTATTTATGTGTTATATGAGTTTAATGTTCAATAAATAAGCATTTGGAGTCATTTTGTTGATTTTCATCGTATTTGGAGAAGACTCCCTATCATTTCCCCCAAGGATGAAACTAGTCTTTTTGCATATGATTTAAGGGAGTTATAGCAGACATTAAAAGTTGAATGGCGATGAATATTATTTTATGTTTATGTAATTTATATCTACAATAATTCCATTATTAAATTAAAGTTGTATTGGGTGCATTTGGAAATTCATTTCCATCATCTACCCCTAGGGGATTTGAACCACAAGTTGCTCGTAAAACTCCATACATTGAACAAATTTCCAAAGTGAGTTTAAAAATTCATTTGATGGTTCAAATACACATATAAACACCATTTTTATGTATTAACATCATTCATACACCTTATTGTACAATTTGAGAGCATTTGGAGCTATTTGGATCCATCTACCATTGGGGGTTTGAGCTTCAAAATTATTAATAAATTCCATGAGTTCTCTTGGATACCTATTCGACCCAAAAACCACATAAATTGATGAAAATATAATTTAATAAATGTATTATAAAAAATTACAAGTCTCATACCAACCATTATTGGAGGTTGTACAGTGTTTGGAAGAGATTTGTTCCAGGACCCAAGGGGGATTTGCACCTCCCAAATTGACTAGTCTTGTACCGAAACTTCTTCCCTTGAAAATTTGATACCATGATTTGGTATATCAGTTGATTATATGTATGATATATGTTATAATGTGTCCCATCACCCCTCATGACCTTCCTCACCAAGTTTGAAAGGAATTGGAGGAGTTTGGAATCAGTTATATCCATATACTTGGAGTTGAAACATGGTGAATTTGAGCACATTGGGAAAATTATTCACAAGGGACATTATAATAGAATCTTAAAACACAAATAAATTGTTTAGAATCCAAGCTATCGGCTTCACCTTTTACAATAGAACCCCCAATTTGATTCTTTCAAGAGTTTCTAATCTTCCTTAACAAGAATTGCAAATCCTTGTAGCTACTAGATACTGGAAATTCCCATTCCAAAATTGATATATATAGTTAAATAATAATACACATGCACAGACAATTCACAAATTCAATCAAGAAGTGATACTCATTCTAATATTAACACACATAGGAATATTCACAAACAAAAAGCATATAATCATGCTTATTCATTAATCAAATCCAGAGTTCAAAATAATTTTCCTAATACATCATATGGGAACGCAGCCCTGGTTCCTTTCTCCTGTCACTCGATCTCTGCCTCTGCTCCTCTCTCTTCTGGCTTGTGCCTTACAAATATATTATGAGAATACAAATTATTTTGCTCATAACTACTTCCTATGAATATGGAATTGTCTTTAAATATAAAAGAATGGATCACTAAAACAAACTACCATACCCTTACAACTAAATCCTAGTTTTCCTGAGCCATCCTCGAATTCTGCCAACACACAATTCATTTACAATGATAAGTATTTTAGTTATGAATGATTCACCATACTAACTAACACCTCATCCTACTTCTAGAGATTTCTAATTCTATACTTGGAAACTAGAAATATTTACATAGGTTTTTTAATGAGTTTACAATCCAAACCGTCATTAGGAAAACATCAAGACCTCATGGTTTGATCAAACTTTAGAATTTTAGGCAAGAGCAGGATTCTCCTAGATTAGACTCCCAAAGTAAAAATAAATATGACCTCTTGTTCATAAGCTCTTGATGACTTAAAAAATCAAGGATCCCAAAATTTTTCTACAACTGCCCATAAGCTTAGTAGTCATTACACTTCACTATTTTCCATAACCTTCCAGGATTCCAAATTTTATGCTGCAATAATCCACTTGATTTACCTTCATAATTATTCACAGTCAAACTAATTGCAAAATTGACTGTCTACTTCACTCTATTGTAGCTTCTCTTAAAAACATCCATAAGCTTCCTCAGTTCATCAACCTCCTTGTCCAGTTCTGTCTTTGGCTGAAACAAACTGCTGCCATTATTCACTTGCTATTGGTTTTCTTCTTCATATATAAAAATATAAACATTCTCAGTACACTCTGCATTGTTTTCCATCTCCCAAAAGATATCTAAGACATTGAAACACCTTTCCCCCTACTCGAAAACAGAATCACTGTTGTCACCTATAGAATTTTCAAATCTGATTTCCTTTATCTCAGCAATACTAAGTTGCATGAGATATTCTTTCCTTTCAACTTCCTCACATTCCCCTTCAAGCTGCATGTTTCTTTCTTCTACCACCTCTTCATCCTTGATGTATTTTAATACATATCCCTCTTCAATATTTGTTTGATGTTCTCGAGTTTCAAATTTATTTTAAGAAACAATTTGCACTCTATTTATTTGATCACAGCATCATACTCATCATTTTATCCTTCCTTTGGCACCTGTGAATGGTTTTCTTCATTGGCTGTAATCCCACTTTCATATTTAGGTTTCTTTAGCAAATATTACAGCAACTCAATCTCTCTCTGACATCTTACAACAATCTCATTATAATGTTGATCATTGTCCTCTACATTTATTTCTTCTTTTACACCAGCTCTCAATAGCTGTCTTTTATCATCATTTTGACCATCTCCAATAGCCCATTCTTCCCTGTTCATTTGTATGACAACTTTCTCTTTAATGTGAGACAAATTTGTCTCATCCTCCTCTTTAACATTCTCTTTATGATGTTTGCATTCCTTTTCTAGAGTCTTTAATGATGGCACTTTATCCTTCATCTCTGCAAATCTATATTGCATGAGATGTTCTCCATATGGCTGAAGATTTATGTTGATGGTGTCCACTGTTTGATGCACCTTCTCCTTCTATTTTCCACTATTGTGTGGTACTTTGATATGCTCCTTCTCTTCATATGAGTTTGCAAACTTTCTATAGGGTTCATTTTCTATATATCTTGTTAGCCATTTCTCTAAAAATCTCATTTTAAAGTTTGAATATTCAACCCGTGGTTTGTTTTTAAGAAATAATTCTATTTTATATCCATCACCATTTCCTATGTTTGTATCCTCAAAATTAAATTTGTAATTTATCTTAGCTTTCTTACATGTTGTAACCCCATATTCACTAGGTATTCTTGAACATTCTTCTTCTTTGGTTGTAACTTCTTGATAAGACTCATATTTTCTCAACAATCTGTCCAATAATTGTAATTCAACTTCACACTTCATAAGCACTCTAGATGAAGGCTTCACTCCTTTCTTTTGGTTGGCAACATGGAACAATTGTTTTCTACTCTTTGCCAGAATAGACTCTTGGAAATTTCCTTCAGAAATTTCTTTCCTCAACTGTGTATGAGGCTTCCTTAGATGAGTATCATGATACCATGGTGTCTCTTTTTTCTTTGAAATAGAATTAGATATTGTTCACTGTTATTCACCTTTGTGACAAATTTCAAAGGCTGTCCTTCATTAAAACCTACAAACATACACAGATCGCCAGTATTCAAAACATAAGGATCTATGGCCTTATTTGATGCTTTAGGCATCATTTCTCCATATTGATTTGAGTTTTCCAAGCAGCTCACGAGATCCTCATTTGATCTCCCTTCATTATCCTTTCCAAAGACTTTACTTTGTTCAGGTTTACTTGATCTCCCTTCATCTCCATTCATCTCCTTGCCCAATCATCTTCTAGCTGCCATTCTTTATCACAACCTTCACAAGATTTCATCTTTATACTTCCTTCACTATTCAAAATGTAACACATTCAGACATTCACAGTTCTACTTAACCGAATGTTGGAACTGCAACTATTCCTTTGCAAAATCCTCTCATTTTCCCAAATAACTTGTTCACTCTAATACCAAAAATGATGGCATCGACAACAAGTCAAGACACCCTTCAGCATAAAATTGTGATCAATCTAACAATTCCAACGAAGTTGAGTTCATTCTCATCTTCCTTTATTAAATTTTGGGTTTGGATTCTAATCATTTCTTGCACAATCCAACCAAGTAGAATCTATCTGCTAATGTTCCCTCTATTTAATCTAGCCTGCGAAGATACCCAGGAGATTTAATATCATGTGTTAGCGCTTCTTCTTAAAAGTTCGCTAGATGGTATAAGGCCTGATGATGGAGTTGGCCTTAAAATCACGTCTATCTCTTTAGGAATATGAACCGTTCATTTTTTTCTGTCTCCTATGCTAATGAACTCCTCAATGTTTTCGCATACACATTTTCGATTACAGGTACCAACCAACAATAGTACATGCTACCAGAGATCAATTTACTCAATCTTCAATAGGATTCAACGCCAGGATTAAGTTAACACATGCAACCACGATTTTGTCAAACATAAAAAAATGGTTATCTGGAAACAAAATAATCTCATGGAAACCTACATACTGTATTTACTGTGTTTTCTTATTCCAACAACCATGCCTTGGTCAACACATTTAAGAATAAAAGGACTTGCCAAGACTACTCATGTAGATCAATTTTTTTTTCACAAAATAAGTTTGCAAATCAATATTTTTGACATAGTTTAACTCTGCATTTAAAGACAGAGATATTCAATCCATGTCACATAATAATCAATTTGACATCTATGCCATCAAACCACCGATCCACCGCTTGATTTTCCTTCCCAATAGCATCTTAACACACATAAATCATTTAGCATCCAAGCTATCGGCTTCACCTTTTACAATCGAACCCCCAATTTGATTCTTTCAAGAGTTTCTAATATCCTTAACATGAATCGCATTTCCTTGTAGCAACTAGATACTGGAAATTCCCATTCCAACATTTATATATATAGTTCCAGAATAATACACATGCACAGACAATCAACAATTTTGCTCAAGCAGAGATACTCATTCTAATATTAACACACATAGGATTATTCAAAACCAAAAGCATATAAACATGCTTATTCATTAATCAAATCAATATGTTCAAAATCCTTGGCCTATTACATCATATGGGCACGGAACCCTAGTTTCTTTCTCCTGTCACTCGGTCTCTGCCTCTGCTCCCCTCTCTTCTGGCCTGTGGCTTACAAATATATTCTGAGAATACAAATTTTTTTGCTCATTAACTACTTCCTATGAATATGGAACTATTTCTAAATAGAAAATAATGGATCACTAAAACAAACTACCTTACCCTTACATCTAAATCCTAGTTTTCCTGATCTATCTACGAATTCCGCCAACACACAATTCGTTTACAATGATAAGTATTTTAGTTCTAAATGATTCACCATACTAACTGACACCTCATCCTACTTTTAGAACTTTCTAATTCTATTGTTGAAAACTAGAAATATTTACAAATGTTTTTCAACAAGTTTACAATCCAACCCCTCATTGGGAAAACATCAAGACCTCATGGTCTGATCCAACTTTAGAATTTTAGGCGAGAGCACGATGCTCCTGCATCACAATTCCTTAGGAATTGAGACAAAAATCATATGCCCTTCTCTTGTCATACAAAGGAAAAAATCATATTCCCTTTTCTTGTGATCAAACTACTCTTCTTTTCAACATTTTGCTTTCCTTTAGTTTGCTAAAATTTTATGCATAAAAACCCTAAAAATCTAAAAATTCCAAAAAAGCTTAAAAATTCAAAAATCCAAAACTAAAAAATAATTTGAAATTTGCAAAACTAATCCAAAAGACAAGTGTGCCCTAGTTGAATTGTCCAATGATCTTGAATGGTGTCTTGATTAAAACCATTGTATTGGGATTCATGAAAACCCTAGATCTCTTTTACCATTGACTACATTGTGCTTTTGGATTCACCTAGGGCTTCACTTAGTGCACACTTTTCTAAGGGTTTTCCTTGGGATAAGTGAAATTTAATAACATTCTATTTTATTAACATAGAATTTGTGCTTATCTCAAACTATATATTTTAATTACATAACACATATTTAAATATATAGAGCAACCTAGAATTTGTGCCTATATTAAACTATCTATTTTAATAACATAACATAGATAACATAGAAATTCTTAGTTACATATATTTATGATCATGATAGTATTGCATATGAGATACAAGAAATAAATAACTTCATGAATTAACATATTTTTCATTATAGAAATTGTATTCTTAAGCTGACAACTACCCAATTGACATAGCATCCATGAGCACATTTTTTTCCATACATAAAAAGTCAAATATCGTGATGCATTTCAAGAACTATTTACACAATCTCTATTATGAATAATGTATTAATAACATTAACAAAAATGCATGAGGTCCATAAACAAATAGAATTTCAACATATCATAAACAAATAGAATTTCAAACATATCATATATACACGTGGCAATGGATTACTGGCAATCATACTCCTATATCTATTTTAACTATGGATCAATTAATATTTGCTAGTGCAAACTTTTTTTAGTATGCAAAAAAAATATGAAATATTTACACTTCCTAAGGATTTATTTGTTTCCTTACTTGATAGGTTAAGATAGATCTAAACTCATATTATTTCATTTTTTAATCATCATTGTTATTATTTCATTTTTTAATTATTATTATTATTATTATTTTATTTTTTATCACCAATATTGTTGATGGTGGTGTTATTTGTATTAAATTATTGAAACATTAAAGTGACTAAAGTGTTATATATATATGTCCCCCATAAAGGGATATATATGAATGGGTGAGGGCAATTCTTTAGAGCAATGTAGTCATTTAAAAAAAACACAGGAGTTAGACTAAGGTTTTGTATTTTTTTTATTTTTCTACTTTTTAAGTTTCTTAAATGTCAATTTTTTAATCTTATTATTGGTTTGGTCAGATGACGCTGCCTTGGGTTTGTGTGCCCCACAACCGGGTGACGTGCTAATATCAACAATGCTGCTATTATGGTCCTGGTAAACAATACCTCATTTAATATTTCAGATTTTCAGATTGCAATTAATATTCCAAATTTGTGATTCAGAATTAGACAAACATGGTGTTGGAAATTAATTTATTCTGGCCAAGCATATCAAATTGGTCAAACTGTCAAGATAGTAAATTGAGTGCGGCATGAAAATTTGCATTTCTCGGTATATGAAGTGCTGCCAGAATTGTTATTGTTGCTCTAGAAAAATTTCTTTCATGAATATTTCCAAATCACATAGTTCGCAAGCAAATAAACTGCTTCTAGGTCTGATAGCAGAGTGTAATTATGATTTCTTATCTGCCAGGCTACCAAATGCAGTCTTGAGATGGTTGTTCCATCAAAACAAGATTGAAGAATTTCTCATGTCAAAGATTCTCAATTTATGTACATTTTTCTGTAACGCAAAAAAAATAATGAGCTGGGATTTCAAAGAGAAGATACTTTGCACAATGAACACACAGTAATTGTCTGGATGTCAATATCAATGTACTTACGGAATTGATAGAACAAGAATATTGTGGTGCCCAGCTTTGTTTGTATCATTGCTCAAGCAGATGGTAGATAGGCACGTGGAAGATGATCTGAGGGCAGTGTTGTATCCCTTAATGAGAATGATTAAAATTTGTCCTGGTGTTTTGAATAGCTTCCATGCAAATGGTATAGAAGATGCCCTCCACCAATTTTACTTTGCTACCACTTCCCGGGAAATGTTTCCTTTTGTTAGCTTGCTGGTTTTCATCATACTCTACTTTGCAAACATCAAAGCTCTGACAGAAGAAGACTTATGGCTTGGAATTGCTCACCAAGTAAATCTGGTAATTTATTTCAATACTATACAACAACGTTTCTTAAATTATCGAGTTCATATAAAATTCTTGTAGTGCTCTGCTTGCCGGCAGAGCACTAAGTCCTAAAATGAAACAGTAAATGACATTTATATTTATTCTGATTTTCAGGATTCATTTATTCCTGCAATAAAGAGAGGGTTACCCCAAAAAATACCTGGATTTTAGCAAGAACTTGCTCATGTAGCCTTGCCTCTCCCTCGTCTGAGCTTCTTCTGAGCCTCGATGCCAATTTGGATGATCCATCCTGCCGACCAGTGTTGAACCTATTAGCCCTAGGAAACCAATGGGTTTCCTAGCCCCCGAGCCCACGTGCCGATAAACCCGATAGCAACTTCCCTTTGATGAGTCTAATTCCTCCCCTGGAGTTAACCCCCTCCTCCAGTTTTCTTCCCTTCCCGTTCCATCCCCTTCCTTCCTCTCTTCTTCTGTAAAAATTCTCTCTTCCAGATGCTCTGCCCCGAGAAAAAAAATCCCCTTCAAACCATTTGATCCCCCTCCTTATACCTCCCTCCACCGCCTTCCTTATTCCACCGCCTCCTTCATGATTAAATTAATTTATTTAATTCTATCTTGGGCAGTTCAGTTCAGATTCTTTTTGACATTCGTTGTACGCATTTAATTTCTTTCTTGAATTGTACAATTTTTCACCCCGGATGAGATGGTGGGAATTTAATAGGTTTTTATCCTATTTAATTGTACGTGTAAATTTAAAACATACCCAACTGTCATACATTACCCAATATTGTTTGTTTAATATTTTATGCTAATGGTAAAATGGTAAAATAATATTGTAATTTAGTATATGTTATTAATAACTTAATAAAAAGTATTTAATAATAAACACTAATAAATAATAGTAATAATAGATAATGACAATAAAATATTATTATTATTATTATTAATCAATAAATAATAAATTGCAGTATCATTATTACTTGATTGAAATGATAACATCGACCTATTTATGTTTATTGTTAAGTCTCCCCGCACATTTATTTTTAATAAATAAGGTACATTTACAGGTTAAGATAAATCACAATTACTTAGTTAACCCATCCAACTATTTAATGTTTTTCAATTAATATTTCATACTAGTGTGCATGTGTGAGGTGTGCATGCATGGCCAGTACATGCACAGGCTGCACATGTACTATAGCAAAAACCCCTAAATTCTAGCTGATACAAATAATATTTCACGCAACAAGACCAATATACAGATATAATATGATTTATTTGACATTCAGAATTATTTAACAGTTATGTCCATATTAATCAGTTAATTAATATTGGTACCTACCATCACTAATCCGGTATCATAAATGTCCAACACTCAACAATAATAACTAATATGTCAAACCATCCTAACCTATGTCTGCATCCTACCTATCCTTCCTCTACTAGTACAAACTGGATGCCAGCTGTACTGACTGTTATAGTGGATTTCACCACCCTAGGTGAATCACACTTTGTATGGCCTTCCCCTGTACCACTGCAGACTCTTTAGACCCCATGGACCATCTTTTATCCTTTGATGTTACCTTGATCATCCCTAAAACTATATGAAAAATGATATATGCAGCCTTTTACCTGATAACCGTGTACATACGCGGGTTTAACCCCGATAACCGCATACATCGGGATGTGTGCATAATCCAAATCCTTTTGGAGTTTTCCTTGACATGGATCTGACTCATTCGACTCCTAGCATTCCATATGCCTTGAGATCGCTCGGATTCGACCCTTCATTATCCCTTGTGAAGCTATATAAGGAACCCCTTGGTACATTGAAGGCATATAGAGAGATTGACAGGAAAGAAATTATAGTCCATTGTTGCCGTAATTTATACTTGAGTCTGCATCCCTTTGTCCCTTGGAGCACTTTTGTGTTCTTCCCAAGCTTACCTTTTGCTAGTGAGCTTGCTATCGAGAGATGGAGGATTGAGGTGGTGGAGGCCCAAGTGGGGGATTCAGTTTCTCCGGTTCGCAGACGTGCCGTCAGAGGTTGTATCCATCTTTTAATCTCTGATTTATATTAATAAGAACTATCTTTTCCTGTCCAATGATGTGTATTTGATTGAATGTTGTATCCATTGGAATATGTCAAATGATTTTACATTATTGATTATATATGCTAGAATAGATCTAACACTATGATATAGTATGCTTGTATTGTTTACTTGTTGTTGAGGAAGTATTATACCAATTCAAGCTGAAGATTGGAAAGCTCAACGGGGATCTACTTCAACCGTCCGGAATAAGGTACGAGGTCTGATACTTTAGTGTTAGACATTTTATTTCTATTGAATATTGGGAAAGATTGATTTCTGGAGTCAAAGATGTCTGTTGTGGTACCCCAAGCCATAGGAATTTCTCTCCGTAACAGAATTGGCGACTCCACTGGGGAGTTCCTAGTAGTGGTCCTTTGGGGGTGATTTTCTCGGCATTCAATGTATTTGAATTGCTATTTCTCTCTTGTTTCTATGTCGGGACCGGGGGCATGTATGCCTGGTAGAGTCTGATTGGAGTGAAGTTTGTCTCATCCTATATGTTTACCTTGTTTTATGCACCTTTTCTTCCTGTACGCGGGTTTTTGATTTACAGTCATGTATACACGCGGGTTCCTCTGTGATTTCCGCGTATACATGCGGGTTTACTGCGAACAGTTGCATATACCCTGGATTTTTCCTTTTTGTGGAAGATTATTGGTTGTTGGGTGAATGTTGTTAGTTGCTGAGTCTCCTTTGGCACTGCCTGAGTCTGTTTTGACCTCTGTTTCTGACCATAAATGTTTTTTTTTAGCCTAATTTTTTTTTAGGAAAGTTCTTGTCATGGCATTTTCGATTTTTTGTTTGAGATTAGTGCTTTAGAGTTATTTTACCTTAGTTGTGTGCTTGGATTCTGTTTATGTGTGCTTGCAGAGTCTGAGGGTGGTAGAATCATTCTTTTGCTGTTTACATCTCTTATATTTCCAAAAAATCCAAAAACATTTGCTTATCATCATGCATTGCATTTTTCACTTTGCATTGTACTTGCACTAGATCTAGATTTGCTTTGGAGTACTAGTTAGGACTTCATATAGGAAAATTTGCATTCATCATTTGAAGAAGAATTGTGCATTTCACGTAGTACACATACCCTATTTACATGGACACAATGCATTTGCATTGATTGTTATGGTGTGCATTTTACTTCATGTTGCGTCATAACACCACTAGTTGCATGACCATATCCTATTTTTGAGTAATAAAGCCAACTAAAATCAACGCTAATTAAAATGAATTACACTCTTTTCTTTTCTAGGGTGCACCAACAAGCTAAGGTTTTAGGATCTTGGAATAGTTCATTGTAAGTTAATTCTCCAAGATCACTAAACGACAACAACTAGGTGTCTGTCCAGGGAGTGTGTGATATCCTTGGTATAACCATCGTTCTCAGGATCCTCCTCTCAAACGGGAGTTAAGCACGAGGCAGTGTGAGCGGTTATCGATTGGGATGACCCCTAGTCATAACTGAGTAGCACCGGTGATATTTCCAGGATTGTATTCATATCCGAGGGCTCTTTCGGGAGTTTCGGGCTTTGCTACCCTTCCCATACGGTCAATCCCGCCTGCGACTATGTGCCTGAGCTTTGATTATATTGAGGTGACCTTAGTGACCTTGCCTAGGATATCGAGGGGGTACTTGTAGAGGTTATTCTGCATGTGTCCCGGCCAGGTTGGGGTCGGACAGCACAGTCGCTTTACGCGTTGAAGCTGAGGGCCACAATAATTGGTTACGTACCTCCGCTTGTTGTGTATGGGAGTCTCAGGCCTCTCCTAGGCAAGACACACCTTCTTCATTCGGGAGCTCACTTATCCAGCCCTTTTTTTCTTGCATTTGGCTTTAGATTTTATTAGTGATTTCTCTGTGCATGCTAGTTGGCCTAGGGTTTACGTAAATATAGAGTCTTTGCTATTTTTTGAGTCATTGTGGATTCGAGTGCAGTTCCGTGCCATTCTCGTCGGTTAGCAGGACTTCTGCCTTCTAATTCTCCTCCTCCTTTGGGAGAGAGACCTAGGCAGACTATGTCACACACTGATTCACACACCATGGAGGACCATTCAGAGACTATTCCTGAGCCACCTCCTCCCGTTCGTATTGACGATGGGGAACTTACTCCTACATACGATCCTTCACCTGACCTAGATGAGTTTGGTCCTGTGATTTCCCAGATAGGATCTTTGCATGATAGAACTACTCACCCTAGGGCTGATTCCCCATTGACACGTTACCGGTATGGAATGCCGGAAGACGCCAAGACTCACTTTGAACTTTCCAGTACTAGCTACGGTAGTTATGCTACGACTGGTTTTCCTATGCATGATTTGACATTTCATGTCGAATCCGACTTCGAGCCTAGCACTATGCCTGGCGGAAATCCCATTCCTTACCTTGCGGAGAGGTTTGGGAGTACTAGTCACATTGCACCTTCTGTCCCAGTGGTGGAAGCTACATCTTATCTCCCTCCTAGGTCTAGGGTTAGCGATCCGATTAGGATACCAGGTCACAGACGAGTGACGATAGGCACTAGTACATATCTTATTACTGATATTCCTTCGTCCTCGCTTTCGATTTCTTCAAATGTACATCCTCCACCTTATCCACATGGTCCTTCGAGCCAATATATGGCTATGAGTCAGGTCCGTACTGCGATTACTATGCCGATTGTGTCTCAAGTTCATATACCACCCGCTGCTTCGGGAGGTTATATTCACCCTTATAGTGGTCAGCTTGTTGCGTTCGGGGCATATATACCTACTTCTGGTATGTATGTTCATCCTTCTAGAGCTTATCTTCCTACCTACAAAGTGTCCCATGGGACATCGCATGCGCTGACCTATGGACCTTATTATGGGACGCAATATGGACAAGTTTCTTCACCTTACGGAGGCGGGTATCAATATCCTGCTTACTCTCCTAATTATGGCTTCGTAGCCCCTACTAGTCAAGGTCCACCTTACTACAGTACTTCCACGTCACCCTATACAGGTCAGACAGGAGGAGGACATTATGGCCAAGGCCATAGTGGTGCTCAAACCTATGTGAACCAGGGAGAGGTCCATCGACCTCATCATCCTAGGATCCATTTCCTCGCGACGCTTAACCTTCCTAAGCTATCGAGACTCACGAACGATCCCGTGGCTCATGACCCAGCTTGGTCGGCTATCCCTACCAAGCTTCCTTCGGATATACCTAAGTTCGAAGGCAAACTGGGAGAGGATCCGAGCGAACACGTTACCATGTTTCACCTTTTGTGCTCTTCGAATTCGTTACATCAGGACTCATTCCGCTTGCGACTATTTCAATGCACCCTCACAGGGCCTGCTACGAAATGGTATATAGAGTTACCAAAGGGAGCCTTTACCTTGTTCAACGATCTTGCGATGACTTTTCTTAATCACTTCCAGCTACCAGTACGATATGATGTTGGTACTGAACTCTTGTCGACATTTCGGCAAGATAAAGCCACCCATATTTCTGATCATATTTAGGAGTGGAGTTGACGGAAGAGATTAATTAAAGCTTTTATACCGCCAGAGTTCCTTCTCGAGTGGTTCCTCAAGTCTTTATTGCCATATATCGCGAAGGATGTTTCCACATCCGGAGTGCAGAATGAGGAACAAGCAATCTTTAGGGCGTAGGAACTGGACTTGATTTATGCTCAATCCGGTTTGTTGTATGAGATTATTCCCAACACTCCTCGTTCCAGTTTCGACCCCAAGTTCAAACCTGGACCACATGCCAATGGCATTGTGGGTTGTGCAAGTGCGAAACCTACGGATTCGGTTGCAAAACAAGTTAGTCAATTGTTGCTCAACCAATCTGTGTTGGGACAAGCTATGGCTTCATCTCAACCCACCCAAACGGCGAGTGTACTTTCTGTGCAATCGTTGGACCAAAAGGGTAACCAGTATCCCGGACGGAATAGAAAAAAGGGTAAGAATAATAATCGAAAGGGTGGGAATAAGAATGAGAATGCTACCAATAATGACAAGAATGGTCAGAATGCTGGGGGGGACAAGCAAGCAAAACGTAAGGTTAAATTCCCTTGCAAGATATGTAAGGATGATCACCTCACTTACTTGTGCCCTCGAATTGATGAAGCTTCAAGACTATTAGCACAAGGCCCATCTATGCTAACGAACCCTTTACCACATAACCAGAACATGAACTCGAAGTCCCAGGAGCAATCTACTGCGAATGATCCACCAGAGACTAGTGCTCGTGGGTGCATTAACATGGTCTGTGCTGCCAAGGTTGTGACTCGTGCGAAAGATTATGGATCGTCACAACCCATCCCAGGCAAAGAACCTGATCCACCAGGAACCCCTTTGCACATTGAGAAACCTGTAGATAAACTTGAGGCTGCACCTCACATTCCTAAGGGGGTACTTAAGCGTTCGGGGCATAACCCAAATGCCTGAGCCGCCCAGAATTATTTAGTTGTCGAGGATTTGAGCCATCCTCCTTGTGCGATGTCTGCATTGGAAGTGCTTCAGAGTTGTCCTTCGCAAAGGAAGGCTTTTCTTTCTGCTCTTGGTGTGAACGGTGATGATTCTTCCTCAGTGATCAAATTTGAAACCGCGGGACATCAGCCTCACTTGCCCTACTATGTGTCGCTTTTGATACACGTAGAATGTCTTAATATGATCTTCAAGTGCACTGTGATTGATGAGGGTGCTGCTGCCTCTGTGATGTCTTTCTCCTGTTGGAAGGGTCTTGGTTCTCCTGAGCTGTCGAAATCAGTGACTATGTTAACTGCTTTTGATGGGAGATCTTTTAGGCCGCACGACATCCTTCCTTCCCTTAAAGTCCGTTTGGGGGGGAAGACCATTGCGATAGAGGTTGAGGTGGTTGATGCACCCCTCGACTACAATCTCTTGCTAGGTCGGAATTGGATGTATAGTATGCAAGTCGTTGCTTCTTCCTTGTTCCGCGTTGTATGCTTTCCTAATAACGGGAAGATTGTAACGATTGATCAAATGGAATTCAAGAATTCCCCTGTTATTGCATCTTCGGGAGCTTCGGTCCCGATCGTTGAACACTCTCAGCCGGCAACTAGGAGTGTGGGTGTAGGCATGTATCCATCCCTCATGGGAAGCTTTAGTTGTCCTGCACCGGTCCTCATGATAGGATCTTGTTCTGATAAGGATTCGACTTCTACGACCTCAGTTTCTTTTCGCACGACTCATATGGAAGATCCTTGGATTCTTCCTACACTGAGTATTTCGAGTGATCCTGTCAAGACGAACGTGCCACTTCCCACAACCATGATAGCTTATCAAGCCAATCTTCAGAGTGTTGCGGAGCCTTGTTCTTCTTCTTTGCGGACAGAGGAGGAAGACCCCTATGTGCTGCCGGCATGGGCAGTACAGTCTTCTCATGTGCATGATTGTGTTGACACGGTTTTCCCTTCAGATGAAGCGTTCATCGAGGCTATGTCGAGTGTTGAGCCACCATGGGAGGAACTTCACCATAGATCATATTTCCTTCCACCGCTTGACCGTTTGGAGCATGAGGATTATAGGGAGATTCTTAGTCAGAGAGTTGGTAGTCCCATGGTTCCATTAAGCTCTCCTGGTCAGATGGCTGATGTGAACATGGCGAACATATCTTCCACGATTGCTATCAACATCTCTCGAAATCCTGGCACCATTGAGAATGTCTATATTGGGGTGGAATGTTCCCAAGCTGAGATTCTCGAATATACCGAGCTATTCAAGGAATTCCATGATGTTTTTGCTTTTTCTTATGATGAGATGCCAGGTATTGACCCTCGGATTGTCAAACATGAGATTAAGATTTACCCCAACGTTAAGCCTGTTTGACAATGTTTACACGCCGTGAATCCTAGGAAAGCACCTGCCATTAAGGCAGTGATATAGAAGCTGTTGAAAGACGGTTTCATCTATCCCGTTCCCTTGATGGAGTGGGTTTCAAATCCCATTCCGGTGGATAAGAAGCAGGGAGCGATCCAAATATGCATTGATTTCCATGATTTGAATCGTGCCTGTCCTAAGGATAACTTCCCCACGCCATTTATAGATCATATTTTGGATGAGTGTGCGGGTAGCTAGGTGTTCTCCTTTATGGACGGCTTTTCCGGGTATAATCAGATCCAAATTAAACCTGAGGACCAACACAAGACTGCATTTATTTGTCCTTGGGGAACGTTTGCATATCGGAAAATGCCTTTCGTCCTTAAAAACGCCGGAGCTACATTTCAGCGGGCGATGACCTTGATTTTCCACAATCTCAAGTCTATTATTGAAGTATTTTTGGATGACCTCGCTACTCACTCTCGTATGAGAATGCGTCATCCCTATCACTTGAGATTGGTATTCAAAAGATGCCGGCACTATTTGGTTCGATTAAACCCTCATAAGTGCATATTTTGCATGAAGTCAGGTCGTTTATTAGGATTCATCGTGTCAAAGGAGGGCATAAGAGTCGATCCCTTAAAGGTTGAGGCAATACTTCAGTTGTCTCCCCCGAAGAACATTCGTCGTCTTCAGTGTTTGCAAGGTATGGCAAACTTCTTACGAATATTTGTGGTCAACTTTACCAATTTGACTAGAGGCTTCATGCGTCTCTTGAAGAAGGATACTCCCTTTGAATGGGATGAGCGAGCCCAGGAGTCCTTCGATGCACTTAAGCGAGCCCTAGCATCGGCCCCGGTGATTAGTCCTCCATATTATAGCCATGATTTCCTATTATATGTGGCCGTGTCTTTAGAGACGATTGGTATGGTGTTGGTTTAGGAGGATGAGGAGCTCCAAGAGCATGTCATATATTATCTGAGCCGAAACCTTATTGACATAGAGATTTGTTATTATCATGTCGAGAAGCTTGCTTTGGCGACCGTACATGCGGTTCAGCGTTTGAGACATTATATTCTCCTTCGCCAGACCTTGGTTGTGGCCTATGTCAATCCGTTTCAGTTCGTCCTCACACAAAGGATGATTGGGGGAAAGTATAATAAATGGATTTTCATTCTACAAGAATTCGATCTCGAATTTGTTTTAGCAAAATCGAAGAAATCGTTAATTTTTGCAGAGCTTATATCGAATTTCCTGAGCGAGGCCGAGGAGTTGGTTTGTGAGGATATGTTTTTCGATGAACATATCTTCTTAATCTTAGCATCTGACCCTTGGTATAAAGATATCATAGTATATCTGCAAACACAGAGGACCCCTACTCACCTCTCACGAGATGAACGACAACAATTACGTCACGTCTCTAAGAACTACCTTATAGTGGAAAATACTTTGTACCACCGTGGGGTAGATTCCATTTTACAACGTGTTTAACTCATGAGGAGGCTAAGGTTGTGCTGAATGATTGCCACGGAGGGGTGTGTGGTGGTCATTTATCTGGGATTTCTATAGCTCAAAATATTTTGAGAGCGGGTTATTTCTGGCTGTCGATCTTTAAAGATTGTGTTGATGCGGTCAAGAGGTGCCACCCTTGCCAGGTGTTTGCATGAAATATGTGCTCAAAACCTGCCTCGTTACATCCTATTATCACCGTCGGTCCCTTCACTAAGTGGGGGCTCAATTTTATGGATTGCAACCCAGCTTCGGTTGGGGGGCACCATCACATTATAGTGGTTGTGGATTATTTCACGAAATGGGATGAGGTAATGCCTACAGTAAAATCTGACGATGAGACAGCCGCTCACTTCGTATTCAACCAAATCATTACTCGGTTCGGGATTCCGAAAGAGCTTGTCACTGACCATGGCTCGTACTTTCAGAACCGTATGATGGAAGACTTGGCATCGAAGTTAGGGTATAAGCAAGAGCACTCCTCTTCTTACTACCTGAAGCGAATGGATAGGTTGAAGCAGTGAATAAATCACTTAAGTCCATTCTCCAACGAACCATCGCACAAAGCAAGACGAATTGGCATATTATGTTATGCCCTGCTTTGTGGGCATATCGAACCACGTTTAAGACTGCCACTAGTTTTTATCCATATCAGCTCGTGCATGGAGTGGAGTCGATATTGCTAGTTGAATGCGAGATTCCTTCATTGAAGCTAGCTGTGGAACTCTTACCAGACACTTCACCTTTGGAGGAGCGTTTGGTCCACCTCGAGCAACTTGATGAGCAGCGTCGAGATGCCTTGGTGGCTCTAGAAGTTAATAAACGTCGTGTTAAGGTCCAGTACGATAAGTCTGTCCGTCCAAGAGTGTTTAGTGAAGGAGACTTGGTCCTTTTGTGGGATCAATCGAAAGAACCCTTATGGGCAGGGAAATTTAATCCTATGTGGCATGGTCCTTACGTGGTCAAGCGTGTCTTAGACAAGGGTGCCTATGAGTTAGTCGATTACGAAGGCACAGCTTTGGCGGAGCCTAGAAATGGGTTCCATCTCAAAAAATACTATGCATGATCTTTAGCCAAGGCTGCTTTTTGTATATTATTGTACAACTTTGCATAGTTAGATCTTTTTCTTATCATGATCGGGTTTGTGATTAGTTTCCGTTTCTTGTGGCAGATGTCAATGGAATCTTCCACCTACATAGGATTCGCGGATGGTGCAAGCTGCCACACTCAACACTCATCCTCTGCTGCTTGGGTGATTTATACTCCTATGGGTTAGGTACTGTCTTCAGGAGGTGTATTTCTACGGCCATCTTCCAACAATGTTGTTGAATATAGCGTCATTATTGAGATTCTACGGGATTCCATTTCACATGGCATTCTATCTCTTGAGGTACATCTTGATTCGGATTTAGTAGTGTCACGGCTCAATGGTTTGTACCATGTTAGAGATCCGACGTTATTGAGAATATTCTTACGTGTGAGATTGTTAGAACGACAATTTGACAGTATAACATATATACACATTCCAAGAAATGATAATCAAGTTGCTGACTCATATGCTAACTATGTGTTAGATTGGCATTTGTTTCATTCATAATAAATTAATCATAAACATTTTTACACATGTAAATAAATAAACCGATCACCATAAAACTTTTTATATATCAAAAATATGGTAATACATAGTGTCATATACAAAAGTGGAGCTTTCAAAACTTCCACCATATAGTACACGGTCGTACAAAACATATACACTCCCAGGTAGCTAGTCCTATGGAGGAAGAGGGTTGTGGTCATGATACGTCACTACGGCTCTAGCTAGCCACCGGAATAAACGCACCCATGCGTGTGGCATGCCCACCACCTGTCACTGCATGGCCTCAGGAAATTCCTCGACTTTATCCATGGGAACTCTATGATTTAGTCGCACGAAGTTGGTATGAATGCTCTGGAGCGTCTGCTTCGCATCCGCACCTGTGATGTCATCCCCTCTTCCCCTCCGTCTATGACGTGGGAAGCCCTCTGGTCGCCCTCGTCCCACATCTGCACATGAATGGTATATGTCACTATGTCTTGTCACGCAAAAACATGTCTTTTTGATTTCACATAATCAAGAAAATACAAAAAAATTAAATAACTCAAAAATTTTAAAAAAGAGTGAGAGTCGAGATTCGGTACCTATCTCCCCATATGCCGATCCTGGTGGAAATGGCATGTCCATATCCCCCTGGAAATCTATCCCTCCATAGGGGTAGTCATCTATGGCAACAATCTATCGTCACCACCATGGAAAGAAGTCAGCAAGATATGGGCTGGCGACCCTACCACCCCCCAGTCTGCGCATAGCATCTACCCAACGCTATTGGGTCGGATCTCAAACCCCGTGGAGAGGAACGTCCACTCTAGGGATCAATATTGGAACACGCTCGAAGAAAACCGTGCTCAATATGCTGCTGAACCCTAAGTTTCGTATCCTGCCTACCTTACACTCACTGAGCTGGTGTTTCATGTTTCTCAGTAGTGTAGTACTCCAGTCGTATATGGTCGGTCTCATACACTCCACCGCATAGAACATCAGTGGCCGCGAGGCCTGATGGAGTGAGGCTAAGCCTGCTATCCTACCCAGCGTTAGTAGTATGGCCTTTAGGACCAGCACCTGTATAGCATTGGTAGGGACTTGGCTCCCCACCTTCTCAGTATCTGGGTAGCAGTACATAGCTACGTACTCATCGATAGTAAGCCCACCGCCTGGCCCACCTCGGGAACGAAGGTTCACCACCTCCCCTCGTCTAGATAGACCTGTGATAAAGTATATATCTTCCACCTCTATGGTGAGAGACATCTCGTCTATCCGGAAGGACTCTGAGTCTGGATCCCAATAATCTACCAGCATCTCTAGCAGTCTTGGTTTGGCCCTCAAACCACCAAGACACCAGAACTTGTAGAGTCCGCATGCTCGAAGAGCTTGTTGAGCCCTTACCTTGGCCCTTACAGCTTCCTCTACCTCACCATGCTTGCTCTCTCTCCATTCTAGCACCATCCTGCATGAGAAATTACCCAATTGTCCATTATATTCTTTTAAATTCACTTGCGCGGCGTCATACACGACTGTTTTGCAAACAGCCACGTATGTACGCGGTTTCTAGCCTCTTTTCCGCTTATAGCCAGCCCTATACGCGGAAAAAGCTTTGATACCCACGTGGGCTACAACGCTCATGTAGAGATGGCCTAAACAACCTCATTTCACCATGAAAATCAACAAAAATTATATCAAAATGCATGAGGAGAGCATGAGTAACTACCTGGAAGAAACGGTTGTGAATTCCGTCGGCTGGGTCTCCTGGAATTTGCAGTTCTAAATCAGAGCTCCAATGGGTAAAACTTTCAAATGATTTATATTTTTTACTATTTATAGAAAAATTTTCAAATATTTGAAAATTTTTACCCCCTTTCCTATAGTTTTGACAGTTTCTAACCATTTTGGACCATTTCTGACATAATTTGTGATGTAGAAGACCATTTTTAGTGCCGTTTCAGCCATTGGATTGACCCGTTCATACTGATCTTAGGTATAACATCTACACTAGCATATAAGTTAGGTTAACCACCGTTTGCATTTTTGCATGACCTTATGACCATGTCACCATGACCTTAGGTACGAACCCACTCTATTGTGTCACGGAACCTTCTTGTTGCTATAGAAGTGGCATGGTATGAGTGGTAGAGCTCCACCTTACATGGGTACCCTAGTTAGTGCCTTATTTTTATTTGGTGCCCATGCCGACGTTTTCTCCTTCAGGGTGTGGGAGTCCATTGTATAGTACCGCCATGACATTTCGCAAGAGCCTCATACTCCTCTTGATATTATGCTGGCCTGTTTCCCTCCGGACTCCCCCTATGTCAAGTTGTGAATGCATTATCATGAGCTTTGCCTTCCTTATTGAGCTTTATGCCGGCTCTCCTGACATTGCGTTTAAGCCATATAGACTGAGCTTGTCTCATGTCTAGCCATGCAGAGCCATTTTTTATATCCTTCGCAGCTTGATTTCCCTTTTTACCGGGAGGGGATTTTCCCCCAAGTGTCGATATCCTACACATGTATCCTTGCATTGAGCATAGGTATGTTCCACTGCTTGGAACTAGTTTGTTTTCCCTTATGACACTCGTCTCCTCCTAGTTTGTAACTATAAAGCTAGTTTATTCTTTTTTCAAGCTTTTCAAATAACTGAAAAAGTATTAAAAAAATCAAAAAACCAAAAAGCCGGACAAGGAAAGATGTTATCTTTGGCAGCTGTCGAGTCGTGTTTCCTTCGAACAGAGCACTGTATATCACATCCATTGGTTGGGTTATAGTTTGACTTTAGGAGCTCCACTCGTTTATCTGAGTTTATCTCCATTGACTGGTTAAGCTTCCAGTCCCTATGGAGCCTCTGTTGATGCCTCTTATGTCACAGAGATGTCCCAATTTGTATATCGAGTCTATGCTGCCTTCATTCAGTCACCATACACCGTTATTCTCTTGTTCGAGGGAAGTTGAAACCTATGTCGGTCATTTCTCAGTTATCATGACTTTGCATGTCGGCCATTCCTGGTACAGTTACTGGTTCGTGCACCTTATGATCGAGTCCTTCCACATTAGATAGCTTTGTTGAGTACCTCATGTTGGATGATGGGGGATGCCTTAATGCCCTCCTTCCAGCGGATTTCATCCCATCGACTTCAGATCATCTATTCTGGGATCGAAATCTAGAGTCCTTTTGAGTTCCTTGAGACTTGCAGTCATCAGTGGCAGGTTCTCTCACCATCGACAGTTTCTTGGGAATACATCAATGTCCCTTGATCGATGGATCCTCTCAAGTGTTCAACCTCAATACATCTATTCACACTTGTTAGTTTGCACTCTAGTACCTTAATTCCCATTTTCATTATCAGTGGGTAATCTCGCGTCTGTTAACAGTATACATCAATGACCAGTAATCAGATGATGGACTACTATGTTTGACCTCGACACCCCTATTTGCATAGTAGGACATGTATTCGTAGCGGTTTGTGTAGAAGACTTTCCAGAGTAGTGGAATCTCTTATATGCTACCTCCTTGATCGTGCCAGTGTTCATGAGATTTCAGCTCTCGTGACTTGATACCAGTATATTTCATATATTTCCAGCCACTATGGAGATCTTGATCTATTGTATGTCTTTATCCATTATGGAGATCATAGTCCTTTGTATATCTTCATCATGGAGATTCTGATCTATGTATATTGTACGTGGCGATGACCACATATGTGATATCATGTATTATGCCTATTCATGGCCATTGTACTCTTATGTATCCGGGACTGCTATATGTACTTACAGTTATATGCAGAGATGTATTATTGTACTATGCTGATTGGGTGGCTGGTATTCCATTTGGTATCCTTCATCACTCCACTTCTGGGATGGACTTATAATGTATTTCGGCCATCGTATGACCCCTCTGACCTCACACATTAGGGGGCATCTGTTATAGCAGATTTCACCACCCTAGGTGAATCACACTTTGTATGGCCTTCCCCTGTCCCGCTGCAGACTCTTTAGACCCCATGGACCATCTTTTATCCTTTGATGTTACCTTGATCATCCCTAAAACTATATGAAAAATGATATACGCGGCCTTTTACTTGATAACCGCATACATACGTGGGTTTAACCCCAATAACCGTGTACATCGGGATGTGTGCATAATCCAAATCCTTTTGGAGTTTTCCTTGAGATGGATCCAACTCATTTGACTCCTAGCCTTCCATATGCCTTGAGATCACTCGGATTCGACCCTTCATTATCCCTTGTGAAGCTATATAAGGAACCCCTTGGTACATTGAAGGCATATAGAGAGATTGAGAGCAAAGAAATTATAGTCCATTGTTGCCAGAATTTATACTTGAGTCTGCATCCCTTTGTCCCTTGGAGCACTTTTGTGTTCTTCCCAAGCTTACCTTTTGCTAGTGAGCTTGCTATCGAGAGATGGAGGATTGAGGTGGTGGAGGCCCAAGTGGGGGATTTAGTTTCTTCGGTTCACAGACGTGGCGGCAGAGGTTGTATCCATCTTGTAATCTCTGATTTATATTAATAAGAACTATATTTTCCTATCCAATGATGTGTATTTGATTGAATGTTATATCCATTGGAATATGTCAAATGCTTTTACATTATTGATTATATATGCTAGAATAGATCTAACACTATGATATAGTATGCTTGTATTGTTTACTTGTTGTTGAGGAAGTATTATACCAATTCAAGATGAAGATTGGAAAGCTCAACGGGGATCTACTTCAACCATCCGGAATAAGGTACGAGGTCTGACCCTTTAGTGTTAGACATTTTATTTCTATTGCATATTGGGAAAGATTGATTTCTAGAGTCAAAGATGTCTGTTGTGGTACGCCAAGCCATAGGAATTTCTCTCTGTAACACTGACCTTCCCACACAGAACCTGAGAGTAGTAGCATCGGCTAACTAGCGGAACTAGCCTCTCCTAGTAGGCATCCGACCATCGTCATCACAACAACATGGGGAGCGTGTCTCGGCACTGCCCTCCCACGACCTCGGGTATCAAAGTGACATAGGGTGGGAAATGCATCCATCCCTCTCAACATACTGGGTATATACTCATCAAACCATACTGCATTGCTATCGAGTGTATTGGTACGTGTCATCGTACCATCACTTGGCAATTAAGGCTCTTCTTCAAGATATGTATTGAGTCATACTTTGCATCACACACTTGGCTATCACATAGCCCATGTACCTTGTAGGTTAGCACTATGTAAACATGCATTCATAACAATATTAAATCAATAGCTGGTCCATATTATCACATAAAATCACAAAATAAATCACGTCATGAATGGATGCCCATGTACCACATCATAGATATCACATCATACCAAGGATTACAATCAACAATATGTTTTTGTTATGAAATACATGAATTTGATGACGACTACTGCATGATAATCACATAAGCACAAAAATTTCCATATAAATGATAATCTTCATAACATCATAATCAAAGTATCTACATAGGCATGTTAATCATCGTAACATCGTGATCAAAGCATAATATAAGCATGATAACATCATAATATCATAATTAGAGTATAATCCTGATAACATCATAACATCAGTAAATAATCACATATAACATGCCAAAATATAGTTTATGAAGTATAGTTGAGTCCATAGATAATAAGTAAATACAGTGTAATAAGTCTAAGTGATAAATAAGCCGGAGTCAAAATATGGGGCACTTCATACACCCACCCTTCAGGAAACTTCGTCCCGAAGTTATGGTCAAAATAGTGAGGGAAAATCTCGATGCATAGTCTCTGTGTCCTCCCAGGTAGCAGATCCTGGGCTATACTTGTCCCACTGGACCTTAACTTGGTCCACGCGTCGACTACGGAGCTGTCGAACCCTATGATCCAGTATACGCAATGGTTCGGTCGTGAAGGTTCGCTCATCCGAGACCTGCAAGTCCTTCCAATGAATATTGTGAGACTCATCAGCTATGTAATGTCGCAATACTGAAACATGAAATACATTATGAGTCCTATACAAGTGGGGTGGCAGTGCAAGACGATAAGCTACTGGTCTGATTCTTACAAGAATCTCGAATAGCCCTATAAAGCAAGGTGACAACTTGGTCCCCTTACCAAACCGAATGGTACTTTTATTCGGTCGGATGCGTATAAATACGCGATCCCCTACCTCATAACTTCTATCAATTCTGTGTGCATCAGCATAACTCTTTTGTCTATCCTGTGCTTCTTTAAGCCGCTTCCTTATCTGTACCACTTCCTTTTCCATCTCCTAAAGCAACTCAGGCCCAACTAAAACACGATCCTCCAACCTGTCCCAACTGAGTGGAGTTCTGCAAGGTCTCCCATACAATGCCTGGTATGGAGACATACCAATGGAGCTGTGATGACCATTGTTATATGCAAACTCTACTAGAGGAATATATTTCTCCCACTGTGTCTGTTGATCCATAACATACATCCTAAGCATGTCCTCCATCACCTGATTCACCCTCTCTGTCTGTCCATTTGTCTCAGGATGATAAGCTGAGCTTAAGTTCAGCTGGGTTCCTAATGCTGACTGCATGCTTGTCCAAAATATGGATGTAAACTTAGGGTCTCGGTCAGAAATTATATTCTTTGGAACTCCATGAAGGTGTAAAATTTCATTTATGAATACCCTTGCTACATCCGTCACATCATAAGTGTCTCTCACTGGAATGAAGTGGGCACTTTTGGTCAGTTTGTCGACCACCACGAGTATAGCATTATGTCTCAAGGATGTGAGGGGAAATCCCACAATGAATTCCATGGAAATTACTTCCCATTTAGTCTCAGGAATATCATGAGGCTGTAAGAGACCGGCTGGGTGTCCATGATCTACCTTGACTTGCTGACATTCTAGGCATTTTGAAACAAAATCCACTACATTGCTCTTCATACTGGCCCATAAGAAGAGCTTCTTCATGTATGCATACATCTTCTTCACTCCAGGGTGCGCACAATAATGTGCCCTATGGGCCTCTCTAAGGATTGATTCCCTGAGATCACCTTCTTTAGGGATATACATCCTCCCTTGGTATCGCAGCAACCCATCTTCCTCAATATGGTACCCATAATACTTCGACTCACACTTCTTCCCACTCTGAATATCTGAGGTTACCTTGATATACCAACCATCTCCCAAGAGTTGTTCGAGCACTTTCTCCTTCAAATCCACTCTCAAGGGGATTAAGGAGAAAATCCTCGACCTTTGGCTTAGAGCGTCTGCCACCACATTCTCCTTTCCTTTGATATAGGAGATACCAAATTCATACTCACTCATGAACTCACTCCATTGTCCCTGCCTAGCATTTAGATCCCTTTGTGTAAAAATATACTGCAAACTCTGATGATCTGTTTTAAGTGTGAAACTTCTGCCAACCAGGTAGTGTCTCCATAATTTTAGTGCTAGCATTACTGCTGCCAATTCCAGATCACGGGTGGCATATTGATCCTCATGAGGCTTCAACATATGAGATGCATAAGCTATTACCCAACCTTCCTGCATTAGAACTGCTCCTAACCCTTGCTTCGAGGCATTAGTACATACCATGAAGTATTTATCCATGTCTGGTACCCGTAAGATTGGTGCACTCGTCAGCAATCTCTTTAATTCAGCAAAAGCGGCATCACATTCATTGGTCCACTCATATTGGATTCCCTTTCACTACAAGGTGGTGATGGGTTTTGCAATATTGGAGAATCCTTCCACAAAACTTCGGTAATACCTTACTAATCCCTTGAAGCTACGCACCTCATGCGCATTCTTCGGGATTGGCCAATCCTCGATGGCCTTCACCTTCTCTGGGTCCACTGAGATCCCTTCTCTTGAGATGATATTCCCTAAGTAGTGAATCTCCTTTTGGAAGAAGGAACGCTTTGACAATTTACCAAATAGTTTATGTTCCCTTAAGCAAGTTAAGACTAACCGCAAGTGCTCCTCGTGCTCCTTCTCATTCTTAGAATATATGAGAATGTCATCTAAGAATACCTGAACAAAGTGGTCCAAGTAATTCCGAAAGACACTATTCATGAGGCTCATGAATACTGCTGGAGCATTGGTCAAACCAAATGGTACTACTACGAACTCATAATGCCCAAATTGAGTTCGAAAAGAAGTCTTAGAAATGTCATTTTATTTAATCCTGAGCTGGTGATACCCCGACCGCAAATCAATCTTAGAGAAGACTGGTGCGCCTTTCATCTGATCAAATAGGTCATCAATTCTTGGTATAGGATACCTGTTCTTCACTGTGGCTTTGTTCAAATCCCTATAATCTATGCACAGTTGCAAATATCCATCATTCTTCTTAACAAAGATCACTGGTGCTCCCCATGGTGAGATGCTAGATCTAATTAGTACCAAGTCTAGCAACTCTTTTAACTGGATCTGTAACTCTCGAAGCTCAGGGGTTGTCATTCTATAAGGAGTCTTTGAGATCGGCTCCGCACCAGGTTTCAGTTCGAACATGAAATCAAGCTCTCGCTCTGGAGGTAGTTGTGGAAGTTCTTCTAGAAAGACATCCTTGAACTCAGATAATACTGGGTAAGAAGTCAAGGAAGGTCCTTTACTATCGCTCACCGTCTCAACTACAAATAACTGGCATCCTTGTCTTAAGCGCCTTTTCGCTTTCACCACGGAGATGAAATGGAGGGATATTTTCCTCTTTCGACCCTGGATTTGAATTGCTCGACCCTCATCATCAAGGCACAAGACTTTCTTCGCATAGCAATCCATGAAAGCTCTATGGCCTTCTAACCAATCCATGCCGACAATGAGGTCATAGGTGCCCAAATTGGTGACATACGCATCCAACTTAGTGGTGCATACTCCTAAGTCAACTTGACACCCCCTTACCTTAATACCTACTGCCTATTTAACCCCTGAAGCCATCTTGACCGATTCAAAATCATCATGCTTGCAGGCTGCCAACCCACATTTATCTAATGCATATGGTGAAATAAAACTATCTTTTGCACTAGGATCAAATAAAATTTTAATTTTGAAATTATTTACTTTACCAGTGGATTATACTATGGTGGACTGATGTTCTGCCTGGTGGTTGTGAACAGCTGCATGAATCCGATTAGTGTTATTAGAATTGCTCATGGATGCTTTTCGTTCCTACTGCCTGCTACTGGTCTGCCTTTTAGGACAATCCCGCTGAAAATGAGGACCTCCACATCCCCAACAAGAGACATTAGGTGGTTCTTGCATGTTGCTGGGAGGAGTCCTCTGGGATGTGTTCCTTCCCCGAGATCCTCTAAAACCTCCCGATCCTCTATAGGAATTTCCCTGTGTTCGTCCTTAGTTCCCATGGTTTGTTGAAGAAGCCTGCGATACTGAGTTAACTGAAGTGTTACCTCTCGGGGTGAACCTGTTACCATAAGGAGGAGGTCTAGATTGTCCTCCTCTGAAGTATGGTCGTGGGGCCTTCCCTGTAACATACTGATTGGATCCTATCAACTTGCTTGCTCCCTTTGCATCTGACATATCCTCAACATAGTGAGCATACTCAACTGCCATGGCAATTGAAGATGGCTTCCACATCCGTACTGCGGCCCTGATCTTGTAGTTGAGTCCATACACAAATCGCTCCACCTGTCGATCATCCAAGTCCAAGTATCGAACATACTTTACCAGTTCCATGAATCTAGCTTCATAATCTTCCACCGTCATGTTTCCCTGTGCCAAAGCATGAAAGGAACCCACCTGTTGTTCCCTGTAATAAGTCGGAAGGTACTTCATGTTGAACCTCTCCTCGAATAACTCCCATGAAACAGACAAAAGAGTAAGGTGCAATTGTTTGTCAAGGTCTGACCACCAATTTAGGGCATCACCCTTTAGCTAGAAGATGGCCATTCTAGCCTTGGAACTCAAAGTATACTCATTTAGTGTGAAGCACCTCTTCATACCCTCGAGCTACGCTTCGGCGTGCTTACCCGATCGTCGTCCTGAGAACTTGGGAATTTTGATCTTCTGCAGCTCTCTAGAAATATCCTGAAGCAGTTCTTGCTTTGGGCCCTGTGCCCTCTCAGAGTTTTCTCGGCTCACCTGTGTGGTTTCTACCTCTACGATCCTCTCCGACTGTTTGTTTAGTGTGGCCATGATGGTTTCCAAGGATCTCAATATCACCCCCATCTCAGGGTTGGAGGTTGTCCTTGGCGGTGTCGGTGGTGGGATCTGAGGTGGCGGTGAGGGTGGTTGACCTGGGGTCTGTGGTGGCAGTGAGGATGGTTGACCTCGACCTCACCCTCGACCTCGACCTCAACCTCGACCTCTGCGTGTTTGAACCATGATAATTCCTGACATATTCAACAACGTTATGCAATTATTATCTCAATCTAATAATTGCAGAGATAAAATTCTAGTTATGCAATGCTTATATTTAGGCATAGAGACAAATTGTCAATATTTGCGTAAAACTTGCATAGTCATTTTCATTAAACGATTTCGTCTTGGGGTTTAATCTGTGCCTTAACGTTCAGCTCGTAATGCTAGTATCAACAATGTCTTGTTTTTCTTATTTCAAATCCATCTCGCCTCTTCGACTATCAGTCAAAGTCTTGGTAATTCTTTAAGTTTAATACATTAAATACTTTAAGGATTTATAATTTATAATAAATTATTTAAAATAAATAATAGACAAATTAAATAAATTATAAAAGGCTTAATAATTTAATTAATTATAAAAGGTTAATACATTAAAGTTTACATAATACGTTAATTGTAAGCTTTAGATAATTAATAAATTTTACATCTCATTAATTTAATATATGTATATTTATATATTCCTAAAGATAATAATCCAAAGCATAAGAGACTGATTCTGCACAAGAAGCACGCTTGCAGTTAAATCAATGGATTACAGTTATTCCAGTTTGTTATTTTTAGAAAATAAATTAATTTAGGTTATCATGGGTCTGGCCTTATCCCAAATGATTGAATGTATATTGGGTCCGGCACGCAAGTACTACGTAAAGCAACAAAAAAAAAAGGATATAAGGAGCTGTAAATAGTTAATAAACTAGTTGTAAATAGGCAACGATGAGATATTCAAACATCAGCTTATATGCCTTGTTTCTAAGCCCAAGAGATATTCAATATTTGTAATTCATCTCAACGTTCATCTTAATGCTAGATAAAACCTCCTATTTAATCTGTCTTAAACGCTGTATTTATTAAGCTGCCTTACTTCTAAGCCACATGGCTTAGTTAAAAACTATGCCATGGATTTGTGACATTATTTACTAAATACGAGATTACTCTTTTCTTGGTTTTGGTAACATTAGCATTTTATGCTATGATTGTTACTTTGAAAAGTTGTAACATAGACCATTAGATTAAATTCAATTCTATTTAAGGATGTAGAATGTTTTATCTTCTATAATAGCAAAATCAATATAAATGTTAAATCTGGTCAGCCATAATGTTTTATCATAAATTGCAACATAGATATGCCACTTGTTAATATGCAATAAATAATAAAAACATATTATACATGTGAGCCGTATTTTCCACTTTAAATTGGAACACCGCTTTAAAATATAAAGTTATAAATTATATCCACCTTCAAGAAGGCTACCCTACCTTACTCACTCGAAGGTACGGTGCATGCAAGCCACGCGGGCATATGCATGAGGCTTCCCCTGCATGAAGCTCACATGCCGGTAATCCACGAGTCCTCAGCTGAATAAGGATGGCTGTTAAAAAGGTGATACCCCTTCCACGCCCGCGTGCCAATACCTCATTTTTTTTCAATCGTTTCCAGATGGAGGAGCTCTGCAACCTACAACTCGAGCTAAGTTCCATGGCGAGCCCTCCAAGCCCTTCCTCCAATTTCGTGTTAGGTTTCCATGCCTGGTACCCCTGATTTAGAGAGGAGAGGAAACTCTACTCTACTTCGTGATTTAGAGAGGGGAAGCAAATCTAAATTGCTCTGTGATTTAAAAGCAAAAGGCTGAAGAGAATGATGTGGTGTATATAACCGTGGAAAATATATGGGAAATGTTGGAAACCTTCACCCTGGAGAAACTATTGGATAGTCTATAGGAGGTGGCCATGAAGCATATGGACGTACTGGAGAAGGTTCACTCCATTGCAGACAAAGATCCCACGCAGAGAAATATCTTCATCCATGGCCTCGGCTGGGACACAAATACAAACTCCCTCAATGCCCCTTTTTTTTTCTTCCAATTTGGGGAGCTTGAGGAAGGTGTGGGAGCTCTTTGCCTTATATAAATCTCTTAATCATTTCTAATTGTTTCAGCGATAAGACGCTCGATCCATGGTCAAAACTCGGGCGATTACCGTAGAAGGGTTTTCGACAAGGTGATATATCTTCTTGTCAAGTTTTATTGTGTTTTTGTCTTTGGCATTTAATTTAGCCACATGAATATGCACTAGTTTTTAGCACAGATGTGTCTGCTGCTTAGCTAACTCTAATGATGGAATCATATCTCTTAGATGTTATTTTGGTCTCTTGTTTTTCGAATTCAAGGCTTTAGGGTTCTTTGATGCATAGCTCATAAAATATGTTTAAGACTAGTTTAATATTTAACTAAGCCAGGAGCTGGATGTATTGCATGGGTATCAGTATCTGAGCAGTTCTTTTGTATTCATTCATGTGTTTTCCATGCTTTTTAAGTAGCACAGCCAGCAAACATAATGGTTCTGAGAAAGAAATCTACAATATTGGTGCACTGATTTCAGTTTAAACACACAGATGATGTTTTATATATATATATATATATATATATTAAAGCTCTTAAATGTATTATGAGGGAAGTCCTATCACATACCCCAATTTTGTAAAATTATGTAATTGTTTTAATTATATTTATGAGACATTATATTAAATTTAATGCTAAGTAGGATTTGATGACTCAACAGAGTCAACAGAATTGGAATGTAATTCGGAATATTTTTATTATTAATAAATAAATTGTGGAGACAACAGCATGGGAGAGCTGTTAAAAAGAGGTTACTGGTCAAACTGGTGGATGGAACTAGGTGGAAGGCAAAGGACAAGTGGCAGCATACTCAAACACTTCCTAAGTTGCAGGTGGCAACTTCCCTACAATTGGGGTCATGATCCCCCAAGAAAGTGGGATCAGAGCAGGTGGCTCATTAAATGACAGTTAACCCAAAAAGACCTAGGCATTCTTTTAAAAGTAATCAATGAAGAGAGTTGAGGCTGCTCAGATTTTATTCCAGAGAGAATTCATTTAGGTGAATGTTATTCAGGAATTTCATTGAGGAAAGAGGGAAAAAAAGCAAGGAAGTGTTCTGAGTGGATTGCTACAGTAACTTGACTTTATTTACAGCTTTTAGCTGGGAGAACTTGCTGATAAGTTCTGAATTGATACTGATTTTGAGGACTGGTATCTGACAGTGCTGCACCTAGTTCTAGCCAGGGAGACCAGAGCAAGCTCGGGGGTCCTGAGAAGTCGCTGTCTGAGCGCTCTCCAGGAGTTGGTAGGGAGGAACGGCCTCCCATTGCTGTTGTTGTCCACAGCTTAAACAGGTTCTGTCACTTATTTCTTTATGTTTACTATGGATGCATGTTATGTTTATTTTATATGTCTGAGGAGTTAGTGAATTTAGTAAAATTAGTATCTCAGAATATCAGTAGTTAAATCTGTTAAAGAATTACTGTGTTTTTCCACATCTGGGATCACCAGACCGTACTCTATTACAGCATCTCGATGTTGAGAAGTAGTATTCTTCTGAATCGAGTTTCCTAATTAGTTACTACAAGTGTTTTCACAAATTTATATGTTATTTTCATACATTCTTAAAAATTATTTCCTAGTACTGTGTGATTGTTTCTATTCGATTCTACTGTAAAGATTAGATAGTAAAAGTTAAACTAGAATTTCATACTGTTTACTATAGTTCCATCCTATGTTTTCGGATAACTTCTTTACTAAAAATAAACTCAAGCAAGAACTAGTTATATAATATTAGATACTACTGTTAACTATTATAAACTGTAGGTTATGTATGTTTATACTGTTTAATCCTTTCTTTTTATTATTTACCTTCTTTTATTTTAGACTAAGTTCGAACAGGTTACAGAGTTTTCATTCTTTTTCCGAATAGAAGTATGTTAATATTTTGTTCTTATAGAACATTCATAAGTAAAAAATTTACAACTAAGAAAATAAACTAATTACAGCAGAGCATTGGTAGGATAGTATAAACTACAAAGAATTAAATAATAAATATTATTCCAAAATATTATAAAAACAATCAAGGTATACAAATGGAGAATCTATTACTCCAACTAAAACAGGATTATTAATTCTGTATTAGTAATTATTATTGTAATAATAATGTTATACTGATATATATTATCCAATATAAACTTAAGAAAAGACAAATATTATTTATTTTACAAATTGGAGTTAAAAATACCCTATTCTACAGGCAACTAGACTTTTACAAGATTATTTAGTTAAAATAAATTAAAACACCAAATATAAGAACCTGTATGGTTTAAGGATATAAACCCTATATATATATATATATATATATATATATATATATATATATTACTTAACAAAGTTTTTCATAATAAGCAAACCATAGTATAACCCAGGTATTTAACCTGACAGGAACCTTATAAAAGAATTTCACTTATTTAAAATAACTCAGTTGCATAATTAAAAATAAAGGTAAATAACAGAACTGCTCGTATAACGAGCTTAATCAATAGGGTAGTAATATTTTATTTACCCACAGATACAACAGAAGTAGCATTATTATACTTAATATCAAATTAAGAAACAGTATTGTTCTCAAACAGTAAAAATAGGGTTTAACCCTATAATATCCAGTTATTGCAAATAAATAATAATTATAAAAATAAGACAATAATTTACTTACGGCCGCATTGTAAAACAATACTATAAGGCTGTTCTAAGCCTGTATATTATTTATTTCTTACACAGATCATAAACTAAGAAATAATGCAATAACACAAACAAAGATACAGATGAAGAAGACGGTATAACACATTATATTATAGACAATGGGCAAAACATCGAGTGTTTCCAAATATATAGTAAAATGAAAAATCGAGGTCACAACCTCATCTGCAGGCAGGCTTACAGCTCAATGCCCCTGTACAATATTTCTTTTATAGTATATTTAAACACAAAAGAGAAACTATTAATTACAGCATCGGCCTAAGCCGTAACGCCCTCACATAGCGTGAAGGGTTTCACCTATTAATTCTTAAACCAGCAGTCTTAAGACTTGAACGAAGTAGTAAGAGTTTAAGGCTTCTCAAGACAACCCACAAAAGTTCCAACTGAGGACCATAAGGAGGACAAGCCATGGTGTAACCAGGCTTACCAGGATTGCAGCCATTGTCCTCAATCTTCCTACAAAAGGCCGCGTGCTTGGAGCTGTAAAACCTGCAACCACAAAGTTTAAACCCTACTTAGAATACTGTAACTTGAGTTTAAAAGAAAATAACTTATAGCTAAGGAAAAATAGTAAAGAAAGTTTTGAGTTCTTATTTCTTACCTGTTCGTTCAAATAAGCACGACTGCTGGTAACGACGTCCCAACTAACAGCACAGGGAGGCAACACTACGGCCAGGAAGAATAGGAAGAATAACTCCCAAACCTTGCACGGCGATTAAACACTGTAAGTCAACCATCGAAACCCCGGAGGAAGGGTTAACACCGGCGAGGGTTCATTTTTGTATGACAGAAGAAAATATAATGGGAGGACGAAGGACTGAACTTCAACAGGCAACATATAGAGCAAGCCACGACCGGGAAACAAACATGGAGGAAACTTCACAGATGAGTGGCCACGCTGAAATGCCTGGCATAGTTGCAGAGATCAAATTAAGAAACAGTATTGTTCTCAAACAGTAAAAATAGGGTTTAACCCTATAATATCTAGTTATTGCAAATAAATAATAATTATAAAAATAAGACAATAATTTACTTACGACCGCATTGTAAAACAATACTATAAGGCTGTTCTAAGCCTGTATATTATTTATTTCTTACACAGATCATAAACTAAGAAATAATGCAATAACACAAACAAAGATACAGATGAAGAAGACAGTATAACACATTATGTTATAGACAATGGGAAAAACATCCAATGTTTCCAAATATACAGTAAAATGAAAAATCGAGGTCACAACCTCATCTGCAGGTAGGCTTACAGCTCAATGCCCCTGTACAATATTTATTTTACAGTATATTTAAACACGGAAGAGAAACTATTAATTACAGCATCGGCCTAAGCCGTAACGCCCTCACATAGCGTGAAGGGTTTCACCTATTAATTCTTAAACTAGTAGTCTTAAGACTTGAACGAAGTAGTAAGGGTTTCAGGCTTCTCAAGCCAACCCACGAAAGTTCCAACTGAGGACCATAAGGAGGAAAAGCCATGGTGTAACCAAGATTACCAGGATTGCAGCCGCTGTGCTCAATCTTCCTACAAAAGGCCGCACGCTTGGAGCTGTAAAACCTGCAACCACAAAGTTTAAACCCTACTTAGAATACTATAACTTGCGTTTAAAAGAAAATAACTTACAACTAAGGAAAAACAGTAAACAAAGTTTTGAGTTCTTATTTCTTACCTATTCGTTCGAAGAAGCATGACTGCTGGTAACAGCGTCCCAACTAACAGCACATGGAGGCAACACTACGGCCAGGAAGAATAGGAAGAATAACTCCCAAACCTTGCACAAAGATTAAAGACTGTAAGTCAACCATCGAAACCCCGGAGGAAGGGTTAACACCGGCGAGGGTTCAGTTTTGTATGAAAGAAGAAAATATAATGGGAGGACGAAGGACTGAACTTCAACAGGCAACATATAGAGCAAGCCACGATCAGGAAACAAACATGGAGGACTCACAGATGAGTGGCCACGCCGAAATGCCCAGCACAGTCACAGAGCGACCAGCGCCGAGGGAAAAGGAGCAAATGAAGTTTAGGGTTAACAACCCAGGCTTATATCCACGTAGTGCTTGGCTGGGATAATGCCACGATAGCAGTTTTATTATCATTGCAAAGTGGGATTGAGTCTATAGTCAACTTGAAATCTTTTGATGGAGGAATGATTTCCCAAATCATTCGTTGGAACAAGGTCTATCCAAAGTTGTGGAGCGATATTCGCCATTCAACACTGCATGCCAATGATATATGTCAATATTCACCACTCAATTGCTTAAATCATTGAAAATCATATTAAATCTATTATGGATCTCATAGAAACCATAATTTTGAATGTCAAAAGGCATTCGATCTAGGATAGTAACATTTTTAATATAGTTTATATTCTTTGGAGGGTAATATAGTATGTGATTGTATATATAGAGATTTACTTGGCGCATGTTTAATATAAACCTTTTCATTATATTATAAATTGCCTCAAGCTCTTAATAGGTAAAAGAAATATTAAGATAAAGATCTTAGATGGTTAATTAGTGCATGCTACATAAACTTTGGGTTATATTATAGTATTGCCATTAACCTTGTAGATCATCACTTGTTTGAAATAATAACTCTGTAATAATATAATCATCCCCTTTGAAAAGGGTTAGTCTTATAATTATTCCAAGTTCAAGGCTATGATAAATACTATAGAATTGTTTATTGACTTCTAGTCTATAAATTAAATTTCTTATTGTTAGCATGAGTTTAAAAGTTCATGAAAGAAGGCATGACGGTAGAAGGATAGGTATAGTTTTCCTTCTACTTGTAATCTTTTAGATGAGTTATTTACAGAGATTAAAATAGCATCTATGGTACCAGTTACTAATGTCAAGAAAGTAGTATTTACCATGTGGAGATGTGGTTTCTACTTTTAGAGATATCCTCATTAAAAAGCGAAAACTTGGCAAGGATAGGCCAAACCCTTGCAGTATTACAGGAAACACTTATCAGTTTTCTTTTGAATGGGAATGCTTGCTTACATCTTAATTCTTGTTATAGGTTTCATAATTCTATTTCTATACTCTGATTCTCTTTTAAGAATTAAAAGATACATTTGTATAAAAATGCAACTGTAATGGAATAGAGAAGATAACAGATCAATAGGAACATAATTTCATTTGCTAAAAAGAAAGCAATTGATTATACCTTTGCAAAAATTGAAATGAACTATCTCCTACTTTCTCTTGACTTTTGTCTCTTACGATGATCTTAGTAAGTACTCTAGAATTACAAATGCAGCACCACAACCTCTTACCTGTACATCTGTAAGAAAAGTAGAAACCGTTGCGTTAGCTCGAAAGCTAAGTAAGCCCAGTTATGCATAACAGTTCACCTTATGATCACGAAAGGAACAAAAGTCAGTAAGCTGCAAATATGTTCAATAACTAAACATATTAACTGATAAATTAAATAGCAAGCTGTTAACACATAACTAATTAATGTTAGTTAATCTGTTTTAACTTTAATGTTTTGTAGATTTAAAAATTTTAAATTTTTCGGAAATTTTGGGGTTTTGACAAGTCTGCTGATTGGAACCCGTGTACTCATTGTTTAAGGCAAGACTGCTTAACCGTTTGGTTAACAGACAGGAGGAGTGGGCTGTGAATAATAATGCATGAAAGGGGGCCTAAGTTCTCTCCATAATCAGCTAGATACTCACACTGAGAATGATGTTGTTGAGCCCATTTTAAACACACAGATGATGTTTTATATATATTCTTTTATTCTATTGATTGATTGATTTATTTTTTTTTCGTGTGTTGACATTGATGCTGAAGGTAATAGAGTTTGTTTCCATTCATTTTCCTGTCCATGTGTTGAGTAGCGTCAACTTTGCCAATTCCGTGCTTGGCTGCCCATGCGTTGCAATCGTTATCAGCGGCCTTAACAAGCAGGCACGTTGGTTAAAGCATTTGGCATGTTGGGAGGAGGTCGTTGGTTTCAAACCTGCAGACCTGTCCATTAGTTGCAATTTTTTTTTTGTCTAAATTAGTTATCTGGTTCGATCTCTGGTCGATGAAGGCAGCTCGATTGATGAGGGCAGTGATGTCAAAGTTATTGGAAGGCGAAAAGGTTTGAGGATACCTCAGGAGGTCTAGTTATCTATCAGGCAAGCATTAATAATGTTAGTAATAACATCCCAAAGGTTTGTATTCTTTTCCTAGCTATCTGTGCCCGCTATTTATTCGTTTGTTTGTTCTAGCGCAACACGCCTGATCTCTAGACTGTATTTAGCATATTATTTAAATTGTATATAAACATTTAGATAAATGAATGCTGCTTGCCAAAGGTGGGTTCTCTTGCCTTCTAATATACAACAAAGTAGAGTGAATATTAAGGCGACTTCTCAAATCTATATCGTCCACTAACTTTTACAATTATCATCTTCTGATATCTTTTGCTAGGGTGCGGCAAAAGGAACATTCGGTCGGAGGCAACAAAGACCTGCTGCCTATTGTCCATGGCTAATAATTGGAATTATTATTTCCTTCATCAAAGCAAGCGGATTCAGTGGCACCAACACAACCACCTGATTTTTTTTTTTGTACTCTTCCGCTTGATAGACTCTCCTTGGTATTTGTTTCTATCATACTTATTAGCATGCGCTATAATTGATAGAAATCAGTGTCGCAGCACCTATGGATCAATCATATCGCCTAGTGGCATTCCTTCTCCCAAGTCTATACCCAGCAGCTTCCCCACCAGCGCTTCGCCTATTGTACCCTCTAGATAAAGATGCAGTTCCATCAAATCCAGGCGTGGATACATGTGCATAGGTTGCATCCGCGTATACAAAATATCAACTTAGACCTTCCTTTTGAAGGCGTTTACATTGCTCTAGTTTTTTTTAACTGATAAATTAAATAGCAAGCTGTTAACACATAACTAATTAATGTTAGTTAATCTGTTTTAACTTTAATGTTTTGTAGATTTAAAAATTTTAAATTTTTCGGAAATTTTGGGGTTTTGACAAGTCTGCTGATTGGAACCCGTGTACTCATTGTTTAAGGCAAGACTGCTTAACCGTTTGGTTAACAGACAGGAGGAGTGGGCTGTGAATAATAATGCATGAAAGGGGGCCTAAGTTCTCTCCATAATCAGCTAGATACTCACACTGAGAATGATGTTGTTGAGCCCATTTTAAACACACAGATGATGTTTTATATATATTCTTTTATTCTATTGATTGATTGATTTTTTTTTTTTTCGTGTGTTGACATTGATGCTGAAGGTAATAGAGTTTGTTTCCATTCATTTTCCTGTCCATGTGTTGAGTAGCGTCAACTTTGCCAATTCCGTGCTTGGCTGCCCATGCGTTGCAATCGTTATCAGCGGCCTTAACAAGCAGGCACGTTGGTTAAAGCATTTGGCATGTTGGGAGGAGGTCGTTGGTTTCAAACCTGCAGACCTGTCCATTAGTTGCAATTTTTTTTTTGTCTAAATTAGTTATCTGGTTCGATCTCTGGTCGATGAAGGCAGCTCGATTGATGAGGGCAGTGATGTCAAAGTTATTGGAAGGCGAAAAGGTTTGAGGATACCTCAGGAGGTCTAGTTATCTATCAGGCAAGCATTAATAATGTTAGTAATAACATCCCAAAGGTTTGTATTCTTTTCCTAGCTATCTGTGCCCGCTATTTATTCGTTTGTTTGTTCCAGCGCAACACGCCTGATCTCTAGACTGTATTTAGCATATTATTTAAATTGTATATAAACATTTAGATAAACGAATGCTGCTTGCCAAAGGTGGGTTCTCTTGCCTTCTAATATACAACAAAGTAGAGTGAATATTAAGGCGACTTCTCAAATCTATATCGTCCACTAACTTTTACAATTATCATCTTCTGATATCTTTTGCTAGGGTGCGGCAAAAGGAACATTCGGTCGGAGGCAACAAAGACCTGCTGCCTACTGTCCATGGCTAATAATTGGAATTATTATTTCCTTCATCAAAGCAAGCGGAGTCAGTGGCACCAACACAACCACCTGATTTTTTTTTTTGTACTCTTCCGCTTGATAGACTCTCCTTGGTATTTGTTTCTGTCATACTTATTAGCATGCACTATAATTGATAGAAATCAGTGTCGCAGCACCTATGGATCAATCATATCGCCTAGTGGCATTCCTTCTCCCAAGTCTATACCCAGCAGCTTCCCCACCAGCGCTTCGCCTATTGTACCCTCTAGATAAAGATGCAGTTCCATCAAATCCAGGCGTGGATACATGTGCATAGGTTGCATCCGCGTATACAAAATATCAACTTAGACCTTCCTTTTGAAGGCGTTTACATTGCTCTAGTTTTTTATGTAAGATAGAAAGTACAGTGTCTATAGAACTTCATGCATGGACAAGGAATCAATATCTACTATCTCTTTTTATCTTATTATTTATAGTGTCCACAAAATTTTAGGTCAGTTCCATTAATTTCTTCTACGCTAGATTTTGTTTTATTTTGTAAAGGCTTTATATTACTCTGCTAATAGTTCCATTATTATTCTTGTTTATGCAGCTCCCATCACAGTTTTATACGGCACTGGTAATGAAAATATATGCTTTTCGATGTGGTAATGAAATGTATTTATTTTACAGTGTGTAAAATTTTTATTTTGATTTATCTTCCTATAATGTTTATTTTTCTCCTAGAGGCCCCCTTTAGGTTCCAGTTTTAGAACCTGGGGATCTGATACCATTATGTAGTGCTCTGCTTGCCGGCAGAGCACTAAGTCCTAAAATGAAACAACAAATGACATTTATATTTATTCTGATTTTCAGGATTCATTTATTCCTGCAATAAAGAGAGGGTTACCCCAAAAAATACCTGGATTTTAGCAAGAACCTGCTCATGTAGCCTTGCAACTCCCTCGTCTGAGCTTCTTCTGAGCCTCGATGCCAATTCGGATGATCCACCCTGTCGACCAGCGTTGAACCTGGTGGCCCTAGGAAACCGACGGGTTTCCTATCCCCCGAGCCCACGTGCCGATAAATCCAATAGCAACTTCCCTTTGATGAGTGTAATTCCTCCCTTGGAGTTAACCCCCTCCTCCAGTTTTCTTCCCTTCCTGTTCCATCCCCTTCCTTCCTCTCTTCTTCTGTAAAAATTCTCTCTTCCAGATGCTCTGCCCCCCCCCCAAAAAAATCCCCTTCGAACCATTTGATCCCCCTTCTAATACCTCCCTCCACCGCCTTCCTTCTTCCACCACCTCCTTCATGATTAAATTAATTTATTTAATTCTATCTTGGGCAGTCTAGTTCAGATTTTTTTTGACATTCGTTGTACACATTTAATTTCTTTCTTGAATTGTACAATTTTTCACCCCGGATGAGATGGTGGGAATTTAATAGGTGCTTATCCTATTTAATTGTACGTGTAAATTTAAAACATACCCAACTGTCATACATTACCCAATATTGTTTGTTTAATATTTTATGCTAATGGTAAAATGGTAAAATAATATTGTAATTTAGTATATGTTATTAATAACTTAATAAAAAGTATTTAATAATAAACACTAATAAATAATAGTAATAATAGATAATGATATTAAAATAATAATAATTATTATTAATCAATAAATCATAAATTGCAATATCATTATTACTTGATTGAAATGATAACATCGACCTATTTATGTTTATTGTTAAGTCCCCTCGCACATTTATTTTTAATAAATAAGGTACATTTACAGGTTAAGATAAATCACAATTACTTAGTTAACCCATCCAACTATTTAATGTTTTCCAATTAATATTTCATACTAGCATGCATGTGTGAGGTGTGCATGCATGGCTAGTACATGCACAGGCTGCACATGTACTATAGCAAAAACCCCTAAATTCTAGCTGATACAAATAATATTTCATGCAACAAGACCAATATACAGATATAATATGATTTATTTGACATTCAGAGTTATTTAACAGTTATGTCCTTATTAATCAGTTAATTAAGATTGGTACCTACCATCACTAATCCGGTATCATAAATTTCCAACACTCAACAATAATAACTAATATGTCAAACCATCCTAACCTACATCCGCATCCTCCCTATCCTTCCTCTGCTAGTACAAAGTGGATGCCAGCTGTACTGACCTTCCCACACAGAACCTGAGAGTGGTAGCATCGGCTAACTAGTGGACCTAGCCTCTCCTAGCAGGAATCTGACCATTGTCATCAAAACAACATGGGGAGCGTGTCTCAGCACTGCTCTCCCACGACCTCGGGTATCAAAGTGACATAGGGTGGGAAATGCATCCATCCCTCTCAACATACTGGGTATATACTCATCAAACCATACTGCGTTGCTATCGAGTTTATTGGTACGTGTCATCGTACCATCACTTGGTAATTAAGGCTCTTCTTCAAGATATGTATTGAGTCATACTTTGCATCACACACTTGGCTATCACATAGCCCCTGTACCCTGCAGGTTAGCACTATGCAAACATGCATTCATAACAATATTAAATCAATAGCTGGTCCATATTATCACATAAAATTACAAAATAAATCGCATCATGAATGGGTGCCCATGTACCACATCATACATATCACATCATACCAAGGATTACAATTAACTATATGTTTTTGTTATGAAATACATGAATCTGATGATGACTACTGCATGATAATCACATAAGCACACAAATTTCCATATAAATGATAATCATCATAACATCATAATCAAAGTATCTACATAGGCATGTTAATCGTCGTAACATCATGATCAAAGCATAATATAAGCATGATAACATCATAATATCATAATTAGAGCATAATCCTGATAACATCATAACATCAGTAAATAATCACATATAACATGCCAAAATATAGTTTATGAAGTATAGTTGAGTCCACATATAATAAGTAAAGACAGTGTAATAAGTCTGAGTGATAAATAAGATGGAGTCATAATATGGGGCACTACACTTCTTAATATGCAAGTCTTTCAATACCCAGTACATCAACATTTAATGTGAATTCTTGAGCTTTTCACTTGTCTTTGAGGTAAATTTTATCATTTAGCCTAGAGTTTTGTTTCTTGGTTTGCATATTGGAGAGCTAAAACCACTTGCTATAGCTCAGAAGAGGTTCTCGGAAGATTGGAAAGGTATATAAACTCATTATAGACTCAATATCAAATGCTGAATTTGCATAATAGCTATTATGGCTCTATTTGACTGTTAGTTTGCATGCATTTTCTCCCTTCCCTATCCCTTGAAACTATTGCTTGAAAACCAGTTGTTTGGTTAAAAGTTTGAAGCTTTTTATTGCAACTATGAATGGTGGAAATTTTATGTGAAATGAGGAAAAGGATTGGTTACAATTCTTGTTTGGTTTGATTTCACTTGTTGTTGAGATAATTTTTTGGAAATGAGTTCATAGTCTCTTAACTCTCCTCGTTCCTTTTGCTATTTTCAATTCAAGAAATGAAGTTTGAGGGGTTCGAACTTTGCATTGATCCATTTGACTTTTGATAAATTTATACATATAAATCTCTAGGAATTATGACATTTGAATTACTTATATCCCGAATGCAAGCCACAAAAATATAATGCAACTTCCTTGTTAGGGTCTCCATCTATATTTATCAACTGTAAATACAAAGTTGATATTTATGGGAAACCCTATTTTATGACCTGGAGCTGTTACTGTCAGTTGTTTTCGTTTGAGAAAGGTTCAAATAAAATGAGGAATTGTAAGTTTCAGCTCAATGCATATACCCTGTAGGTCATTTCAACCTCCTGCAAACTTGTATTTTGCATTAAAGTTGAAAGTAGAATTCAAACTTGGTTTTGAATCTTGTTCATGATTTCTTTTTTAAATTATTTTGTTAAAATTGGAAGGATCAATGAAGGAACATATATGATACATTCGTAGTGTTGTGAGAAGTGAAGCTTCATAATTGATATACCTTCGCGCTTTGAATACACTTTTCAATCAAGTTTTTCTTACATATTGAACAATTGACATAAGTTAAATGCAAACATTGAAGACTTAGGCACTCCTTTGGGATGGAAATGAGTCTTCATTCTAAAGTGTTTAATGGATATAAGACACATTTGACTTTGTTTGTTCTTTGATACGAACTATAGTAAATCTATAATATATGATACAAATCATGTATGCAATCTTATTATCTCAATCATGTCTCTTTAAAGATTCAATGTAAAATTTGGAAGGATGTGAGTATCATTTTGAAGCCATGTAAGGTCGTGATGCATGAATACACTGTTGAGATTTCGTTGAAAAGTGGAAATGTTGATATAAGTTTGTATACCAGTTGTCAAAACTTGTTTCCTATCTTATGGGCTCAAAATAAGTTTATGTTTGAAATATATGATAGCTAAATAACACATTTGATTGTGTTATTTCTTAATGGAGTTTGAAAAATGCCATATTTGTAATACAAGGTCTAAACCATGCATACTATGTATCCACTTTGACTATGTTACCTTGATTTTTACATACAATTTTGAGAAGAATGTTTAGAATAACTTCAAGGCTATTTTTCATGATATATGTCTTTCTTTGCAATTCAAAAGTACAAAAATTGTTTTTAGTGGTGATTTCTTGCAACTGCAAATTTAATGGAATTGGAATAATTGTTGATGTAAGTATTGTGATTATGTAGCTACCAAATGTTAGAACTCAAGATACAAGATTTACTTATTATTGAGTAACGGAGAATCAAGTTCAAATGAAAATGGAAATGATTTTAAGATGAATATTACATATGGTTGCCTAATGCTTAAGCAACATTTCATTAATTATGGAGAGTCAAACATACTATTTATTTTTTTGCAAACTTTAAATGAATACTCTTTTGATAGAGCTTAGTGTCTTGTTTCATATTTTGAAGTGTTGATAAATGGTAATAATTACACATGCACCATTGCAAGCAATGTTGCTTTCACCATTCTTCCAAACCCAACACATTAACCAAAAACACATAGTCTTTAATATACACCATGACCATCATTAATCAAACAGAGTATTCATTTATAGAGATGGATTCCAATCAATCTCGTCCCAAAGGCTCCAACCCAACCAAAAACCCCAAACGATAAACCCATCTCTCGATGCTTTACAAGAAATTACAAACAATCCATTTTCCAATCGAAACCATTGAAACCCAAACCAACCACTCATCCAATGGCAAGCTTCACACTCTGTCATAACACCCACACACAAACAAGGAACGAGTTTTCAATTTGTTACAACAGGGATTACCCATAAAGGGTAACGCATGGCCACTTGGGAGACCTACGACCCACGCCAGAAGGACCTTGCAACCTGTAACAAACCAGAATGCAGATGAGAAGTATGTCAAACCTCCCAACTGAAACCACAAAACAAGTGCAGCAAAACCAGATTGAGTCTGTTTTTATTGGCAGGTAGTGACAAACAACCATTGACCATATATCCTCTGTGTAAAGCACTGAGCACACTGGTCTCTCGGTTTTGTGATGACAACATGAATAACAGGGTTAATGAAGAATATAATGATCAATGCATGGCCCTCGAGAATGTTATGAATCTTATATGTCGTCTCTGCACCAGATACAGTGTCCTCACAGTTGTATATATTAGTATTGAGGAGCTTGGCGTGTTGGGGTATGCAAGGAAAATTTTGGACCAGGTTCCCAATTTTTCAACGGTAGACACTTACTGCTTGCGTTGCTGATGGCTAAAGACATTTATGAGAGCCCAACCGGGAACGATAGAGGGGGGCCCAAGATGTGAAGATTGTGTTGGATTTCTCCATGAGCAATTTGGCCACTCGCTAACTTTTCAATGGTATTCTGAGGTTGAAGTATTTTTCTAATGAAGTAATGTCCACTGTGCTAAACAACCGCCATGCTGAATTTGTGCTGGACAATTAGTCTCAGAGTAATGTCTCATTCACAAGTTACAACCAAGGTTGGAATTGAGTTCCCTTATGAATAAATGCAGCATGTGCATTTTAGTTTCCAAATGGTTATTGCATTCAACCAAATGAAAGGTTAAATTATTATTCTTTTCTCTTTTTTTACTTATTTTCTTCACTTAGATAGTTACTAGCAAAAGAACAAGTGGTTACATTGGTTAAATTGACAAATGAAAATTTGTAATAAAAATTGAACAGTTGTTGTTGCAAAGATTCCAAAGTGGTTACATCAGTTACATTGACCAATGGAACAACTACTATTGTAGAGCTTCCAAAGTTATGTTGAAGACATGGACACCTAATAATGAAACATTGCAAAGTTGTCTTGAAGAGTAAAGCTTTGCCAAGAGAATGTCTAGAACAGGACAAGTTCTGCTGGAGGAAACATGGCATTATGTCTATGAGGAACCTTAATCTTTGATAAAGCTGACCAATAATTCATTAATATTGAAATAGGGCTTACAACATTTTTTTTCAGTGTGAGAACTTTTAAATTGAAGATTCTCTTGACATGTTTTGGAGTAGCTCATGTAGGAAGATGCTCTAGCATTAAGTTCACAACTTTGATTTTTTTTCTTTATTTAATTTGGAGTATATAATCTTTAAACTCTAAAGTCATTTTTTAACGTAAATTCTTTAAAACTGATTTTATAATTATTTGGTAAAGATATTATTTTTCTAAAAGAAATATTTAAATTTTAAAATTTAAATCCCTTTAGCAGAGTTTGAAATATGTAAAAGTGATTGGTGCTGGTCTATGTATTTCATCTTTTGGAATGGCAATGGCACTATTTTTTCAAAAGAGAAAATTCTTGCCAAGAGCATGTATGCAATGGGACAAGATCTGCTGGAGGAAACATTGCATAATCTCTTCTAACTATTAAAAAGTTAGCTAAATGGATGAACTATTTCTACTATAAAGTGTAGTTTAACAAATAATGTCTTTCCTTTATAGAGTTTTGTTGCTATTTAACTACATATTGTTTTTTATTTCCCTTGATTGCTATCCCATTGCATTCTATTCCTAAAAAATGTAGAAAGTTCCATGAGGGGTAACAATTGGTTGGATCACGAGTTTGAAGTGGTTAAGAGTGTTTAAATATAATAATTGTAATTGCTACATTTTAAGTTTGTTCTACATACTTATGTGTAGCTTTTCAAATACACTTTTATTGTGCTTGCAAATTGAAGTGCTTTGGCTTAAAGTTAGTGGAGGTTATAATTGTTCCTTATTATTAAATGTTTAATGATACATGCTGAATTTCTACTTAATATATGTTTCTTATTATTAAATGTTTAATGATGCCCAATAAATTTTGTTTAGATGCAAGCATCTAGCCCCAAAGTTATTGTGGCAATGTCAAGGACATTACCACCAAGTGGCTCTTGTTATTTCTATGATCTATACCATATGAATGTGATATAAAGTTAATAACAAATTTATAAATAATTACATAATGCTTTTATAAAAATTACCTCATTTAATTTACCACATCCTTCATTTATCTAATCCTAAGTGATAAGTCCATATATTACTATTTATAATATTTTGTACAAAATTACCCACTTAAATATAAAACTCCAAATAAATTATTTTTTACATTTCCAAATAATATTTTGAAAACCCCAACCCAAGTTTTTAATGTGCTACCAACGTATATTTTAATATAATTAAATACCTCGTTTATGCAATTTCCTAATATTTAAGAGACTTTTGGATGACCCTCGCAAGGTGTTACACTACCTTACACATATCATGGGATGTAGAATATACCTTTAGTTACATTGAGAAAAAGTTTGATTAGGTGTATCGTTATTTGTTTGTCTATGGAATGCATACAATAATGATTTCAATACACTTCTGTGTAATGTATTTTGCAAATATGTGGTAAGAGATATTAAACATTCATTGCCACATGCTTCGGCATGCATAATAAATCAAAATAAACATAGTGTTTATTTTAACTTATAATCCCTTCCTATGGTAGCTTATATTGTAATTGATAAGTTATTGACCTCATATTAACATATGTTTGATCAAAAAATTATTCCTTGTAGTATAAGGTAAACATTATAATATAAATTTATAGTTTTATGAATATAATATAATTACAATTATTTTATATCTAAATGGATTACATCTTATTATTTCTTGTTTAGTAGGGAATTATGTATTCGATCAATTTTTTATTTTTGTGCACTATTATCTACACATTTCTATGATATGATTTTTATCAAATTGTCAAATGTTTGTATCAGTAACCTTCTTATTGTAAAATTACCTCTTTTATTTTGCCATGCTTATTTCGATGTATCGTTCCCTATCAACTCTGACATATTTTATGTAGTCGATGAAGAATTATGACAGCCTCAAGGCTCGTTCTTTGAGTTACACTTGTAGTGACCCTATGTTTATCTGCATGCATCTCTCTTCTAGGGTTTTCTTCGTGCTACCATGACTTTGCATGCATTTCTTTGATCGTGTTTTCTTCCTGCTACCATGACTCTCCCCATTTAATATAAAATTGAAGGAACCCAAGATGGCTGCTTCGCGAGACAAGCTCGAACTGGAGTTGAAGCTCAACGTCCATAACATTGATATAAGCTCATAGAAAAGCATGTTGTGCCTCAGTTTGGTGACCGATGAATTCCACGGTCGGTTTCATGATACTTCCTGAACATTCTACAAGCTTCTCTTTTTTTTTTCCTTTTTTCTCTTGTTTACTGTTGTTCTTGTTACAATTCTACCCAGGTTCTCCTCTCAAGAAAGATTAGGGCTATAGATATTTTGTAATTCCAAATGCAATAGTTATATGCAGCTATCACTTATAAAATTGTAACCTCTCTATATAGTGTCTCTTTTGATCTCTCAATTTTGTATGTAAGCTGGTTTCATGCAAGTAGTACTCAAACAAAAACTATTTTTCATGCAATCTAGTTTTGAATCTACGTAGAGTTTTATTTGTTTGGAGTGCAATATTCTTTTAATGTAACATGTATTATAATGAGAGCCGAAATACATTACTACGTTTCATTAATGGACACCTTTTTGCATAATTATTTGTTGATGACAGTATTGGAGTAGGGTGAGTGAACGCTTAATTTCATATATAAATTTATGCAACAAAATATTCCGAAATCGTTAGGCATTCCCTGCTGATAGAGAAATGCAATAATTATTATTATACACCCCACACATATATCCTTGAA
>LPNX010793683.1:41602-63133 GCA_001517045.1 Pseudotsuga menziesii | reverse complement strand
ATATATATATATATATATTTATATATTTATGATAAGCATTGCTTCATTTAATTATAGCTTTTTATATTACAAATATATATTTTTTATTGTAAAAAACTAATTTAACAAGAAAATATATAAAATGTATAAAAGGTAACTTTCATTCTATACTGCGTGTAGCTCGATTCACCAACCTTGTGAGTTTGGCTTACTTCCTTTACTATAATATCTTTACATTAAAATGAATATACATCTTGATTTGGATTTTGGTCTATCCATTTGATTTGTCAACGCATTGTTATGGATGACTTTATGACCATAAATTTTATAGTATTTATGCATATGATACTATGGAGTTTAGATATTCCCAATAGTGTTTTATGTCTTCTTTCTAGCTCTTTATTATGCACAGAGCTTCTTCTTAATTGAATTGTCCAAAAAAAATGTTGTTGCTAGTTTTACATTCATATATTATTGGAGACGTCATTGTAGTCGATCTTCTAAGCAATCTTTTAAGCAGTGATGTCATTGTAGTAGATCGTTTAAGGATTGAGCTTCTACTAATGCATTTTCTATGGATCTCCAAGCTACAATGGATTTCCTTATACAAATCACCATGGATTGCCTTAGACAACTTGTCATTCAAGATTTCAACCCTAAAGGCAGGGAATATACAGCTTTGCTGCTAAATCTTGTTTTGTAATAATGAAATATAAACATAACACTTGTACAACAGATATTATTTTAAAATATTGGCTCTGCAGACTAATAAGTATTAATTTATTGCATGTGTACTATCCCTTTTCCACATCATCGAGCCATCGATCACTAATTCTAGCCTCTTCATCCTCTGGCTTCTTCGATCTCCTTCTACTAGCCCTTTTTAAAACCCGTAGGCGGTCGATCATTGATTTTGGTTGTTGTATCCTCCTCCGTATAAATGACAAGGGATGAGACCCAAAGGACATTTTGTATGGTACAATGATTGTGCATAACCTATGATTGTAAAGCTAATTTAATTGATATGGGCATGTAACTTTAATTGGGTGGAGTTTTTTAAAAATTTGTAAAGTATTTATTAATAAACAAAAAATACTATAAAACTTTGTCTTTAAACTTTGTCTTTAAGATATTTTATTAAATGTATTTTAAAAGTATTTAAATATATATATATATATATATATATATATATATATATATATATAATTTGAAACTTAAAAACCTTTAAACTTATTTAAAGTATTCCATTAAATTTGTAAATAAATAACTATGGTTACAAACAAATTCAAATTTATATAAAACAAACTTAAATAAATAATTATTTACAAAATATTTTAAAATTACCTATGTAAAAGTTATTTTTTTGTTAATACATAGGTTTATGCAATTTAGCTATCTTTAAACTAGGCCACAAAAACTAGCTCCTACATAGTTCTTGTTATACCTATAGTGTTTATTTGGACTTGTTATACCTACCAAAATACATATCAAGTATAATGTATTAGCAAATATATTGTATTCAATACGTAGTCAACTATATATTAGTTTTCAATTTGATTCTACATTTTTATTTTTCATATCAGTTTAATTTAATTTGTTTAATTTAAAAAAAAAAAATTATTCATCAAAAAATTGGTGCAAGAAGAGAACAATTGTTCTCGTTAGTTATTATAAAATGGTGAAGCAAATCCCATCATCATTCGCTATTAAACCTGTAGTAGAGGCATGACTTTATTAAGAGATAGAATTATGTAAATGAGAAAATGTGAAAAAAATAACATCATCATTTACAATTGAACCTATACCTAAGGTTAGCACTACTTTAATGTTGTAGACTTGAAATTATCTAAATGGGAAGCTAAAATTTCAACCCATATAATTTCTTATTGTTGTATTGCAATAAAGGTTAGCACGGTTTTAATGGAAGAGTGAAGTAAGTTTGATTAATAATTCATATAATTTAAATACTATTATAGAATATATATATATATATATATATTCTAATTTATTAGCATGAAACATATATATTTTCTTTCTTATTCTTGAGCATATAAGTTTTAAATAATGATGAGATATATAAAGTTTATTATTTGTGTATTTACAAGTTTGCTTTCATCAATATGATCTCAAAACAAAGAAAGAAAGCAATAACAAAGATAAATAGTTTAGATATAAGGAATTGGATATCATTTTTACATTTTACTCACACGTATTATTCATATAATGTCAATAAGAATGAGTCAAAATCATGTGTCATTCACCATCTTTTGCAAAATAAGTTTAAAATTTATTCATAGCGTTGTTATATGGCTTTATGTGAAACATATTTATAATTTTTTTAAATTATTATCTATATAATTTTTTTTAGAATATTTATTTTATTAATAAGAAAACAAATTTATAATAATTTATATGGTTTTATGTGAAACAATTATATATATATATGAAATATTTATATTTTGTTAAAATTTGTTAGAATAATTAACGCATAGTTACCTACATTAGACATTAATTTAATTCATTTTGTCTTATTACCTAGTTTCCTAGATTCCATTTTATACTAGTTGTCTTCTATATGTTCTAGAAGTCAACACATGCTAAAAATGAGTCATGGAGCGCTTGGGAAACATCTTGGAAACCCGTTTTAGCATGTCTACTTTATTCCAAATTCTCTAAAGCACATATCTACTTTTTCTGAAAAGTTGTCTTGCTTTATAGCTGATTTAAGGCAAAAGGGAAAGGTAGACTAGGTGTAACTGCCTTGTTTTTTTCCCACATCATCCTCCCTCTTTTCTCTAATTAAAAGCATGTATGAGTTGTCTTTCCATCCCTGTTTAGCTTTCCCACTTGACTTATCAAATTCGTGAGCATCTTCTTAGATTTGGAAACTGCTTTATGCACCTATGGGGGATTTGACTAGTTTTGGTAAGCCTGCTTTTTTACTATTTCAAATGGCATCTTTATTCATTTGAATCTCTCATGTAATTATATATTACAGCATCCTATTACTTCACAAGGTTGGCTATTGTACACTTATTCAATACATATTAGTGTTATGCTCCAATTTTAGTCTCCTTTGGTGTTAATTTTGCATGTTTGATTAGCAATTTTGTGAATGTAATTGTTATATCTCTTGGGTTCAATTTTCACATGGTATTAGAGCCTTTGTAGATCAATTCCTCTCATTTCTTATTGCTATTGCAAGTTCGACATCTTGATTGGGAGCGCATTCTATTGACTGGAGGGCACAGCTACTGAGCTATGGACCAATCTCAGAAGATCATCTTGACTCCATTCAATTTATTTGAGTGGAAATTTGAGATGGAGATATTGTTGAGAGCGAAAGGTCTCTATAGGGTGACTATGGCAATTGAGGCAGAGCCCAATGCAGCTGCAGAAAAAATTAAATGGCACAACAGGAGGGATGAGGCCTATCATGTTTTGTGTCTGAGCATTTCAAGAGACCTCCTCTTCCATCTTGATGGATTGACATCACCTAATGAAGTGTGGGAGAATATTGAAGAGATTTTTGGAAATACAAATGAGATGAGAAGACATCAAATTGAGAATGAGCTGATCTCATTGAGTCCCAGTAGCTTCGAATCATTGTAGCTCTACTTTTCCAAGCTTAAGGCCCTTGTTTTGTAGTTGGAACGGGGTGGGATCAAAAAGAAGGAAGAGAAACTAGTTGTGGCCATACTCTCTAAGCTTGGTCTTGACTATTCAGTGTTTATTTCGACCTTCCATGCCACCAAGTTGACAGCTCAAGCTTGGATGATGCCTAAGCTTGCAGAGTTCATGGAATCCCTCACATAGGAATAAGATAAGTTGGTGATGATGGGCTCCATCAAACCTTCCAAAGACCAACCTTTAATTTCCAGATATTCAAGGGTGGATACAAAAAGCAAGAAAAAAGCTAAAAATCCACCTAAGAAAAAGAGAGACAAGTCTAAGTCTCAAGAGGAACCCCAAGGTTCCAAGAAGAACTCCTAGAAGAAGAAGAGCAAAGGAGAAATGAACAAGTGCGCATACTACAGTAAGGGCTATCATCCTGAGAGATCTTGTATGAAGAAGCAAATTGACATATAAACCCAACTCCTCAAGAAGAATAATATCTCCCTTCCTGATTGCTCAAAGAAGAGGGAAGGAGGATCAAATTCAGAGAATAGAGAGAGTACATGCCTTGGTTGCTGGCACATCAAGCTCACCTAGCTTCATCATAGACTCTAGAGCTTCTAGACATATGTGTTTGACAAAAGAGACATTCTTCTCTCTTGACATGTCGAAAGGTCCACCAATAGTTTTGGGAGATGACTCTCTCACTGACAGTTTAGGGAAGGGTAGGATTGATCTTGACCATAGTAATTTCAATAATGTGTTGTATGTTCTAGGTCTTGCCTCTAATATCTCAGTGTATCAGATGACTCATACTGGGTTTCCAAAGAAGGTCATTGTCTCCCCTGATGATGTTGAAATGACTAATATTTTGAATGGTAAAGTCATAGCAAAAGGTGTTGTTTCTCACACTTCGAAGGTATACAAGTTTTCCCATTTTATACCCTACTCAAACCCTTCTTCTCTTCTGATTCATGCTAATGAGGCAAGCAAGCTTTGACATGAAATATTTGGCCATCTTAACTAAAAGTATCTTTTTTATTTGAGTGATAAAGATATGGTCATAGGGTTACCAAAGATCAAGTTTTCTAAGGGAGTCTGTCAAGTTTGTGTCCTAGGAAAACACCCAGAGCACAAGTATGAGAGAGCTAGTCATGAGAGAACCTCTGCACCTCTTGAGTTGATCCACAGTGACATTGCTGGTCCATTCCCTCATATGTCCATGATTCAAGCCAAATATGCACTCACTTTCATATATGACTTTTCCAGGTATTGCTGGGTTCACTTCCTAAAGCATAAGTTTGAAGTTTTTGACCTCTTCAAAGTCTTTAGAGCCTTGGTTGAAAACCAGTATGGGAGGAAAGTCAAGATCCTCATATCTGAAAATGGTGGTGAGTATGTCAAGTATGAGTTCATTCAGTATTGTAAAGATGCAAGTATTCAGATGCCGCATTCAATCCCTTACACACCACAACAAAATGGTGTTGCTGAGAGAAAGAACATATCACTGAAGGAGATGGCAACCTGCATGATGGAGGCTAAGACTTTGCCACCAAAGTTTTGAGTTGAGGCTATAAAATGTACATCCTACTTACAGAATAGGGTTCCTCATAAGAAGTCTAATGGTATGACTCCTTTCGAATCTTGGAGTGGGCACAAGCCAGATGTGACCCATTTCAGGATTTTTGGCTCAAAGGCTTGGGCTAGAATTCCAATTTAAAAGCAAAAGGATTTGCAGCCCCAAATACAAGAGTGCCTATTTGTTGGGTATTCTGAAGATTCAAAATGGTACAAGCTGACCAACTTGATAACTAACAAATATTTCATTGAAAGAAGTGTTCACTTCCAAGAAGAGCCTTTAGCAGCAATTGAAGTTGGAGAGTCCTCTTCACCACCAGAACCATTGATTGTAAGTGAAGAGAATAATGAGTTTGTTGATTCTGATATGTCTGATAATGATTATTTGATTTCAGATCCTAACAATCCTACAAGACAAAAATGGGCAGCAAAGACCATTCATGCAGCTGGGGAACTAGTTGGAAATCCTAATGACACTAGGAGGACTAGATCTCAATTTGAGAGTGCCCTTTCTGTGAAAGATCCTCTATTTGCTGAAAAGTGATATCTGATGATTGAATCAGATCCACAAACATATGAAGATGAAAAACATGATCCAATATGGAAAACAACCATTAAAGAAGAATTCAGCTCGCTCCAGAAGAACAACACTTGGGAACTGGTTGATCTTCCCCTAGGAATGAAGCTAGTTCAATGTAAGTGGGTTTTCAAGACTAAGTTTTCTGCTGATGTTTCACCTTTTAAATATAAGGAAAGATTGGTATCCAAGGGATACTCACAAGTACATGGTATTGACTACAATGAAACATTTGCACCAGTAGCAAAGATGGACTCCATAAGGCTAGCTCTAGCCATTGCAACTTCGAAGCAGTGGGAGGTACATCACATGGATGTCAAGTGTGATTTCCTAGATGGAGATATCACTGAGTATATTTACATGCAGCAACCTAAAGGGTTTGTTTCTAATCCATCTTTATTGTGTAGGTTAAAGAAATCATTGTATGGGCTCAAGCAAGCTCCCAGGGCTTGGTATGCCAAGATTGATGGATTTTTGCTATCACTGAGTTTTGTTCAATGCAAGTCTGATCCTAATGTCTATTTGAAGCTGATTCATGCTTATTTGATGATTTTTTTTTATGTGGATGACCTATTGATTACAGGAAGTTCAAAGAAAGATATTTCCTCCTTGAAGGATGCAATGAACCATGCATTTTCTATGCCAAATTTGGGATTGTTGAGCCAATTCTTGGGTCTCGAAATTTCTCAGTCCCAACATGGAATAAAAGTACGTCAGTCCAAGTATGCTTTATATTTTCTCATCAAGTTCAACATGGAAGATTGCAAGCCAAGCAAGAATCCCTTCCTTTCAGGAGTTAAGATTGAAGAAGCAGGTTCTTCTCCTATGGTAAATAATACACTGTATAGGCAGTTGATTCAGTGTTTGCTTTATCTTACACACACTTAAACTGATTTTTCTTATGCAGTTAGTGTGGATTCAAGATACATGGATCAGCCTCATGAGATCCACTGGAGGGTATCCAAAAGGATCCTAAACTTTGTTCAAAGAACAAGAACACATGGGATCTTCTACAAAGCAAAATTTGATCTTGATTTGATTGGGTTTACTGACAGTGATTGGGAAGGTGACAACACAGATCGAAAGTCTACATCAGGATATGTGTCCATGCTTGTAGAAGGTCCAATCAGCTGATCAAGCAAGAACTAGATTTCCATAGCACTCTCATCTACAGAAGCAGAGTATAGAGGAGTTGTAAATGTAGCAACTCAATGTTTGTGGCTGCAGGGGATACTTGGAGAATGTGGATTTGAATCAGAATTTTCAACTATTATCTACTGTGATAATCAGAGCACCATTTGAATACGCAATGATCTAGTTCAGAGACAGCGAACCAAGCACATTAAAATCCATATGCACTACATCAGATAGCTTGTGCATGATGGTACCATTGATCTACTCTTCTGTGCATCTTCAAAACAAGTAGCAGACATCTTCATCAAATTTTTTTGTGAGAAGACATTCAAAAATCTCAAATCACTGTTGGAGATTGTTGATCATGCTATGAAGCATGATTGATGACAATATTTCCAATTTTTTTTTTCCTATCCATGTTTAAGGTAGTATTTTCCCATTGGGTTTTTGCCTCTTTCCTTGGTTGTATGAAAAAGCAGTATGTAAAGGGTGACTAAGCCTTGTTGCTAGGCCCTATAGTTTTATGATATTTACTCATAAATTCAGGCTTAACGGGGGGTGTTAGAATAATCAACCCATAGTTACCTCTATTAGACATTAATTTAATTATTTTTGTCTTATTACCTAGTTTCCTAGATTCCATTCTATGCTAGTTGTCTTCTACATGTCCTAGAAGTAAACACATGCTAAAACTGAGTCATGAATTACTTGGAAAACATATTGGAAACCCATTTCAGCATGTCTGCTTTATTCTAGATTCTCTATAGCACATATCTTCTTTTTTTGAAAAGTTGCCTTGCTTTATAGCTGATTTAAGGCAAAAGGATAAGCTAGACTAGGTGTAACTGCCTTGTTTTTTACCCACATCGTCCTCCCTCTTTTCTCTAATTAAAAGCATGTATGAGTTTTCTTTCCATCCCTCTTTAGCTTTCCCACTTGACTTAGCAAATTCATGAGCATATTCATAGATTTGGAAACTGCTTTATGCTCCTATGGGGGATTTGACTAGTTTTGGTAAGCCTGCTTTTTGACTATTTCGAATGGAATATTTATGCATTCTAATCTCTCATGTAATTATATATTAAAACAACCTATTACTTCAGAAGGTTGGCTATTGTACACTTATTTAATACATATTAGTGTTATGCTCCAATTTCAGTCTCCTTTGGTGTTAATTTTGCATGTTTGATTAGCAATTTTGTGTGTAATTGTTCTATCTCTTGGGTTCAATTTCCAAAAAAATAGAGAAAGTATTAATAAGGAATAGAATTTTAAAATAAGGATTTTTCTTAACACTAATAGCTCGTACTTTAGGATATTTAGAGTAATTATTGCAATAACTAAAACACCAAAATCAAAAAAATTATATGTTGCATATAAATTGCATTTTAGTGTTATAAGAAACATATATGCTTGAATTTTCCATGGGGTGTATAATAGACAGTGAATGGGTGTACTGTTAAGGCACTCTATGTGTAAGTTCATTGGTTTGAAACTCCATGGGTGCTTACTTACTAAAAAAAAACTTATATGCTTGACTAGTTGTTATCATCCATCGTACTTGGAATTGATCTTTATCCAAAAGTTGAAAAGTAAACAAAAGAAAGTGCATCAACACCATAGAATAATGGCAATTCATAAAGACAATAGAGGTTGTTTTTACAATGGTAGAATGGTCACTAGTTGCCACAAGAGTCTTAAATCCTTCCCCTTCAAATAGCAATTATATCAATTTTTTCTTAGACCAAATACATACGAACATTTGTCAACAAACCTTCATTCAAACAAGTTTAGATGGCCACCCACAAAACATCTTCTAGAAAATATGGTTACCAAGAAATGCACCAATATTTAGAAATGAAATGTTGTCCCCAAGGAAATTTTCTATGCAATACAAAGAAATATATAACTCAATTGGAAGTGGAGGAGAGAAATTTGTAAAAATATGTTATACGAAAGGGAGAGGAAAGGAACACAATTCAAATTGGAAGATAAAAGAGATGGAATCTACGACAATTAAGGATGAAAAATAAAGAAATTCAACATTGAAGGAAGTCAATAAATTTAGATGTGTTATGTTTTGTTGCTGCTTTGAAAGGAAACATGAGTGTGTTAACTGTTGGCGGGGGAGTTCTGAGGGAGGGGGTGAGGGGGTCTTTATTGACCAAAGAGGAACAAAAAACATAACCTTTTTTGGGGGTTAGGTGCATCAAACAATAATGCGTACAAGATTATAGTTATATATAAACGACTAAGAATCAAGAAAGAAAACAGTTTGCAATGATGGGATTGTCTTTCTCATGTTGGAGAGCTCAACTCATGTTATAACTTAGAAAATTAATGGATGGGCATATTATACCTAATATGAGGAAGGATGTCTTATATCCTTTCCTTATTTTCTGTCTACATTCAACACATATTGAAAAATAATTGGCTATGAAGAGAACTATAATTCAAGTCGTTGTATTATATGTGAAGTTTTAGAGATGAGGAGAGGTATTAGGGAGCGTACAAGACACATTCATGAGCTCTAGGAATGTCACGAATTACTAGTTCATAAACATGGAAAATGGAGGCTAAAAGGACAAAGGGGTAGATGAGGAAGAGTGTCATCATTGGAATCATCAATTGGAGGAAATGCAAGCATAGATTTAATGAATGGAGATCATACAACAAAAGAAGGAAAATAAAGAAGGTAATATTTTGAGAAAATGCATGAAGGACCTAATGAAGAAAGTGGGGCCATTGGAAATAGAAAAGGAAGCCATATAAAGAGGTAGCTTATTAATTCAACACTACTAGGAAGCTTAGTCCTCCAAACCTCCTTAATCACCTTCTATTGATCATTGCAGTGTGGGAGAGAGTGGCCATAAATAAATTAAGAAACTACAATCAACAAAAAACTGAATACAAATCAGGGACAAAGTGGCCAAAGATGAAAGAAGAAACTATAGTCAAACAAACAACTGAACGCATATCATATGAAGCTCAATTCTATAGGGTTATAGGTACCTTATCCCATTACTTTGGGAAAAGAAATATCCCTCTCAAGTAAATTAGCAAGCAATAGGTAGCATTGCCTATGATATTTTATGAGCTCAACAACTCACTTACAGGAATAGAACTTGAGTGGGGAAGATAAAACTTCATCCTGCAACCATTAATACTAGAATAAATTGACTTAATTGTACACAAATTGAGTTAATATATTAAATTTCATAATAGATTAGATATGTATACTTTTTTTACGAATGTGTGTGCGCTAGGGTGTGAAAAAAAGTACACTAGCATATGTAAATTCATCCATATTACTCATAATTTTAGTATAATATAAAAATTAATAATGTAGAAGATACATTTGTCAAATAATCAAAAGATGTTGTAATACAAATACAAGACGTGCACACAAATATTTCTATATTCCTTATTCATAAATGTACATATTTAAATACAAATATAGGAATGGAAATCAAACTATTTATCATTGGATTACAAAAATAAAAAGACAATCCTCATAGTGCACGTATGAAGAATATTCAAAGCTATGGTTGCATGCTAATATTACCCATGCTACCACCTAGACTATCAAAAAATAGATCTAAGTACCACCTTAAAAAATTAAGTACTTCCATCATAACAAAAAACAATATTAGGATATGACTCTATGGGTAACAAATCTAGTTGTTCCAAAGCTTGTTTCTCAACAGTAAATCAAACATAACAATAATCTAGGTGCTCCAAAGCTTATTGCTCAACATCAACATAACAATAGTCTAGGTTCTTAAGAGCTTACTGCTCAACACCAAGTTAAGAATAACAGTAGTCTAGGTGATCCAGGCCTTGCTACTTAACACCAACTCAAACAATTAAAATAGTCTAGGTGCTCCAAAGCTTACTGCTCAACACCAACTCAAACATAAAATAAATAGTCTTTGTTTGGGATATTACAGAAATAAAGAATAACTAGTTATAATGAAGGGAAAAATACTACGAGTATTTGTTTTGGAATTAAATTTTCTTCCCACTAGCCACTAAAGGAGAGCATATGATGGATAGATTTAACTACACAAGAACTCATACAAAAGATTAGAAGTGTTTCTCATAGTATTTATTCAATCCCTTCAGTAGAATTGTTCATTGGAGTTAGTAAATCCCCAAAATGTGCAAAATCCCATTTACAAGTATTTCTTGAACATCCTTTTGAAGAGTGTTGAATTGGTGAAACGACATGCAAGAACAAGACCTGTCAATTTTTTTCATAACCTTAGATATGGCTCTCAAATTCGCAAGTTGGAGAAGGAGATATTTGGATGCCTCCATTATTAGATTCCTAACAACATGTTGCTTAAGGTGAAGAATCTCATCACAAAGCTTAATATTCTTTCTCATCTTTACAGTTTGTAGTCATTGGTTGAGAGCAATATGAATGAAACAATCACTAAGCTCATCAATAATTCCTTTGAGAAATCCATGATATGGATGTATATGATAGATGGTATGTTTGATGGATCTTTAGATGAGCCTATTTTTAGTTATGATAGGTTAGTAAAGTTTTCTTTTGTAGTGGAGTTGGAGAAAAAAAATTGGAGTTTGAAGAGGATTTTGCTCCAGAGGGATGTGTCTATTGTTGGGTTGCAAGATATGTGAGGTTTTGGAAAACAACTTTGGAATTTTCCCTTTGCAACAATCACAAAATTAAAGGTTCCCGAGTTTCCATTTTTTTCAAAATCTTTTTTGGAGGAACTTGAGGGAACGTTCTTTGTTTTGAGTCCAAGATAAATGGTTAAAAGTTAAATTTTGGTTATCTATTATTTTATTTGTTTCATTTGAAAACTTGATACTTAACATTTTTAACAAAGATACTTTATTCTTTATATAATTAATAAAAATCTTGCTCAAAAACTTAAATACTATTTATTAAAAAAATTATGTCTTTATTTCCATTAAAACCATGTTTTATAATTTATTCATTTACATAATTTATATATTATAATTAGATTTAAATACGTTGATAACATTTTTGTTGAAGAAACTGTGAGATGCAAGAGTTAAGAGCCACATCAGACGAAGATTTAATGAACTATGTGCCCTCTACTAAAATGAAATCACATACAATGTTGAATAATGAATGGCTTGGTACATATTTTGGGTGGGAAGTGACATAAATACACTTGTCAAAGGGATTTGTAACCAATAGTCCATATCTCCCTACTAAATGTCCATCTCCTAATACATGGGCAACAACTTCTAGGGGAGAGGATCCATTGGTAGTGCATTTTTTTTACCAATAGTGGTGCAACTTAATTCTCCATATTCCCGAGTTCATTTTTACTCCAAATTTTTATGACATATACTTTGACGTGTTCTCTATCTACCATATTGGTTTTGAGGTGTGATCAATCCAAAATGATCCCATGTCAGCCGCAAAAGTTCCAAGTTGTCTAGTCCTAGTGTATTTTAATGTATTTTTTATTGGGACCAATACTTGAACATTGATGTGACATAAAGTGGATGTGACTTAAAATGACATTTCAAAATTCAATTATTCATTTTATTTCAAAATCTAGAAGATATTATTTTGAAAAATGATTTTAAAAACATGAAAATATTAACAATTACTTTGTACATAAAGTACTGTTATGAACCACTTATGGTAACTATTTTTTTCAATATTGAGGTCAACAAACACCACGACTATCTCCACTACAAGTGACCCCATCTCCACTACTGGTCACCCCATTTCATCATTGGCTCCTCTTGATTTTTTATTTCAATTTGTTAATAAATACTTTTTTTCAGGAAGACAAGCTCTTTTAGTTGAGAACAACATGAAATTGGCTTCAATTTAAAGGGTTCTGAAACATCCCAAATAATTGCACTCTTTTGTGCTATTTATCTATTTTTTTCATTGGCGAGATTCTATCAAGTATAGGTAAGATTTGTAATAGGGGGGTTTGCTGAGTAGGTAAAATTATGGTTGTTTTTTTACCATCAACGAAGTTTAAGTATTCAAAGAAGAGACACATTCATCCATTATGACTTAATGCACTCAAAATGTGATCATTGAATACTGAAATATGTAAGGGGTTGGTTAGTGGTCATATGACATAAATGTAACACAACTTCCCACCTCTTGATAAATGGTGGATGCTCAACACTTTAGAAGTATTGAAACATATGGAGAATACATTCATATTTATAATACTTACCATGTTTTTCAAGTACTCATAAGTTTGACTTTAATTGATAAAAAACTTAGCCAAACCAAACTAAGAATTCAAGGTGTCAATGACACTTGTTACACTTGTTTAAATTACTTGATATAAGTTTGGAAAATAACCAATTAAGTCTTGAAAGACTCAACCATACTCGACAAGTTTAACTTAGTTTAAAGTTTTTGAGGCAATATTCAAGGTTGAAACTTATGGGAAGTATTTCTAATGTTTGAGTCATGCTCTTACCTTTTAGTTTGTGAAACCACTCCTAACTCAAAGGATTGTTATTTTCATTCCATCCCACATTTTACTAAACTTTAGTTAATGACATATTTTGTATAATTGTTTATCTTGTGTATTAAACTAATTTCTTGTATATTAAATTAATTTTGCTATATATAATCTCCAATCCCTCTAATTATGAGTAATGAGGAAACAAGTCCAATTGTAAAATTTCTTTCCCAAAAGGCTTCAACTCTTCCTAATCCTAAGAAAAGCTTCATTTAATTAGAGAAGCATTCTTACATCTTAGTAATCACTTAAGTTTTTTAGAAGTATAATGAATTTTAAAATTAATTAACATGGTTTTGTTTTTATAGAGATAAGTTTATAACAATAACCCATTGATGTTAATTTTTATTTTTATTTTTATTTGTTAAAGGTACAAATTGCATTGTATTTGGAGTTATATTAAATGTTTCCTTAAGAATATAGATATTCTAAGAGTATATGTATTGTAGGTATTGTGATATTGATAATTAGCGATTATCATGGATATAGTAGCATACATAAATTATTTTCTAAAAAATCAAAATTATGTTTTTAAGTGCCTTTTTCTATCTAATTAAATTTAGCTTAAGATTTTAAATGACAGAAATAGTCCTTCGCCTCAACTACAGGTTTTTAATGATGAATGATGATGCAATTTGCTTCACTAGTTTAGAAGAACTAACCAAAACAATTGTTCTTTACTTGAACACTAGGCTTCCATTAAATCTTATTTCATTTTATTGTAATTTAATTTGAGCGATAAATTTTATTTTATTTCAATCTCAGCATTGAATTTAATTGTATTGTTTCATAAAAATGTACAAATAATAAACAAACCAATAACTTAAAATAAAACTTTTAACTTCTTTAAAATTATATTATAATCATTTCTTTTTATCACATTAATAATAAAACAATAAATAGTAAAGACAGAATATATATACATATATAGATAAATGTTTTCATTCCTCAAATAAATAAAAACACCACGGCCATTATAAATGATTTGGCCATTATATAAATATATACCATAAAAGTGTTCTAATAGTAAAAATATGGAATTGCCATTTAAAAATAGCATGCATCTATTGGAGAGATTTACTGTGCCTTTTAAACTTGAAATATCTACCATGTTTATTACAAAAGAATAGTGGGCATAAGCAAGCTCAAGATCACAGATTTTGCTCTCGAATAGAAACAATCAACCCATAAGCAGCAGGGATCAAAATTGAAGTCGTCATTGCTCTTCAAGAGCCTTCTAGCTCGTCATAGAAGGGCAATATTATTTTTTGCTATACAAATGAAATTTAAAAATAAAATTACTTGTCAAATACAAAGTAAAGATTATTTTTAATTTTTTCATTTGAAAGGTAGAAAATATTCCTATAATATATTAAACTTTTCAAAATATATCATACTTTATATATATATATATTACAACAAAACTATTTAAAATTTGTTAAATAGTAAAAATAATATATGTTTATAGAAAAAACCCAACTTGTATAAATATGTTACTAGTATGTTACTAATTTTAAGATACATAATTTAGTTAAAATAATATATATTTATAGAAAAAAACCCATTACTTTTTTATGAGTATGTTACTAATTTCAAAACACATAATTTAGTTTTTACTAATTTTAAAACATAAAATAAATTTAGTTATCTATGAAGTTATCAACTATTTATTTAACACATTAGCTAACCTTTTTCATAATTTTAGAAAGTGAACTTTCTTAAATCTTTTTTTTTCCATAATTTTTGGAAAAAAAAACTTTATCAAACTTTATTCTTTTTTTTCAACCCTTATTTTTTTTCCATAATTTTTGAAAATAGAGCTTTCTCAAACTTGTTTTTTCATAGTTTTTAGAAAGTAAGCTTTCTCGTGCTTTATTCTTTTTTTTGGAAAAACTTTATCTCAATATAAATCCAATAACAGGCTCATAAGTAAACCCCCGAGTCTGGAGATCTAGAGATCAATTCGCAATTTTCATCCACGGATCAATTTGCAGGGTTTCTCATGGCTTGTTCTCATAGCGGATGTGTGGAATTTTCATCTACGGATCAATTCGCAATTTCCTGGACACGGTTTCTCACGGCTTGTTCTCATAGCGGTTGATGTACTAGTAAAATGCTCCACTAGTTTCTCAATGCATGTTCTCATTGCTGTTGTTGTACCAGTAAAATGCTCCACTAGCACCGTGAATTGCCACACCTCGAAATTGGAAATCAGATTTTGAAGGTTAAGATTTATTTCTCATTCCTCCATCTTGGACAGCTTTCTTGTTTGAATCTTCTGTATTAGCATCTATCTGTTATTCTTTCATCCAACATTTCCTCTTTAAATTCAGGGTTTTCTCGTTTTCTAAAATGAATTACAATATTTGCAATCTCCATGGCATTGGTAGGACTTCCATTTGAAGCAGATCAGTTTGGGTGTACCATGTGAGCAACTGGTAAATACATGATTATATTTTAAATTATATATATATATATATATATATATATATATATAATAAAATAAAATTTAATTATTTCTTTTATTTTATTTATATGTTTTTATTTGTTTTCAGTTTTGTCCAGCATAAGGGTATTGCGGGCTCACCTAGAATTCTTTTTGCAAACCATTATATGTGCCAGGTAAATGCATTTTTAATTTATTTTTAGTTTTTATAAAATTTGACAAACATATCAATTTTTCCATTCAGATCAGTAGTTATTAGTTTTGTTTGTAATGTTTTGTAATTTTTTTTATTAATTTGTCTTTGTTTATATTTATATAGATTTGTATTTGAATAGATATTTTTATCCATTTATAATATTTCTATCAAATATTTTTCTTTACTTTTATTGTGGTTATGAATGCATAAAATGAAAGTGCATAAATTATAGACAAATAAATTGATAACATAAAATTATGTTAATAAAATTTACACAATAAATTTGGATATCTTTCACAATAATTTTAGCTTTGTTTCATATATATTTACAGTAAGTATACAATAATATGAAATGAATTTGTTTTATATAAATGTGTGTTTTTGAAAGATTTAGTAAACTTTGAAGAGGTATTTCATATTATTAAAGGGAGTATATCATTCAAATGAGTATATTTCATTCTTATGAAAAAAAAATATTTTGATGGATATAAGTTAAAGTTCTTTTTTTACAATTAATATGTTTTGGTTATGAAATTTTGAATCATTTTTTATTTTCATATGAAAAGAATATTTTTTTTAGCTTGTCAATCATGAAGGGTTACTAACATATTAACTCTTCATATTGAAATATAACCTTTCCCTTCAAATTTGATCCCTGCCCATAAGCAAAGCCCCACTGCTTTTTTCCCCATATTTGGCGAAGCAAAATTACTTTTGGTATTCATTGTCATCTGGCACTTGTTTATTTATAAAAAAATATTTTAAAATATTGTGTAGATTTTGTTGAGATTTAAAAAAAAATAAAAATGAAAGTTAATATTTGGTTTAACAATAAAGTGTACAATCATATAATCATCCTAATACATGAATAAATAGTTTAATATAGATATTAAAAATTATTATTGATTAATTTTGTTTCTCAAAACATTTATTTATTTATTTTTCATATTTAATATACTTTAACAATTAAGTGTACAATTATATGATCAACTTAATACATGGATGAATAGTCCAATATGAATATTTGAAATGATTATTGATTAATTTTGTTTCTAACGACAATTTTTCATTTATTCTTTATATGAGAGCATTTAATGATAATAAATTTCATTTGTTCTTTATATTTTTGAGGCCATTTAATGACACCATATTAGCAAGTGAATAAAAATTATTTTTTAAATCAATTATATTAATGAATCTAGTGTAAGTAAATGAAAGTGTGCATTTATATGTGATTTTGTTAGTTGTACTTTAAGAGTGAGATTTGTATTACATGCTTGCATTATTTTTAGTAATTTAGGTGAAAAAGTTTTTGAGAAGATTAAAGATGCAACAAAAGATGAACTTGAAATATAAGTTATAATATAAGTTATAGTTGTAGTTAATTAAGCCGAGGCATTGTTTTGATAGGCTATATATATGTTTTAAATTTGTTGAAATATGAGGTTATAAACAAAATGACATTTTATGATGGATTGTTATTAAATAACATAAAAGAAATTGAAATGAATGGTTTTTTTTTAAATATTATTTTCAAAACAACAATAATTGATTAAAATCACAAAATCCACAATATAATTTAATTGTGCTGAAGCATTTAACTAAATCATTTTACACCATCAAATGCCATTGTTAGCTTTCTTAAAGTATCGAGTATACATTTATTGCAACTGCCATCATATCATCCAAAACACTTCAGACTTAAGGAAATGGACAAATACTCTCATCTATGTGGGGGTCGATAAAGTCCATAAAAGGGTCTTTGATTGTTGGGGGATACATGTACACCCATCACCCAATTCCTAGCTCTTTCCCAACCAATCAACACACCAACAACTCCCCAAAAGCCAATACATATTCCCATCCCAAATGATATCAATGACATTTTTTCATCTAGATGACTCAACCACCCCTCTTTAATGTTACTAATGTAATTTTGATTATCATTTTCAATTGGGATTTCATTTTGGTTGCAAGGTTGCAAAGGATACCCACATAAACACTTATTCTTTTGAAATGAAGTCTCATTCCATGTACTAAATTGTGTTCCTTTTGGAATTGGTCCGCAAAGCTTGTTAGATGAAATGTTAAGAACTGCCAACATAGACAATTTCGAGAGCTCTGGTGGAATCCCTCCGCTCAAGTTGTTTTTGGACAAGTCCAACTGCTCCAAAGTAGAGATCTCACTAAGAGATGTAGGTATTTTCCCTTCAAGTTGGTTACCAGATAAATTCAATAATCGAAGGCTCCTCAACTTTCCCATTGTTGCAGGTATATCCCCTGTAAGAGCATTGGTGGACAAATCAAGTATAGTGTTTGTATTCAACACATATGAAAGAGTATACTCACTTCCTTTCATGTCAATCCTTAGAAGAAAATACAATGTGTGAACATTCAGTTTTGAAGATCCATTGATTGCAAATCCTCTCAATCTATCAAGATTGGGTGGTATTCTTCCACTAAATTTATTATTGGATAATTCCATCACTTGCAACTTCGTGAAAGTAGAGATCCATTGAGGAATTTCACCATGGAGATCATTATAACTAAGACTTAACACTCTTAACTCATGGAAATGTCCAAGCCACTCAGGAAGCTCACCAGTTAATCTATTTTCCCTTAAATCTAACACTTGAAGATGAGTACAATTTGCCAAAGATACAGGCAAAGTCCCAGAGAAGTTATTATAATGAGCAGTGAAAACATTCATAAGAAATGGATAGTAAATATCAAGACTTCCACTAAAATTATTGTTAGATAAGTCAATCATAGTGTTTCTTGTGCGCAGAAATTCCAAAATATAATAGCTTTCAGTGCCATTCACGTACTGATATAATGTATCATCAGTCACTAATGAAGATTCATTCATTGCAAATCTGGGGAGTCTCCCAAGACGAGATGGTAATCTTCCACTCAAATAGTTGTTGCATAAATCCAACATGTCTAACTTGGTGAGATTTGTAAGCCCTTGAAGAATATTACCATGGATATTATTGTGACTGACACTTAACATTCTTAACTCTTTAAAGTTTCCCAAATAACGTGGAAGCTCACCGGTCACATTATTTTGATGTAAATCCAACTGTTCGAGCCCAGTACAATTTGCCAACGATGTTGGTAAAGTCCCTGTAAAGTGATTAATAGGTGCAGAAAAAGCTTTCAGAGAAGATGGAAATTCTAAATTGTTTAGATCTCCACTAAGTGAGGTCGAACCCAATAGTAGCCATTGTAAAGAAGTGCAGTTCCGGATGCCTTGAGGAATCGGTCCCTCGAGTATATTGTCATGTACAGATAATTTTTCAATTGAAACCAAACTACTAATACTTTTGGGAATAGTCCCAAAAATATTGTTACTTCCTATGAGTAATTGAGCCAGAGACTTTAACTTACCGATGTTATGTGGTATACGTCCACTTAACATGTTTTCATTCAAAGCCAATGATATGAGAGATTGAAGATTTACTACATCTTTAGGAATTGTACCAGTGAGATTGTTGGTATCTAGGTAAAGAATTTCCAACTTGCTCAAATTGGAAATGGATTCGGGTATGTTACCAGTGAGCCTATTTCCACCCAGATCTAGGGTTTTTAACTGACTCAAATTGGAAATGGTTTTGGGTATGCTTCCTGTGAGGCTATTGGAAACGAGACTTAGGATTTGGAGCTTGCTGCAGTTCCCTATTACAGAAGGGATAGAACCCGAAATATTACTTCGTTGGATGTATTCAATACCATGAATGTCCAGCATTGCAAGCTCTCTCAAGTTACCCAACTGAGGTGGTATATGGCCAGACAGTCGGTTGGTCCCCAATCTTAAAGTCACAAGGGAAGAGCAGTTTCCCAGAGATGGAGGAATGGAGTTCTCCAATTTGTTAAACGCTAGAGCCAAGTACTCCAGCTTTTGTAGCAACCCCAATTCCATCGGAATAGAACCACAGAACAGATTGTAGCTGAGGTGAAGTCTTCCCAGCGCTTTAAGCTTCCCAAATTGGGGTGGAATAGTGCCTGTCAAACTATTATTAAAAAAATCCAAACTACGCAACAAGGAAAGGTTCCCAAGATATGGAGACACGGTACCTTCCAATTCCGATCCAGAGAGGTGGATGGCAACGATTCTTCTGATGGTGTGATGTCTGCAGCTAATACCGTACCAGGAGCATATGTTATGGGCGTTCTCTGCCGTCCAATTGGACAGCAATCCATGTGGATCGAATGTGATGGCTTTTCTCTGCGACAAGAGAGCCTCCACGTCCCTTTTCTCGTGCTCGCTCAGCTGCATGCTCTCGTTGAGAAGAAGATGACGAGAGTCGAGTGGAAGAGAGGTGAATCCACCACCAGAATATTGATCGCTATGGATAGATGTGGCTGCAGCGTGCATGATCACAAAGCACTCAAACACCATGAGTATGACAAGAAGTACAGCTCTATGAGCCATCTCGAACACCATAGGAATACTAACTCCGTGAGTTGTGTTCTTGGCTATGGAGGAGAGGGTATATATATAGATACAACAGCTCTCATAAAAAGCTCTGTGTGGACTGTGGGAACGGGAATTGCAAGGCGATGACAAAGGCGAGAAATCCGCTGTATGGTCTTGATGACTTGGAAAACCGTAAGGTGGTAGACTTGTAAGGCGATAAAATCGTTGTATGACTTGACGACTTGGAAAATTGTAAGGCTACAAAATCGGTGTAAGGACTTGAAAATTCTTCGGCGAAGAAATTGTGGAGGTAAGACAAAAGAAATTGGTAAGAAATTCTTCATAGCGTTTTTTATTTTGCAAAATTTGAATATTTTTTATTTTTTATTTTGCAAAATAAGAATGTTTTAAACTTAAATTAGTAAAAATGGATTTAGCATTCCAAAAATCTTTGGCACACTCAAAATTCCAAAACTTTGTAACTTGGATGTTATTAAAATTGTGGAAAAAAATATGTATCTTCTTACCTAAATCTTAGAAATTTTTTTACTATGTTATTAAAAATGACATAAAATAAAACACATAAAAAAGGTATAGGGTAAATATTCTATTTTTTCAACTAAGGTGTAGTCTAAATATTGTTAAAAATAACAGAAAATAAAACACATAAACTAAGTCAGAAGATATTAATATATCTGCATTGAAGAATGTTGGATATATTGTTGGTTTATATTGGAAGTTGTGAACTTTGAATTTGGACCTTATATAGGTAATCTCAATAAGTTACTGATTTCTATTATTTAAAAAAAAAAACAATTAAAATCATTTAATTATATTTTTATTTATTATATTTAGTGATAAATTTAACTATTTAATTTTTTTTAAATTTACTAATTTTATTATTATTATTATTATATATATATATGCTTTTAAAAAACAAGAATAATAATTGTTTATATATATATATATATATAAACTTTTATAGATTCATTTTAGGATGTCGAAAAAATAAAGATAAAGATTGACAGCACAGACCGCATAAAAAATTAGGGCAATGAAGTGAAGAAATTGGGGATAGTG
>LPNX010793683.1:20799-34722 GCA_001517045.1 Pseudotsuga menziesii | reverse complement strand
CAAGGTGTTTGCACATATCAAATATCATGTACCTACATTAGACCGAAACAGAGGAAGATTTCATTTTCCGATGCCCCGTCTATTATGAGATCCGTGGTCGATACCACTGCCTTTTAAGAGGTTATAAAACTCCCTTTTAAGGGGGTTAATACTTAAACTCCTTAGTATTTAAAAGACTCTTGGTGTGACCCTCGCAAGGTGTTTGCACATATCAAATATCATGTGCTATAGAATAATACTTATGGTTATGGTTATGGTGTGACCCTTCTGGGTTATTAAGATAATTAAATACCCCACCTATGTAATTTCCTAGTATTTAAAAGACTCTTTATATCAAATATCATGTGATGTAGAATAATACTTATGATTGAGAAAAGAAATTAATTAGGTGCAACTTTATTTATATAGTATGTCTATACAATGCATAGATTAATGATTTCAATACATGATGTATAAAGTATTTTAAAGATATCAACTAATTAATTCTTTAACCTCTTTTTTAAGCCATAGTGTTTATTTTGATTTAAATTTTGTAGAAATTATATGTAATATATTTTGAAAAATTATGTTTAATTTGTTAAATTATTAGTACTCTATGCATAAATGCAATCCTAAGGTGTTGAATCAATGGAATAATTTTAAACATTCATTTAAATTCTGAAAATTTTCATGTGCATCTCCATCATTTAGTTTTCATATCTCACATATTTTATGGTGTGCATTTTGTCATTCACAACAAAACATTTTCATAGAATCTTGCTTCAATTTCACTAAAATAATCTTAAAGAAAAATTTCCTCTATTTGTTTAAGGGGTTAATTTAATTGCATTTTGAGCACTAGTCTCGAGCAATCATCTTATTGGACTAATTGATTTATTTAACCATTTTGGGAGTGATTTTAATCACTTCATAATTTTGGAATACAATGTGTGCTTGGTTCAATTTAATTTTCACATTTAAAATGATTCATTGGATCTAAGTTATCATCATTTCTAAGGAATCGTTAATTTCCAATGTTGTTTCATTTCCAACAACACTTCACTTTCTTATTCCATTGCTAGCTTCATATACTATGCTCAAATATTTAATCTTTCGCAAACCACTTAAGTTTGGTTACCTCAAAGAGATAAATTCATCGAAATTAGTCTTGCGGAAGTATTTTTTTATCACTTATAATTACGGGATTTATTTCATAATTTTCATAATGTTTAAAGAGTTCTTGTGGATGTAAGTCATTATTTTTATGTTAATTCTTTGAGAGGAATATTGATTTACATCCCTTCAAAATTTACTTTCAAGCATTATTTCATTTCAAGTGTTTCTTTATTTATCAATTTTGGTAATCACTAAATCTACTTTAATGATATCTATAATACATCCATACAATACAATCAAATTTACCCTCCAAGATATCTTTTATCTAGAGTTATTCTAAAATGAATTTAACCTTAGGGAAACCCCTCTTGACATTTGAGAGGATGCCAAAAGTGAGAGGAGTTGTGCACTAGGGTGACTATGCTGGATTCTCCTATAGTTGTGTCTAGGGGTAACACTTCTGGGTTGGGATTTTCCCACTCAGGTGCTAATCCAAGTTGCAACAAGAGGTAAGGGAGGACAACAATATAAAGTGGACCTAGTTCACTACAAACAACCTAATTCTACACAAGTAGGATCTCGTACGTAGTGCTCCTTATACAAGAGACACATGTCAAGATCCGAAGTGAAGATGTCCAACAAGCAAGGCACTAAGGCATGGACACTCCAAGATATATGTATAACACTCCACCTCCTTAAGCCTCCAATGCTTCAATTCTTCTCTTAAGTTGTGTGCTCCTTTGGGTCCACCCAACCAACATGATCAGCCACACAACCTAGCCATTCGCAAGTCAAACACAAGCCTCATTGAAAGCAATCCAGTGTACCCATGCCATCTAGGGCTTAATGCCTCCTTTCGAATGCCAAACACTCCTCCAAGGCAAGTTGTCCTCCTAAGAAAGAAATCAACCCCCATGTGCATGCAACATGAAGTAATTAAATTGTCTAGGTTCCTAATCCTCCAAGGAAGAATGCCAGATAGGAATTAGTACAAGGTCAATCAATCAGTGAGCAAGCCACTTCCCATGTGTATGTCCATCACGACACAACCAAGGGTCATCCATACACTGTGCACCCAATACACATGAAGCACCCATAAACATGATGTACACACTTTCATAGCAACCCCAAAAGATAACCAAAATGTGGTAAGGCCCTTAAAGGACATAAATGGAGAGGAAGAAAGGACATAAATGGAGAGGAAGAATATCTCTTTTAACAACAAAACAAGGGCATGCAAGTTGTTTGGTTGAGACAAGCAAGAAGCAAGCCTTCATATCTGATGGAGTAGTAGACTTGGAGAAATGAGTGCAGACTTTGTGCTTCCATATTTTTTGTTGATAAGCTTTTGTAGATCAAGAGCCTTCCACTAGGGAATTTTGAACCGAAAAGGATCAAGAAGATTTGAAATGGATAAATGTGTATTTCTGCATTTAATTTATGTATTAATTAAGATCTATGCTAGTGAGTCGACTCGGCCATAGGCTGAGCGATTACGATCAACCATAATGGAGTTAAGATGGTTGGCTCTTGTATGATGGATTCTAATTTTGAAAAAGGTTGTCTCTTTATGAATTCAAACATTACTTATGCACAATGGTTGTAGGAAACAACCCAAGTAATGTACAATGGTTGTAGGAAACAACCTAAGCATCGGTAGTGTAACATGTAGTGTTGTGGCTACAGGTATTCTAGTTGTTAGATAGAAAGTTGGATCAAATCCAATGACTAGAATCTTTGAAGCCGCAGTATTAAATGCTACGGTGTAGGGTGGTTACTGCAGGCCGTATTATGAACCCATCTAATCAAACTAATGAGATTGCAATTGTGTACTCTTAAGTACAAATTCAATAAAAGTAAATGGCAAACCATATCACACTTTTTGGTACACATCTACTTTTGTTATGATAAAATTTGTATCAACATGCACATACATTTTTTTTTCTACATAATCAACATGTATGCACATTCTTCTTCTTTCATTTTCATTATACTTTCTCTAGCTTATTGCCCTGCTTAATTCTGAGAATTCTGAGATCTAGGATAAGAATCTAAACTAAACAATCTGGAAATATTGCTTACAACATTGTTCATGTGAGTTATATTTATAGACATATTTTATAGACTCGTGGCTATTATCGCTTAATCCTATCAAGCGTTTGCTTCTCCGTACAATGCAAAAAATTGAAACCAATGATGGTTATCAGGGTCTTTCGATTAATATTGTGTATGCATTTGGAAATCATTATGACTTGTGGAAAGATATCAGCATATTGAACCTTCAAACATGGTTTTATGTTTACTACTATTTACTACTCCTACATGATGTGCTTTCACCTTATGTAGTTATCTGTTGCTCAGCCCGCATTCCCATCTCTTGTTCCCCATCCCCATTGTTCCATCCCTCTCCCCTTCTTCCACATGCAAAATACAAAATTTCCAGTCCTATGTAACATACGTTTCAACCTCTTTATAAGGCCATCCTTAACAAATATGTACGTTCGGTCTATTCAACGGATCAACAGCGAAGTCAATGGTTGACTTCGATGTTGGTTCGTTGAATGGACCAAATGTACATGTTTTTTAAGCTCAGGCATAGGGGTATGGAGTCCATGGTGAATATCGATGTGGTTGCCTTTGTCAAACAAGCTGTTAACTTCAGTGAAGTCACTAGTTGAAAGGTACACCATAGAATTTTGATATATGGTTTTTCATGTGAAAAAGTATATAATCCTTATCCTTGTATCTTGGATTTCACTATTGAATTCAATATTCAGGTAATAACTTGTTTAAGGATGGTTTTGATTTTGTAGGAGGTATCTTATCTGAACAGTTAGATAACTTGTTTCAGGATGTTCTAATTTTGTCGGAGGTATGTTACCTTAAATTAAGTTGAGTTCAGAGGAGGGAATATTGATTTGAAGATATTTTTAAGACTTTTGTAAACTCTTTGTGTGATCTTTTAAGATCTCACTCTTGTGAGGTAACATTTGATATCCTTTACATTTTGTTTAATACATTTTGTTTAATATCCTTTACATGAGGGTGGTTGTTTCCTTTACATTTTGTTTAATACTCATATTGAATGTAACATTGTCTCCTCTCTACATCACCTTTTTTCTACTTGCCCACTTAAGGTTATGAATGGTCCTCTACATTTTATAAACTTTTTTAAGTTTATATTGATTTCTTTTGCCCATAAGGGTGGTTGTTTTCTTTACAGTTTGTTTACTTTTTCCTTTGGTTCATCTCTCTTCCAAATGGAATAAACATTATGGGTTAATTAAGATGCACATTGCATATTGTTTATGTTTGCGCCCAGAATCGCACCCAAGGTTGCAGGAAGGTGGGTCCTGAGGTAACAACATAACCACTTTAGAAAAGGGATCTGGCTCTTTCGATTCTAGAGAGGGATCTCTCACACATAAATAACAAGGCCAGATTTATATTGTTACAAGATAAGTATCAAACATTGGTGGTTGGAAACAAAGAAAGATCTATCGGGCTATGGAGTCAAAGATAACAGGGAAACATAGAAATTTGCATAGGAAAATGTTCATAGGAGCAAGGCAGTGCTTCGATCACTGTCCTTATATTTGGGGGTATGCTGGAAAAGGTATAAAGATGACAGACCACTAGTGTAGAGCACCACAGGGATGAATTCTACACCAGTTTTGGAGGAAACATTTGGTGGACATTATAGACAATGGCAGGAGCATATGAGTATGAATTCTTAACCATTATACACTAAATATACAACATGAAGAAGACAGAATGTAAAAGAGATAACTGGAAAACACATGCACATGAGAAAAGAAAGAACATACTGTAATTTGGAAACACACAGGAATTCATGTAAATGCATATAACCAGCATTTGGCTCTACAACTTATATTAATTCAAAAAGTATTACAATAGTCTTGAAAATTCAAAACCAACCAACTCTTTCTCCTTCTGTGAGGAGCCTATTTAAAGCATTTTGGGCCCTCGATACCAACCTTGAAACAGGGCCAAAATCAGTTACAAAATTAGCAACAGTTTCTTAACAAATTGTATCGTGGCATCCCTCCATGGGTGTCATAAAACAGGAAATGATAGAGGTAAGGTTTTCCACCGGGTCTAAAATATTTTATGTCTTTAAACTTATCACTTTCCTGATTCCCCCGCAGTTGTATCCCGGGTTCTGGTTACTGTTAGAGCCTATCATCCTTGGCGTAGCCTTTGTTCGGACTTCTTGTAGTTCTTGATCATTTTCCATTGGTTAGTTGTCAGTGTCTCCAGTTTAACCATTTCTTCTGCCAACACTCCTAGCTCTAGATTTTCAAGATAGGAAGACATCGAAGGCGCTGGCAAATTAGCACATAAATATTTGAATCAAATAACAATTCAAACTTTCCAGACAATTTTCTAATCACGGTCATGCCTGAAAGCGATTGCTGAGTTATATCTTCATATTGTCTGTGGTCCTACCTACATTCAACCAAACTTTCATAGTACTCCTTCTGGGATAGAATGGGTCCCTTTTCTTCCCAGAAGAAAGGGATCCCTCTCTTGACCAAAGGCTTAAACTTCTCGGCAAAATCATTAGCTTGTTTGTGCATGAAATTCCACTTTTCCTCGACCATATTCAAGTGGCGGTGTTTGTGAGTCACTCTTCTAGCCCATGTGATGGTCGGAATCCTATCCCATATGTTCCCTCGTTTGATGTCTTCATCTGTTAAACTGTTGAGGAATTTAATCGTGCTTTCAGCTGTGTCTAAGGGTATTTTATACAGGTCTAATTGAGCTTCCTGGATGTGCTTTATGGCTGCTTTTATGGTGTTTTCTTTATCTTGGATAAAATCCAAGTATGGGTGCAATTTGTTTGCTTCCACTATAATCATGTCCCAAATGAGGTGTCTTGTTCCTATCAGAGCCACCTGGCTTGAAGCCAGCTTTGATAATTCATTGCTCTTCCTCTCCAATTATCTACAACACTCCTCTACTTTCTTCTTTAGATCTTCTTTGACATCAACCATTTCCATCAAGTCCCGATTCTGTTTCATCAGGCCAGTAATTTCTATAGTCTTGACACTTACCTAAAACATAGCTTGGGATAATGAGTCTGCACTAGGTACTTTGAATGCATTAGGTACTTTGGGTGATTGGGTCATGGGCGTTGGTTGTTCCTGAGCTTTTTCCTTCATCTCTTTCAACTCTTTTTCCAATTCAGCTTGCCTTATCTAAAAAGCTCATTTTTCTTTGTCCCAGAGCTCTGCACCTTTCTTCCATTGCACCACTTTCCCTTCATGTACAAGTAATTTGGATTTACAATTGACCAACTCAGTGTTTAGGGCCTCCTTCTCCTTTTCTATCTCAATCAACTCGGCTATCTGAATGAGCCGAGCAGAAGGAATTTCTATATTTTTCTTCAGTAATTGGATAGTACCCTCCTTATCTTTTAGTAGCCTCTGAATGGCAACACCTTTATCCCCCAGGCGCACTTCCACTTCACAGGTTATAACCTCCACCGTAGATCACAGACCTTTTTACTATCTAGCTGTCCGATGTGGGGAGCTTTATCGAATTTTTCTTTTCCCAACTAAGGTTTTCTTTCGAGTAGTTACAGTAAGTGAAATGGTCTTTTCACCATAGATTTGCTCCTATGCCAATTTTCGACATTGGATAACTCTACCCTTTAACACATTTTGTGAATTCTGGCTTTCCATCTTCATAGTGCACTTTGGATCAGACGAATCGATCTCCGCCATCGATCTCGAGCCTTCGCGATCTCCACTATTACAACTCTCTGTGGTTTAAAACATTTCACCAACTTGGAGAGGAGCTTTTTGGTATGCATTTGGAACCCACGAAATGGTTTTTCATTGTTGATTTGCGTCAATGTTCGATCGTGACCGTTGAAAACATTTACACCTTCGGCACTTTGTTTAATAGGCCTTCTCCTTGCCCTCTTCCACGGCCAATCATGGGTGGGCCTGCGTATGACTTCGAGTCTAGGATTCTCCTCGACTTAATAGGCCATGACCAGTGCAAGCTCCTTCGTCCGTATAAACCCCCTTGCACTCTCTTTCAAAGATATCCCTTATTATCCAGGGGTCATTAATGTTCTCCCATAGCTTCCCCTCATGAAATTTTTTGTAGTACTCACTTTCTCCTTTCTCTCATGCAGGTCAGAAACCTTTCATTTCACTTAGCACAAATCAGGTGCTAACAAGTGGCTCCATCTAGGGATGCTATCCTCCCCACGAGGTATTAAAGAACCCATAGACCAGGTGCCGAATCCATTGGGCGAGCATCTCTTCCCTAGACTTTGAAACATTTGTTAATGTTGCCTTGTTTCTATATTTAATGAAGACATAAACCGACAAAACATAAAAATGGCAGTCCTTTTGGGCCTTATGGCCTTCTCTTCGAGCTTCAAACTCCTTATGGAACCACCTTCTTATTTATTTGAAAACTAGGAAATATATACAGCTATAATACATGTGTTCATTTCTTTACCTCAAGTCAAGTAGTGTTTGAGGAAACTCCCATTCACTGGACCCCCTTCCAGTAGGGACCCATCTTGGTGCTGCAGAATGAAAGTGTTCTCTCCTCTGAACACTACAACAATGTATGGACCTACCCACTTATGATTGAATTTACCATGCTTTCCTTTAGCTTCATGGGTGCATCCCATTTTAGAAATAGGTCATCGATCAAGAATTTTTCTTCGTTAACTCTCCTATCAAAGGTCTTCTTCATTTTCTCTTGATGCATTTGCACGTTGTCGTAAGCTTTGTCCCTTAATCCATTCAACTTGATGATATGATTTAACCTTATATGCAGGTGGTTCGGCTCATTTTGTTGTTCCTACAGCAACCTCATTACCGAAATTCCTAGAGATGCCGGGAAAACCACTTCAGACCCATATACAAGATGGAATGGGGACATTCTGATGGCCCTTTTAGTGCTAACCCTGTCGGCCCATAAAGCATACTTTAACTTTGTATGCCATGCCCTTTTGTTGTCTCCCAACAATTTCTTTATGATTCTTACCAGGCTCTTGTTCGAAGACTCTACAAACCCATTTCCCTGGGGGTAATAAGAGGTAGAATGGTTGAGGTTGATGTGGTATTTGTGGCAAAAAATCACTATCTTCTTTGATTTGAAAGCTGCAGCATTATCAATCACTATCCTCCGGGGGCATCCAAACTGGGAAAAAATGTTCTCTTCCAAAAAATTTATAATCACCTCATCAATGGCCCTCCTGGTAGGTATAGCCTCTATCCTTTTGGCAAAGTAATATGTAGTAGTCAGGATCCATCTATGTTGTCCAGAGGAATTCAGATTGATCTCTCTAATGAAGTCTAACCCCCACTGTTAAAATGGAGCTTCCACGAATATAGGGTTAAGAGGGAGTGGGACAAGTTTCCTCTTTCCTTCGAAGACCTGGCAGTGATGGCATTTTGCAGTCTCTTTGTATACATCAGAGAACAATTTGGGCCAATAGAAGCCGGCCCTAAAAATCATATTCATTGTGACTTTCCAGGAGTGATGGCCTCCACAATCCCCTATGTGGAACTCTTCCATAATCTGCTGGGCCTCATCCTCCAATAGACAATTCAAAAGGACACCTCTTGGGTCTTTCCAATACAGGTATTCATTCAAAATGAAGAATTTGGCATATTTCAATTTTATTGACCTGGCCCTTGTCTTACTTAGCCCTGCACGTGCTTGTACATTTTGCAGCACATATATAATGTCAGAATACCAAGGGGAAGTAGAGAAGCTAGGCATCACCTGTGCTTCAGCTTCTAACTGGAATGAGTGACTTGTTAGGAAGTTCAGTTGCAAAGAGTCACAATTCAAATTAGTCATCATATTAGCTATCCCTTAACCCTTAACCAATTTGGTGGGTTTTATCTCGATATCATATTCTAACAACACAACAACCCATTTCGATCTTCTCCCCTCGGGATCTGGCTGCATGAGGATGCTTTTCACGGTGCTGCTGGGCACATAAGCTATGATGTGGGAATGAAGGATGTAGACCCTGAAATCCTTTAGTGATTTTATCAAGGCATAATCCTGCTTCTCCATTATATCATACTTCAGCTCCCCATCTCTCAGTACTTTGCTGAAGAATGCTATAGGCTATTCAACATTTTGGTCATTATTTTGTAATAGCACCCTGGCTACAGTGTGGTTATATGCATAAGAGAAGATCAAGAAGTCTTTGATGAAATCAGGGCTTCCTAGGACTCGGGCTTCAGTGAGAGCCTTCTTAATATCCTTGAAGGTTGTCTTCGCATCTTGTGTCCATTTAATTTCATGGTCTTTTCTGAGTGTGTTAGTAATGCTCATCAGTATTTCTGCAAAGCTAGGGATGAAGCTCCTCAGAAAATTTACCTCCTCAATGAAGGACTGTACCTCCTTTTTGCTTCTAGGTTCTTGACCTTTTGGATGGCCTTGATTCTTTCCGGGTCTATTTTTATACCATATTTTGAGATGATATACCCCAACAACTTCCCTTCTTCTAACCCAAAATTAGACTTCTGGGGGTTCAATGATATCCCATATCTCCTACATTTCAGAAAATCCTTTTCCAAATGTTGGATGTGTTCTTTATCTGATTTGGAATGTACAGTAATGTCATCCATATAAACCACTACAAATTTATCTTTCTCTTCAGCAAATGCTATATCCATGGCACGTTGGAAAGTTTCCCCTGCGTTCATGAGACCAAAAGGCATCTTGGCATACATAAACGTCCCCCAGGGCATGGTGAAAGTGGTATTTTCTTGGTCTTTAGGAAATACCTTCACCTACTTGTAACCCAACAAACCATCCATAGTGGAAATTCTTTCAGACCCCACAACCGTCTGCAAGATGTGTTCCATCTTGGGCAAAGGATATTTATCCTTCAAAGAAACCCTATTTAGATTCCTGAAGTCTATGCATATCTGGATCTCACCATTCTTTTTTCTAACTGGCACCACATTAGCAACCCATTTATAAAACCTCAGTGTTACAATGATCTTGGCATCAAACAACTTTTTGATTTCCTTCTCGATTATGGGCAACAATTTTGGATTGGCCCTTCTCAATTTTTGTTTGAAAGGCTTTTCGCCTGGATTTATGGGAATGGTATGCTGTATGATGGACGTGTCGTATTCTTTAATATCCTCATAGCTCCATGCAAAGACTTTAGTTTATTTCCTCATCAAACTGACGTAATCTTCCTTTGCCTTGGCAGGAAATTTCTTTGACAGTTTTATGACCTTTGGGTGGCTCTCTATCCCAATGTTTTTATCTCCCACAGAATATTCTACAGGCTTCATCTTAGGATCTTTTGCCATGTTTTTTTGGTCAAATAACTTCTCTAGGGGAATCAAACCTCTGGGGATATGATAACCTTTTAGCTGCACTATGTCCTTTCCCCCCAAGGAATCTCTATACTGGTTTCCTTCATCGCTTCCTTCTTCATCACCCTCGACATCCTGAAAGTTCTCGAGGTGGCAGTTCTCATTGTCTATCTGGGTGTTTGCAAATTCATCAGATAGCTCCATAAACTTTTAATTTGTTCATCGTCTTCAAACACTTGCCAGTGTTTGGAGTTTTCAGGTATGGCGGCTCTATTCCTGACACATACCTTATGTTCCTTTTTCCTATCTGTCAGGTCCCCGAATCTTCTAGCAGCAACCGCTAGGGAATCAACAACCGTATTTTTAGTTCTAGGGACTACCTTGGATGTGTATTTGGCGAAAAAATTACCGAACATGTCTTCATTTTTGTAGGCTCTCATTCTAGAATTCCTAGTTTGGTATATGTCATTAATCTGATTTATAACCAATTATGAATCCCCGTTGATCGGTACCCACTTAGATTTCTTATCCTTTAAGGCATGCAGTCCCAACAATAAATCCTTGTACTCTCCTACATTGTTAGTACATTCAAAATTTAATTGGTAAGACATGCTTTCAAAGTCTTTAATGGGAGAAATAATATACACACCTGTGTCAGCTCCGCTTTTAGTGACCGAACCATCAAAGTACAAGGTCCAAATACCCTCCTCCTTTTCTTTCATTGCTAAAACGTCTTGTTCTTCAGTGAGCCCTTCTTCTTCCTCGATGGACGATGATATTTCGAGAGCGCCAGGGGAAACGTCATTGAAGAAGATGGACGACCCCAAGTCAATGTCGACAACGTATATGTCATGATTGTCTGGCTGGTTTTGGCTGTTGACCATGTACGAGGATCTATTCTCGCTGTATAGCCTCTTACTACCTCCGATCATAGGAATGGTGGCATAAGACATATCCATCTGCAGGCTGCCTTTTAATTTGGAGGTCCAGGACCTAGACAACAACACACCAAACTTAGCAGGATTGTCTGCCATGACCACATCCATCACTATAGTTTTGGAAGGAAGTTCTGTTAGAGTCACTACCATATCTTTGATTAACCCGAGGCATTTCACCTTCCTGGAATCAAAAGAATACAAGTCTTTGTAGGGTCTAGTTACCTCTAACCCTAAAATTTCCACCACCCCTTTCGAGATCAGTATGTGACGCTCCTGAATCCAGCATAGCGTTATGTATGACCATGTCGTGTACATTCAAGCTTAAATAAAAAGGAGGAACCTCCTCTTCATCTCCATTTTCGAGCCTGGTCCCAAAACTGATGGTGGGGGCGTCATCATTTACCTCCAAGATGTCGGGCTAAAAATATCCTTGGCCTTTAACCATATTAGTTGTCTTATCTATGTATTCCTTATTTCTTAGCAATTCCTTGAAGGGGATAGATATTTTTACCTTAGAGAGTTCAGTCTGCAGATTGAAGATAGGGTCAACCTTTTCCACTTCAACAAGCACGGGTGGTCTAACTTCTTTCACATCTATCCATGGGCTCTTTGCATGGAATTTTCTCTTTTGCTTTCTCCTTGCTTCTATCTTCACTTTGCATACTAGAGGAGGGTTGATTGGGATTCGACTTACCTTTGTTAAACACGATGTCTCTACTCTTCATATGGATATTTCTCTTGACCTCATCAATGTCATGCATGTAAACCTGCCGATACTGTTCTGATTCCTTTTCAAGGTTTTTTGGATCTTTTTCCTGGGCATATAGGTTGTGCTTTGCTTTTGTGAGGCATATATCAGAATCCATATCTTCGAAATGGTGGATCTGATCTTCAATGGGTTCTTCATCACCTCCTCCATCGACATAATTTTCAGGAAAAGGTGGTTGTATTTGCTGATCATTCGGGTTCCTGGGATTTCTGGCCTCCATTTGTCTGACCTACAGAGGCTGAGGATGATTTTTTCTTCTAAAGTTAGGGTTTCTGATTTGAGGCTCATTTTGTTCCCTATTCAACGACCCATTGTCTACAGACAATTTATCCATCAATTTCTCTATCGTTTTCAACATCATTTCAAACTTTACATCGTTAGCAAAAGCACCAGAGGTAGAAGGTCCATCTTCCCGAACTTTTCTCATTTCCATCTTTTGCCAGATCTTCCTGCTCACCATCATGGTAGCTTCCACCTCTAAGGTGTCTTGAAACATTGCGGGGAGATTGGATGACTTCCTTTCTCTTAACAGCAGAGAAAAGTCACTATCAAAAGCATCACCGTAATGTAGCTTCGCAGCACCCACCAGCGGTTTGATGTCGAAGGGAATGGAATTGTACGTTCTCATAAACCTTCTAGAGAATTCATGCACTGACTCGAAACCACCTTTATTTATACTGTTGTACTGGGAAAAGACTTGTAAGGAGATTCTTTTATCGTCCCATCTTTCCAAGAACGCAGTCTGGAAGGTTGCGAATGTGCAGATGGACCAAGAAGGTAAATATTTAACCACTTCTTTGCCTCCCCCGAAAGGCTCAACACAAACAACCTCATCTTCACATCATCATGACATACCAAGTCCAGATCCAAGAAGTCCTAAAATCTGTCAACATGTTGTTGGGCGGTGAAATTTCCTTCCCCATCATAGAAGGGGAATCTTTGGGCATAACCTTGGGGGAGGTCATGCAACATGATAGGAAACTCTAGTGGAGCAAATCAGCCAGCCATTGGTATAGGCAGGTTCGAGACTGCAGGTGGGACTGGGAAGGAAAATTGATTTCGCACTGCTGGGGGGGTATGGGGATGAAACCTTTGGACAACAGAGTTTCCAGGCCTTTGAAGGTTCTATCGGAGAGAGTCCAATAGGTAGGCTTCCAAGCGATCAGGTTTTACTCTGGTACTTCTAGGACCTGACTCTAACTTGGATTTCGGTAGGGTACCTTTAAAGGAAACCTCCTCCGCAGAATCGAGCATGCTACGGAATTCTTGAGTGGAAGAATTTTCAAACTGAGGAATATCTAACTGATCTTTTCCCTTATTCCTAAATGACCTATTTGGATTATCCAAACTTTGAAAAATATGGGTGTTAGGATTACCTTTGGTATGCGGCCAAAGGGAAGCCAGGATGACTTCTGTGTGTAGCTAAGAAACAACGTGGAGTCGCCAGGGAAAATGCACAAACTTATTCACTTGTAGGAGTCTCTGTTTTCCCACAGAAACCCTTTAACCTTTGAATCTTTGTCGTTCTTCCTAGGGATGATTTTCAATCTCATCCCCGACAATGGTGCCAATTTGTTAACACCCAGAATCGCACCCAAGGTTGCAGGAAGGCAGATCCTGAGGTAACATCAAAACCACTTTAGAAAAGGGAGATGGCTCCTCCGATTCTAGAGAGGGATCTCTCACACATACATAACAAGGCTAGATTTATATTGTCATAAGATAAGTATCAAACATTGGTGGTTGGAAACAAAGAAAGATCTATCGGGCTATG
>LPNX010793683.1:4492-20566 GCA_001517045.1 Pseudotsuga menziesii | reverse complement strand
AACACATGCACATGAGAAAAGAAAGCACAGAATGTAATTTGGAAACACACATGAATTCCTGTAAATGCATATAACTAGCATTCGACTCTTCAACTTGTATTAATTGAAAAAGTATTACAATAGTCTTGCAAATTCAAAACCAACCAACCCTTTCTCCTTCTGTGAGGAGACTATTTAAGCATTTTGGGCCCCCGAGACCAACCTCGAAACAGGGCCAAAATCAGTTAGAAAATTAGCAACAGTTTCTTAACAAATTGTATCGTGGCATCCTTCCATGGGTAACATAAAATAGAAAATGATGGAGGTAAGGTTTTTCGTCGGGTCTAAAAGATGTTATGTATTTAAACTTCCCGCTCGCTTGATTCTTCCGCAACTGTATCCTTGGTTCTGGTTTTTGTTAGAGTCTATCATCCTTGGCGTAACCTTTGTTTGGACTTGTTGTAGTTCTCGATCATTTTCCATTGGTTAGCTATCGATGTCTCCAGTTTAACCATTTCTTCTTCCAACACTCCTAGCTCTATATTTTCTATATAGGAAGACACTGAAGGTGCTGGAAACTTAGCACACAAAGCTTTCAAATCAAATAACAATTCAAACTCCCTAGACAATTTTCTGATCATGGTCATGCCTGGAAGCGATTGCTGAGTTATATCTCCGAATTGTCTATGGTCCTACCTGCATTTGACCAACCTATCCTAGTACTCCTTCTGGGATAGCATGTGTCCCTTTTCTTCCGAAAAGAAAGGGATCCCTCTCTTGAACAGAGGATTAAATTTCTTGGCAAAATCATCAGCTTGTTTGCACATGAAATTCCACTTTGCCTCGACCATATTCAAGTGGTGGTGTTTGTGAGTCACTCTTCTGGCCCACGTGCTGGTGGGAATCCTATCCCATATGTTCCCTCGTTTGATGTCTTCATATGTTAAACAATTTAGGAATTTAATCGCACTTTCAACTGTGTCCAAGGGTCTTTTATGTAGGTCGAATTAAGCTGCCTGGATGTGCTTTATGGCTGCTTATATGGTGTTTTCTTTATCTTGGATAAAATCCAAGTATGGGTGCACTTTTTTTGCTTCCACTATAATCATATCCCAAATGAGGTTCCTTTCTCCTATCAGAGCCGCCTGGCCTGAAGCCAGCTTTGATAATTCATTGTTCTTCCTCTCCAATTCTCTACAACGCTCCTCTAACTTCTTCTTTAGGTCTTCTCTGACATCAACCATTTCCCTCAAGTCCCGATTTTGTTTCATCAGGCCGGTAATTTCTATAGTGTTTAGGCTTACCTGGGACATAGCTTGGGATAATGATTCTGCACGAGGTACTTCGGATACATTAGGTACTTCAGGTTATTGGGTCATGGGCATTGGATGTTACTGAGCTTTTTCCATCATATCTTTTAACTCTTTTTCCAATTTAGCTTGCCTTATTTCAAAGGCTCATTTTTCTTCAGACTAGAGCTCTGCATCTTTCTTCCATTCCACCACTTTCCCTTCATGTATGAGTAATTTGAATTTACAATTGACCAACTCAGTGTTTAGGGCCTCCTTCTCCTTTTCTATCTCAGTCAACTCAGTTGTCTGAATGAGCCGAGCAGAAGGAATTTCTATCTTTTTCTTCAGTAATTGGATAGTACCCTCCTTGTCTTTCAGTAGCCTCTGAGTGGCAACACCTTTAGGGCCTCAGGTGCACTTTCTCTTCATGGGTTATAACCTTCGCCATAGATCACAGACCTTTTTACTATCTAGCTGTCCGATGTGGAGAGCTTTATCGAATTTTGCTTTTCCCAACTAAGGTTTTCTTTCGAGCACTTACGGTAAGCGAAACGGTCTTTTCACCATAGATCTGCTCCTATGCCAATCTCCGCTGTCGGATAACTCTGCCCTTTAATAAATTTTGTGGATTTTATCTTATCATCTTCATAGTGCACTTTGGATCAGAAGAATCGATGTCGATATGGAGCCTTCGTGATCTCCACCGTTACAACTCTCTCACGGGGGCTTCACTTGTTGACCAATATCCTATCACGTTAGTTCATATTGTGGGTTTTAAAATTATAAAAAGTCAAACCAATATATTGCAGGTATTGGGGGGATGAGGGGTTTAAGGTGGGGGTGGGTAGGGTGGTTTATAAGGATTGAGGTATAAAAAGAGGTGGGGAGGAGGTTTTAAGTATTGAGAGGGGGTTTCAACAAAAAGAGTTTGGGTCAATATCTCTTGAAATTAAGGGTATTCTTTAATATCCCATGATCACACGTGTTATGTGAGAGGTTCACTAAGTGAAGTCCCTGTGAACTCTCTATGGTTTAAAACATTTCACCAACTTGGAGAGGAGATTTTTGTATGCATTTGGAACTCGCGAAATGGTTTTTTGTTGTTGATATGCGTCGATCTTTGATCGCGGCCGTTGAAAAAATTTCCACCTTCGGCACTTCATCTGGTAGCCCTTCTCCTTGCCCTCTTGCATGACCAATCATGGGTGGGCTTGTGTATGACTTTGAATTCGAGATTCTCCTGCACTTAATAGGTCGCGACCAATGCAGGGTCCTTCGTCCTTATAAATCCCTTCATCTTCTCTTTCATAGATCTCCCTTATTATCCACGGCTCATTACTACTCTCCCAGAGCTTCCCCTTGTGAAAATTTTTGCAAGCCTCGCTTTATCTTTTTTCTCCTGCGGGTTAGAAACCTTTCATTTCACTTAGCACAAATCAGGTGCTAATAGTTTATATACGCAGTATCATATGGGTATATTTCACATATATGCACTTAAATTCACCAAGTTTAACCCATTTAGAGTGCATATTTTCATTCTATAGAAAAAAGTGTTACAATAGAGGAGGTAAATAAATACCCACTACACTTTTTTTTTTGTATTGTTCAACAATTTTATTTTTATGTTATTTTTAACTCTCATAGTTTTATTTTTGTAAATTATGTCAAATTTATTACATAAAAGGAAATGTATTGCTTGATATTTCGAGCAAAATCCAACTCTTTCAAATATGATGATAGAGAAAAATCCCAAACATGTGTTGTAAGAAATACGGAGGATTTCTTAAAACAAGGCCTTGGATTGTTATAAAAAGTAATCTTAGTAAACTCTTCTACACATTCTCATATTTGCATGCACAAAACTATTTTCATTCCCTAACTCCTCCTGTCAAGGGATTATACTATTAATTAATCTATACTGGCTATGTTTATTAATCAAGGTGATGCTAATTAAATAAGGTCTATTATGTAGTTAGTGTGTAATCAATTAATGTAAGGTTCCCTTTGGATGCTGGCCTATGCTTTAACCACTACAATACTAAGTAGATATGACACCAGCACTCATTACTCACACATATGGATTGAGTTTTGTTTGGATATTCAAGAAGGTTCTAAAGGGTAAAAAATCATAACCATAATAAGAGATTAGGGCATGCCAAAACCATAACCCCAACCTTCATAATTATGAGTATATTGATCTAAAAAGGGTCAATATATGATTGTTCATCTGTTTTGGTTCTTTTTAGATGGAATGATTGGATGGATGGGCTTGTAGGGCCCATTTTAAGGGTAGGTCTTACTTTGTAGAATTGGGGTCTAGAACCTTCTAAGGTCTATTTGAGGGCTTAAAGGATTTTTTTAAAAGTTTTCAAATGTACTTCATATCCCATTAACACTATTCTACACTCCAATATATTTCCAATGATGTAAATATCACCTCAATCAGAATTTGTATGAGGAAGTTATGCCTCCCACAAGTTCACCTATAATGTTGACCACTATGGTACTGAGTGGAGTCCACATCAACTCTCATTACCAACACATGTGCATCTAGTCACCTATGGAATTTCAAGAATATTCTATAGGGTCCAAAACTTAACCCTAATTTAGAGTTGATGCATGCAAAAACCCTAGAATTATCTCGAGATGGCTATTAAGACATTGTTGAATACTGGGCCACTATAAGAAGAAGGGGTTCTAATCTTATGGTATTATTGTATTTCTCCATAGTTGAGCAAGAGATAGGGAGTGGATATTAGAGCATAATAGAGGAAGTAGGAGATCCTGTAGGAGCCATATTTGCTACAATGTCATATAGAGAGTACCACTTTCTTTGTATTTGCATTGCATATTGGAGATGAAAATATAACGGAATAAGCCTCACTTCTGGATGGGTTTCCCCTTGTAGTGGGTTTGCCCAAAGTATATCTTGTTTTATTTGTGTGGATATGTTATTTTTCTCTAGCTATTTTCCTTTCACTTTTAGTTTATTTTAGCATTTTTTCAAATTGAGATAACAACAATGAATCTTAAATATTCTACAAGCACTACATAACTAGCAGCTTGCATAAACATGTAAGATCTATTCCGAAAAATTGTTCCAGTGGAATATCCATGATAGTTTACAAATCATCCTGGTATCAAATAAGTTTTGTTTGGGATTTTGTGGGTTATTGCCGGATCTAGGAGTTGGCATAATAAAGAATAATTCTTCAAACTCTAGCCATGACAAATTAGTCTATTGAAAAATCGAGGGGTGAATATGAAGGGTGATTTACAAAGATGGAAATACAAGTCACTAAGAGATCTCACAATATGTCAATCCCGATGGGATATTTGGAGAACAAGTTTGGACCTTTTGGGGAATTTTGCGGATCTAACTCGGAGGTAGGCTCAAACAAGAAATTGAAGAACGCTAAAGACCAATAAAAGGAGCTAAAAAAATGTGAGAGAAAAAGAAACCAAATCCCAATAGCAACATTTTTTTCCCAATCTCTATTAAAAGTAGAATCAAAAGTGGACATCAAGCCCTATCAAGGTGAGATTGATGCTATTAAGTTGAATTAATGGTTGCAACAATTATAAGATTAATTTTTTGTGGTAATAACATAACACGTGAGCAAAAGATATCATTTTCTTGGCTGAAGTTGGAGGACCTTGCCCTATAAAGGTGGGAAATCCACATGGAGACAATTAAGTTGGAAGGCATGTATTTGTAGCTTGGGAAAGTATTTTCACATGAGTTTGTGTATAACTTGTGGAAATCGTTATTAATACCACTTAGAAATTTGGAAATCCACTTTAATGATTTTTTTTTTCTACAATGCTCTTTGGCTTGCTAGGCCAGCCTTTGGTCTGAGAAACCACAACCTAGGGGCATCTAAGCCGTCAAAATCACCCAGGTATCGCACCTATCCTGGGCCACACCAACCCTTAGCATGGTTGGATTTAGATGTTGCCTCCCAAGAGCAACAGGTTTTGATCTCGGACCGCCTTGCATAATGAAACCCGTCTTGACCGTTTTCTCTACCGAAAATTGACTCTTTAATGATTTAATTATTAAAGTGAATGCCATTTTACAATTAATTGAAGTTAATTTAATAAAACACCAAATATTTTTGCATTAATGATGTAAGTTAATTAAATGATTCTTAGCCATTGATATGAGGTGGGTGGGATATTTACTCTCAACCATTGATCATTTAGGAGGTGTTGGAGGATCCTAGTCGACGGGTCAACTATGTTCTCTTGACGAACCACCCATTTGGGTGGTGCAACCCAGTCAAGTTGGTTAACTATCAAGCAATTACACAATTGTAACTGCCTAACTGAATGTACATCATATATTTATAGGCCGGTGAGACAAGTATATAATAGTATTGTCCTCCATTATACAATATGGTTCTGTGATATAATACACGAGACTTGTTATTGGTGTGACCATTACTTATTCCTTACTCTCCTTTACGTGTATATTCTCTCATGTATGATTATATGTTTATTGTACACTACTAGTAACCACATGTAATCCCTCAAATTACAACATTGCATTTGTTTCAATAGTTCTAAACCGAGACAAAGTATGAGAATCTATACATAAATATTGAGTGAGGAGGAAATGCATGAATGATGGAATAGAAAAAATGCAAATTATATTCAAAATTATGCCAGATGAAACATGTTAACACTTGCACATGTCAGAGAAAAATTCTTCACCAAATCACATGAGAAACTTATAGAATCCATTCCTTATGAAATCAATAAGTTCCTCGAAAACATTCATGACCAGGTTGAAATATCATGAAGAATCATTGTTGATGTACAAATTATGCAACGACGATTGAACGAACTTGTTTGAGTGGGTAAAAAATATAACTGAAGAATTTTGCTAAGATAAAGCAATCATGAAGAACAAACTTTGCTTGATGACGTAAAATCTATCTTTTAAAATGACCTACATGATAACATTTTGTACACAATTCTTGCTTTGCTTTGATAAAATTTTGTTTGAAAAATGCATTGACGATATAGTCAATCCTTGACCATTGCTAGGCCTCAGTTGTACAAACTGGGAACAATGACAAAAATACTAAGAATGTTTTATTAATGAAAAAGACTGGAAATACTTCCCAAGTAAATGATCTTTATCATTGAGTTTGATCTTGTTAACCAACAATAGGTTGAGTTGGAAATGGGGGTCCTCAACCATGCGACGAGAATGAGTAGATAGTGCTATTCGATGAGTGAAGAAGCAAAGATGACAATGAAGATTCAAGCATGATTTCGATGAAATAAGATGACAAGTCATAACTACACAATTGACATTCAAAGAATTGAATGGGAGAAACAACATAAGCGACAAGAAGATCTTAAGGACATTACAAGTTCACTCTAGGATAAAAGAAATTTGAAAAATATGATATACAAAGTCGAACAAGCAAAAGGCCTAATTAAGTCAAGGGAAAGTCGACCAGACTAGTGGACAATAGAAATTTGAAAAATATGATATACAAAGTTGAAAAACCGAAAGGCCTAATTGAGTCGAGGGAAAGTCGACTAGAGCATAGAAAGGATGAGGCTGTAACATTGGTTGAAGAACCACATTGGAGGAAGTCTACAAATAGTAGTACCTAAACATATGATTTCTGTAGACCCGTTACCTATCTTGTCGACCTGAGGCTCAACTGTAAGCGAAATGTAAAATGTGACTTGGATATTGGACCTGGTTAAGGAACAATATGGATTCTTCTAGACAACTGTGGATGAATAATGGATTGACTAATGATTCACAAACCATTACAAGGTAATTTGATCACTTTTACCCCTAAATTTGGAACAAACAACATTTTATATTCTACTCAGATTGCATGGAAGCACCCCCTACCAACAACAATATTGTTTGAATTTCATTGGTTGATTGACATGATCAGGATACATAGTTAGAAGAATATCTACACATAACATGAATACCAACAATCAAAAGTAAGTATATCACAACCTAAAATTTCCTCTCCAATAAGTTCTCAAAATCAAAATTCTTCCAAAATGGCTTACAATCACTCAGTTCACATATCATTGTACGAGGCAGATAAAGAACCTAAACGACATTGGTTTCTCTATGAATTCATTTGGGAGGCTAACCTTGTCACTGGTGAAGGTATACAAATGATACCGTTTTCTGCTGCTCTTCAGAAATGGGCACTCACATGGTACATGAATTTTACAGAAAACCACACCAAAACAAAGAGCATAATAAAGGAAAATTTTCTTGCATTCTTTAGAATGCACGATAATATGAATTTAGCAACCAATAACCTTAAAGAGACCACAAAAATTCTAGGAGAAATACGAAATTCCATCCCTCTCCCCTTCTGCCACATGCGAACGAAATTTCCAGTCCTCTGTAACATACGTTTCAGACACTTTATAACGGATGTTCAACACCAGAAACCTGCCAGACGGCAGAAAAACAAGTAATTGATCCTGGGTTCGATCCCTCCATGCTTGTTCTACCCATGCCGCCATTTCTGGTTCGAATATTATTGAGGTCCTCTTCACGAGTCACAACTCCCAGCTTGAAATCCATTGTTCCCTGCCCTTCTCTACAGAAGGCCACGAACCCATGTCTCTTTGGCAGCCTTTGAATTCTTTTAATAACCGCCTTTTAATGAGTTGAGTATGCCAGCTTTGCTTGCTTCCATAGCTTTCCAGAGGTATCGATCTTGTAGATTAACAAACGCTTCTTTAGCAACCCTAGTGGCATTTTCAGATCCAACCCCATGATGATCAAACTGAATTCAGATCAAACACCTCCGGTAGGCTTTCTCAAGTTCATGATCTGTTGATTCCCGATCCACATCTAGAACCTGCATCCATTTCATATAAATACTTTGAACAAATTCACCAGCATTGTACTAAAAAAAATGAACCCTTTACCTGAAAATAATCTTTGGCACCGGAAATGCGTGTTTTGCAGCAGTCCCTCATTCCCTCATTGCTATCACAGCGAACAGATACATTAAATCTCTCAGGCTTCCCTGGATCTTCCAGATCTGCCACATGAATGCTAATCTTCTTTGGACTGGAGACCTTCACGTATTCCAGCCGTTCTAGCTAGAACATATAAGTCAACATTTTTCGCCTGTAAAGAAATCCCCATTGCCTAATTGTTCATATAAATTAAGCCCATATAAAAGATGCTTTCCAAATTGAATCATCAATTTAACTGTCCGTTGAATCATCAATTTAACTGTCCGAGTTGTTTCTTCATTCTGTGAGTGTAGGAATTGAAGGCATGAAAGAAGCTTATTGCCATAAACTGTAAAGTCCCGGTACGAATGCAAGGCCGTTTCTGAAATAGAGACATTAGTCCAGAACGGGAGTGTAATCCTGGCTGGGAGGTGCCAGAGGGCTGGGAGGTGTGAGAGGGCGGTGCGAGAAGAGCTTCATTCCCAGGTGGACATGGGGTGATGGCGAGGGGACGCGCAAGCGGCCAGTGGGACAGGTTACAACCACAGGTTACATTAAATGGCTGCCGAAAATTTTCAAAAAATTCCGAGAGGGACTTAGGTTTATGGATTTTGTTGACGTGAAGGGACCCACGTCAACTGGCGTATCCAGCATAAATGTACATGCTGGATAACCTCGGCCGGCAGAATCATCCGTCTCCCATAGGAATCTCCTCACTCACTCATAACGTAGTAGTGAGGATGGATAATTATGCCCGTGCCTCAATGAATTTTTCCAGTAACTAAGTTGATCGAATGGAAGGCTAGTTACTGCTAAGTCGAAGCACCCATAGATAGGCTTCACTTAGATCCATGCATGCGCCTGTATTGTATTCCTCTTTCTCAGCAAAAAAACAAAAGCTGGTGGGTCGAGAAAAGGATGATTGGTAAAGCGGATGAGTTTGTCAGCAAACCACCTGTGGGGTGGGTAGTGTAACCCCATACTATAGAGCTCCTCATCACTGAATCTCTCCGCCGAGAACAAGGGGAGTTATCCCTAGCTTCCCCCATTCCATATAGACGTGGTGACCCCGCTATTGAATCGAGTCATTCACTTGGTTGTTATCAGGGGAAGGATTCGCTTCCTCTCCCTTTTGTCAAGCGAGCATAACTCACCTGGTAACAAGTCCACCCATGCTTACGTAGCTTGAGTTTAAGTCTTCCCTATCACCTACCCCACTCACCTACCTGGGGATCATGCCTGCCTTCTCACCTTAGCTCCCCTCAGGCCTCCCACCTATCTTAGCTCGGTGATTCTTCCCACCTCCCATATACTCATGAGTAATAGGCTAGTTTAGTCTAGTAAAGCCATCTCACCAAGCCCAGATTATGGAGGAATCATCTCAATTGTTTTTTTCTGTGTTTGACAATTACATATTCATGGTAGACAACAAAGGTAGGATACGCTGGCAAGGTTTTGGGATAGATTCAAATGACGAGTTATCGTCAATGCTTTCGTGTGCATCTTGGTTACTGGAAGAGTAATGCAAGTAGTTCTTGTAATTTCTATTGATTTGGTTCATATTTCTCAAACAATCTAACAGTTATTTCGAAATTAATATGGGATTTTCCTAGAATTTCATGAGTCTCCACAGTCTCTCATCTTTTGAAAATTGGACTTTCCTACTAATAATACGTAGGGCATATATATGCAAAATCATCATTTTTTTTTGTGTGTATGCCTTGGCTATTGGCTGTTGGAATGCCTACTGATTTGGTTCATACTTTTTATTGATCTGACCATATGGGAAAATGAAGATGGAATTTATCCGATTAAGGAGTCACTGTTGTTTATTGCCAAATTCCATATTGGATATTCTATATATATGAAATTGGGAGGTTATTTGTTTACTGTTGTAACTGGTTTACATTATTTGGGTTTATTTATGACATGTGAAACATGCGATGGAATCATTCATTATATTGTATTTTCTAAATTTACAACATCATTCAGGTAGTTTATCTCTTTCAAAGTACGAAGTAGTATAAATTTTGAACTTAGAACTTGGTTTTTTTTAAATAATTTGATTCCACCAATAAAATATTCAATAGTAAGATGCCAAAAACATTATTGAGATTATTAAGATGGATGAACAAATCATTCTCACTGTTATAGTAACAAACCCCCTTGATTATTGCAGAGACTCATTACTCCAAGAGAAAACAGACATAAATAAATATCAATAAACATCTGACATTATTGAAATGGATGAACTAATAATTTCAACAATTTTCATTACTGTTGTAATAAATATCAATTGATGATGCTAATAATGATATCAATCAATAAATGATAATAATAATAATTAATTAACAATTCAATTAATCAAGTGACATGTCTATTCATCCATGGTAACCAATCAAGGCTTATTTAAGCCACCATCTCATGGTATTGTATCATCATCTCATATCTAATATGCACTACTTATATATTTGTCTTTATGGATTATATGTCGATGTCCTATTTAAATTGAATATTCAACCATTAAATTATTGATTGTATTTAGGAAACAATTTTTGTTCCTTTCAAATGGTATCAAAGCTTAATTTGTTATTAGGCCCTTGACCACACATTTTTATCAGACTTTGTCTAGTATGACTTTTGGTCATCCCTCTTTTTTTTAGAGTTTTCTGAACCTACCTCTAAGTCTTTGAACACAAATCTAACCTTTGGCCACTAAATATATATATATTACTTATTCTGCACATTCTAGAGAAGGGACCATGATATCAATTCATCATTAACAAATTACCATTGGCGCAATGGTAGGCGGCAAATCAATTGAGTAACCATTGTTTAAGTTCCATGTTTTAAATGGACAATAGTATTATTTAATGTCGTGATTTGCATAGGATACAACCTTGGTTAGTCCTAAGGAAACATAGTCAGAACTTTTTTATCCTAAGGAAACATAGTCAAAGTTTTTTTACACAAATCAAGAAGTTGAAAGATGAAAAGAAAATACGACCAAAGTTAGATCTATGTGTTAACAAGGAACCAATAGTCGAAAAGGAACAATGACTGATCCAGTCGAAGTAGGGATATCATCAAATGTTGAAGTACAAACGATGGAAATTTAAAGTATCTCTACCAATAAACATTTGATGATCAATAAGGCAATAGAATTGTGCGAGGAAGACATATTACAAAAGATTAATGAAGAAGACTTTACAAATATGAAGAAAAAAGATAAGTTTATTAGGAAACGTGATTGACATCCTAATAATAAGAGTTGATTATTTAACCAATCGGTTTATCAACATAAAAAAGTAGATGGCATATATTATGAAGAATACTCATATTGATACAATTTGATCTCAAAGTAGAAGTCATATAGGAAATCACAAATACAATAGTTTCTCTCCAAGAATCCTATAAATGTTATTTCCATAGAAGATTGAATTAGGATGGGAAAACCCTTTTACAACTCAACATTTTTTCTTTATGCTTAGAAGATCAAATCATCTTGTATCATCTACCATGACGAGTTAAAAATGAAGAATGTTGAGAAGGAATTACACACCAGAACCAAGACATCACTTTTGTATGGTTTGATGGAAACACATTTTTAAGGGAAGCCAATGTAATAGACATAAATAGCTATAAAGAAGCATAAAATAATAATAATAATAATTTAATAACTATGAGTTCTATGAACTATGAATTTGACATCTTCGTATTTTGTGCTTCAAAAACCAACTTTATGAATGAAATAATCAATGGACATAGTGCATCTAGCATTGTCTTAGAAGGTGATTCTTTCACCATAGATAAATCATTCTCCACTTGCACTAAAACATTAACTAGTTCATCCTTCTATTGAGGTGGGAGTTAAAGTTACCTCTCAACTAAAAAGAGCTTGAATGCAAGTTTATTCTTATCCATGTCCTCCATTTAATTTCCCAATCAAAATAAGGTTTTCTCTCTCTACACATATATATACACATAATTAAATTAAATTATGTATATACTATATCAATACTTAAATGTGTGTATTCCCATATAATTTTAAATATATAATCTCAATTATTTATCATTATACACGGGTATATTTTAAGAACAGAAGTCACTAGGTAGCAATGTCCTAAACTTTCTTAACAACTGTTGGTATAACACAAAAAGTTATATAAAAGAAAATATAAAAACTAGGTAGCAATGTTCTAAACTTTGCTAACAACTATTGTTATAACCCCCAAAAAAAACACTATATAAAAGAGAAAACCTAAAAGAAAAACATCTATACAAAAGAATTCATTAAGTATAACTTCATAGAAAGATTGTAGAACATTTATGGGAAATGGTTATTAGATTGAACTTCACCATTATCACAAGTGTAATACATGACTTAGCTATATCTTTATGAAAATATGGAATAGTGTACTAGACATTAGGTGTAACTTTATTGAAGTAAGGGATGTAACTTTATTGAAGTAAGGGATTTGTTAGGATGACACAAAATATCATGCATTTGAATATTTAATTTAGTTTAATATTTTGTTTAAATTTTTATTATACAAGGAGAAAAATAAATATGTTTTTTAAACTTAAGATTTTTTTAATTAATTAAATTAAATTTAAGATTTTTTTAATTAATTAAATTAAATTTAAAATAAAATTGATGGTAAAAAGTATAAATAGTATAATTAAGTTAAAGTGTATAATAATAATAGTAGTATAATTAAATTAAAGTGTATAGTATAATAATAGGTGTAAATACCCTTTATGATTTCATATAAAAAACATGTAATTCCACTGATAAATAATAATACAAAAGTAAAATATTTATATAAATTTTATGATTTAAAATAAAAATATATAAAATATAAATGTTATACTTAAATTTAAATCATACAACAATTGAAAATACGAAAATTGAATTATTATAAAGAAAGAAAGACAATAAGAACAAATTTTCAAATTTTATGGTGGAATATAATATTATACAATATTTAAAACATTCATATAAACAAAAATTAATAAATATAATTTTTAAAACTATAAATAAGGATTTAAATATTTAAATAAATAGTTTAATATTTGGGATTTTGATTTGATTTTATGTAAGCTTTTTTAATTATTTAATTAAATAATCCAAATTTTATTTAGAATATATATATAGAGACTTGTAGTTAGCACCTTCCTTAAAGTAAGAGATTATGTTAAGATTCTCAAGCTTATCTTGGAGTCAATTAAGATTCAGATACCATTACAATGTAAATGGTTGTCAACTAAGTAATTTGTTGAATACTGTTTTCCTCCTCATTTCATAAAGACCTCATCTGACTAATTAACCCAACACAAACTAGTTAGTTTTTATACACTAAATCGAGTTGAGTCTTTACGTATGGAGATACATTCAATTATTGCAAGACCAATGCTACATTCGGTTGTAGGCATTGATCATCCCCCTATTTCTAGGTAGGTCGAGGCTTCCCTCAACCACTAGGAAGATAGCTTTTTTGATGGTTTAGAAAGAGAACTATGGTTAGGGTGTGTGCAAGAAGTTGAGGGTCTCTTTTGGCACGTTAGATGCAATACAAAACTGAAAAAACAGGCATCCATCAACTTGCATGGATATTTTGAGACACTTACACAATGAATCTTGCGATCAGTAAAAAACAAGAAATGTAGGAAATTGAATGACCTTTCCAAATATATATTTGTTTTCTATTGAAAATGTTGTTAACTATATAAAGTTAGATCAATTTTAACGGGCACTTTTTATTTTTTAGAAAAATTATAAGGTATATGTTTTTGTGGGTGCACCATCTGAGTGTCTAAATGATGGAATAAACTTACGAAAACCGGTATACATATAGAGAACATATAGGACTAGTGCACGACTATTTTTCCAATAATAAAAATAATATTTTTATTTTTTTTTTTAATTATCTAAGAGATCAAACCTCGAAAACAGTACGTCAATTGTGGGTGCAGCATTTGAATGTCTTAATGCAATTATTTGGAAATGGGTTTTTTATACCATGTAGAGGTTGGCATTCTTTAGTGTACCATACACATTTTTTTTTTAAAGGTTGAGAAACGAAAGAGATATGGACAAAACACTACAAGTGTGTTTTTTGAGTTGAGGAGAGATATTCTTGTTAAAATTTACATATTTAAAATTTGCAAAAAAACCATATTTGTTTCTAAAATCTCATAAAAAATGGAGGTGTGCAGCATAATCAAACGAACCGCTAAACATGAGCATATTGAAAATATGGATATAATGCTGAATTTTCCATGGTTTATCATACTCCAACGCACAGGCATGTTGAATCCGAAGCAAAGTACAAAGCAGACACATCGGCATAGGAATTCCATGAAAGCATGGGTGGAGGCTCGGCCTTATCATTTGGAGGGAATAAATTTTTGAATTTAAACAATATGTGAGCACGATTTAACTAAACAAAACACGTGCGCGTTATATAGAAACAAAACGCAAGCACGTTATGTGCATACAAATCATGTACGCGTTTGTTAAAACCAAAAATAGTGTTCATCATCATTTTCATCTTCTTCATCATCTTCAACTTCATCATCATCATCTTCAACTTCATCATCATCAACATCATGAACATGATCATCACCATCGTTGTCATCAACATCATCATCATCATCATCATCATCATCACCTTCCTCATCATCTTCATCATCATCATCAACATGATCATCATCTTCATTACCTTCATATTCATCTTCATCATCATCATCATCATCACCTTCCTCATCATCATCATCATCATCACCATCGCCATCATCATTATCCTCATCCTCATCCTCATCATCATTATCATCATCCTCATCCTCATCGTCATCATCAGCTTCATCATCACCATCATCATCATCATCATCATCATCATCATCATCATCATCATTATCATCACCATCAACATCATGAATATCATCATCACCATCATCGTCATCATCATCATGAACATCATCGTCATCACCATCGTTGTCATCATCATCATCATCATCATCCTCCTCATCATCACCTTCCTCATCATCAACATCACCATCACCATCATCATCATCCTCAACATCGCCATGATCATCATTATCATCTTCATCATGTTCATCTTCATCATCATCATCTTCACCATCATCACCTTCATCATCACCATCGTTGTCATCATCATCATCACCATTGGCATCATTTCCATCATCATCATCATCATCAACAACATTATCACCATCGTCGTCATTGTCATCATCACCTTCATCATCCTTATCATAATCATCACCATCAACATCATGAACATCATCATCATCATCCTCATCATCATCATCATCTTCATCATCATCACCATCATCTTCATCATCATCACCATCATCATAACCATTGTCATCATCATCATCATCACCATTGCCATCATTGCCATCATCATCATCATCATCATCATCATCATCAACATCATGAACATCGTCATCATCATCCTCATCATCATCAACATCAACATCATGAACATCATCATCATCATCAACATCAACATCATCATCATTCATCATCATCATCCTCATAATCATCATCACCATCAACATAATGAACATCATCATCATCATCCTCATCATCATCACCTTCATCATCATCATCATCATCATCATCTCCAACAACATCATGAACATCATCATCATCATCCTCATCATCATCGTCATCCTCATCCTCATCATCATCATAACCGTAAACATCATGAACATCATCATCATCATCCTCATCATCATCATCACCTTCATCATCATTATCATCATCATCATCATCAACATGATCATCATCATCACCATCAACATCACG
>LPNX010793677.1:14068-34198 GCA_001517045.1 Pseudotsuga menziesii | reverse complement strand
AATGTTTTAATGTTTTGATTTTAATTTAAAATTGTTTAAATAATTTATGATATTCATAATCTGTTTTTATACATGTTTCAGATTGTTATGAGTCCAAAGGACGACCCTAGTGGAGGATAGTGATGGACTTCTTTGATTCAGACATTGAGGAGCTTAATTTTAGGATTATACACATGTTCATGAATGTTTTTTTTTGTTTATATACATGTACATTGAACTTACATGTTCATGACTGTTTTTTTTATTATATACATGTACATTCAACTCTAATGTTCATGAATGTTTTATTATTATTATATACATACATACATTGATCTTAGATATTGTTTTTTGGATTATATACATGTATATGTAAATGTTAGGAATGTTAGGAATGTTAAGAACGCATATGGAGAATGTTAACGTTAAGAATGAAATCAATCCAATTTGTTACATTGATCTTAGATATTGTATTTTGGATTATATACATGTATATGTAAATGTTAGGAATGTTAAAAATGAATATGGGGAATGTTAACGTTAAGAGTTAAGTGAATTAAATTGACTATATAAACATGGGAAGTGTTAGGAGTGACTGTGGGAATGGGGATGGGAAATGTTAAGAATGAATGTTAGGAAGTTTAGATAGGTGCAATTATATGAATGTATGTATTAGTAAATTTATGTATGTTTGTATATGTAACATATTTTGAATGTTGAAAAGTTGAGAATTTGAGCAATGTTAGGAATGTTAGATGCAATATAATGTTAAGAATCAATGTGGGGAATGTTAGGGATCAATGCGGGGAATGTTAGGAATCAATGTTAGGAAATGTTAGCAATGTTAGAAAGTTTTGATAGGCGTAAATATATGAATGTATGAGTGAATGTTAGGAATGGTTAGGAATGTTAAGAAGTTTTAATGTTAGTGTACAAATACTTCAATGTTAGTACATACATTTTTTAAAATTGACAATTAATATAAATTAAAAAAATAATGTACATACCTACACACATCTTTTGATTGTAGACTACAATCATGGCCTAGATTTGATTTACACCATTGGACAACCTCTACAGCTGAATGAAATCGTTTAGAAGAATGGTTCATTTTCCATCTTCGAAGTGCTCTTTTTACGCATGCTCCTGCACCATCATGTTCACCTTTTCCATGTCCAGTTTCAAGGAAATTCCAGCAATGTTTAATGTCCATTGCTTTATGAAGTCGACATAACCAAAAAAATGATCATGAAGATTTAAATTGTCCCGCACATCCATCCGACCATATCCAATGTTCATTGAATTTAACTTTACGACTTTTTAGTGAATCATAGAAAAAAATTTCAATACAATGTTGAACAAAATGTGTATCATGTGTACGATCATTGCTGATATAAAAGTGATATTATTTAATCACATCTCGATTGTCGCACGTGCTTTCAATGCCATCAACATCTTGTTGAGAATGTATATATAGAACATGGACAAATATTGAAACTTGGTCATAATGATATTATTCACTTTGAATCTCTTTTTGTGCATCAAATGTGTAATTTTCTGCAAAATCAACTATAGACAAAATTGTTCCAATTGGAAAAATTTCATGGGAATGTTTGAATTGAAGGTCTTGCCATCGTGCTCTATGTGAATGCTTGATGTACTTATAAATTTCACTTTCAAATTTCTTGAGAAAATCTGTCACACATATTTTATCTTTTCACAATTCAATTCTTTTGGAATGTGCATCACTAGAACTTGTAGAATAATCGTTGTATTCATATCTTCTCCAATCAACGGTTACATTTGAAAGCGACTGATCATTATCGATAGGGTATTTATTGTGGAAAAAAAGAATATTTCCACAACCATGACAATGTTTTCCATTGACACATTTCCTATTATAAAATACTTCATCATGATTTCTCTCACATAGGGTTTGATATATGAATTCACATACTGTGGGCGGAGGTGGTGAATTTGTCCAAAACATTTTACCAAATTCAAGAAACGTGTCGTAATATAATTGAAATTGCACATGATAACGATAAAAACATGTGTCACGTATAGTAATAGGTCTAACATACCATGGTTTTTGTTGCACAAATGTAGTGATCAACATATTGATTCCACAATGATCTTCCTTGAATTTATAGAACAATTGTACTAGTGTCATTTCCATTATATGTTTTGGACGGATTTCATATACGTTCCGTGATACTCTTTGTCGTATCACATCCCTTGAATTTGGTGAAACTCGAGCATGTTCCAACCAATATTTCTCTACAATATCTTTAACACCTTCTCCCATTCTATCTTTGTAAGGTTGTCTACAAATAATTGCCCATTAAGCAAGTTCATCATTTTCATCTATTTTCATTCTGAATTTGCTATGTTTGTATAATGCCTTTCTTGAGGTTCTAATAGCTTGTGCTAGTTGTGTTTTCAAACGTTTTTGTCTAGTACTAGCTGAAACAATTGTTGTCTGAATTGCTCTACATGCAGCACTGGTATCTTTCTTTCTGGATTTTTCAAATTTTTTTATTGCATCACCTATATTTTCTATCACATTATGTTTCAGTTTCGACTCTTTTGTCGCCTTGTGAATACCCAATAATGACGTAACACCTTCTAACTTCTTGGACACCAATAAACATCTCAAAATTTGAGCTTGTCCTGCTATTGAACAATCCTTGAGAATATCATCATAAATTTTTGTAGCACGATATCATGCAACATGTATGGGTAATTTTTCTCCATATTTGTCGCAATCAATGTCTTCTAAAATTTCATCATCAATGGTGAAAATACCTATAAATCAAATTAAATTAAATTTAACATATGTTCAAAAATATAATTCATTATAAAAAATGAATTTTGAAAATACATGATATATACATACTAGGTCCAATTTCTGGATCTTGGTTTTGATCTTCAATATTGACTTCATCAACATTAACATCTAAATCACTATTTACATCAACAATGGTCTCTTCAACTTCCATTTGTTCTTCTTGTACCCTATTTTCAATTTCCATTTCATCAACATTGTCATGTAAATATGTTCTTATATCTTCATTTATTTCTTTCATTTCTGCAACCCTTGCTCTTTTGGTTGTATTTCTAAGTTTTTGTTTTTCCCTATTAGCATCGTCATCACGTTTACGATCACTTTTTTTTTACGGTTTCTTTTATTGCCCATGATTACTTAATCTCCTTTTGAAAAACCCTTAGAAAAAAATAAGAACACCTTATAAAGAAATCTTCTTTGTAAAACAATTGGAAAAAAAAAAACTCTTTGAAAAAAAACCTTATTTGAAAAAATAATTTATATAAATATTTTGGAAAAAAAAAACTCATTTGCAAAAATACTTTGCAAATAAACTCTTTGGAAAAGACCCATTGCAAAGCACCTACTTTGCAAAAATACCTTGGAAAAAAAACTTTTTGAAAAAAAAACAACTCTTTGGAAAAAAACCCATTGCAAGCAAATAAGCTACTTTGGAAAAATATCTTGGAAAAATACTTTATGAAAAAAATTCTTGCAAAGAAATAACTTCTTTTCAAAATTACTTTAGAACACAAAATCTTTGGCAAAAATGCCTTGGGAACAACCTTTTTGAATGTACCCCTGGATTATAAATAAGAGGAAAAATACCTTCTAAAAACCGTTTGGCAAAAGAAATCTCCTTTGAAAACTCTTTCAAAAATACTTTTACTTGTAGGAAATGAAGAGGTGAGAAAATAATGAGGCTCTTTCGTTTTACTTATACTAAATGAAGTGGTGTGAAAATAATGAGGCTCTTTTGTTTTACTTATAAGAAATGAAGAGGTGCGAAAATAATGAGGCTCTTTCGTTTTATTTATATGATTATTTTTTTCAGCTAACGAATTTTTTTTTGCACTTAGTTTTTTGGCCGAACAACCTTATTTGTAACGTCTCCGTTACGAAAAAACATTGTTCGGATGAATAACCTCTGAAACCTGTAACCCGCACAGTTTTCAGGTTTCTCCATTTTCGGAAGGTAAAATGGAAGCCTTACACTACAAATCGACTGTTGGACTTGATACCTTTAGTTTCGTCATTAAATCTACTTTCCGTAGGTATAGATTTTGTTGTGTATAGGTGAGATCCGATATTTATTTTTTTTTTTGTTTCTTAACATGTGTCAAGTTTAGTTTCATCTCTTTCAAAATGCGGTGAAATGAAAAATATATAACTTTAAAAATACACCACCAAAAAAATTGAAACAAATATGGTGCACTTAATTGAAGTGCCTACTTCAAAAGGGTATTCGTATATTTTTAAGTTTTATAGTCAATTGAGAGAAAAGTGGCTCAACCAAAAACATGTTTAAAACCAACAAGGTTTTCCCATTGATCGAATTCAAAAAAATAGATCCGTTGGTTACAAAGTTATAGTCATCGCAATAGTATATTGTGTGTAGATTGTCGTAGCATATTTGTTTTTTGCAAAACATGACTTTAACAAGGATTTTACGGGCGCAACCAAACATGACTATTTTTTAGTCCTTTCATTTTATAAGGACACACTGCCAAATATTTTCCGAAACGACATATCAAATCTCAATAAAAAAAATTTCAAAAAATTATTAATAGAAAGCTAACATAATTCTCTAAAAGTTTTGCTTTTACTTGAAAGTGAAATTCTAAATGAAAATATCACTTTCGTTCGCCCAAAGTTGAAAAATATGAAAAAATCAAATTTATTTTCTCGTAAGACCCCCCAAAATAGACACCCATCTTCATGGATTCACCCCTTAGCTTTTTGAGTTTTTGTTTGGAAATCTATTCTTTTTGGAAAAGGGTTTCTAAGATTTTAAGGAGATAATGATCAATTCATATGAACAGGGTTATGCTTTAAACTATCTATTTGTTTGTAATGCCTCATAACAGTTAGATATTTTATTAATATGTCTAAAGATATATGGTTATAGAATTTTTTTTTATGTTTGAAATTTGAGGTATGTTACATATGGTATCAGAACACGGTTTCAGCACTAGGCCTAAATAGGCTCAACACACTACTATTTTAGAAAACAACAAACTAACTCATGTTTATTTTATCTTGAAAGTTTTCTTATACACAACAAAGAGAACTACAAATATATTTTGCAGGAAATAGGGCAGATGCGGGAATTTTTGCAGAAGAAAAACTTTATTCTAACCATTAAAAGTTTTGCTTGGATTGTTTAGTATACATACAAGTTGTTCTGCAAAATACAGAGCCACGGGTTTAACCCTATCGCCTCTTGGGGACATTTAGTCCCGTTGAATCACACTAAATGACAATCATCTTTGGCTTGATAAATCCTGGTTAATGTACTCTGGTTGTGTATTGAAATTGATGGGTTCTGATCAATGCATTCTAGTGGATGTACCAACAAGGACGCTCATATGGTAAGTGATTGATGAAGGGTTGTCTCTGGTGGACATTACATGATTATTATAGGACTGAAATAGATTAAGGTATTATGGATTAATGAGCAAGTATGCATGAGGATCGTTGTATGAATAATTTTAGTTGATGATTAATGGCTTCTTGAATGAATTTTGAGAAGAAATATGCTCATAAATAAGATGAAAAGTGATATGTTGTATGGCCCTTATGGATTCTTATTTAGATGGGAATTTTTGCATGTAACTTAGCTTTTCATGTTGCAGTAAAAGAAAATTATTTTGGGTGATCTGTGAAAATAGTTTCCCTTGTGATGTCCACTGGAAAGGTATCTGGTGGCAGTATTGAAGGGGTACTAGTAATAACTTAGGGGTATTTCTTATATCGTTGTTGAAAAGTAAGTACTAATTGTGTAATTGATTAAGCATGGATTAGGTAGCTTTATTGAAAATGAAATTCATGTATATTCATCTAATACCTTGTTGAAAACAACTGGTAGGAACGATGGGGAATGGGAAGGTATTATTTCTAATTCCATCGCTGCTATATTAAGTGATCCAGGAGCCACATGAGTTACAACATCCCAAGGATGAGAGAGCTCTTCCAACTCAACAAGGTACAACATACAAAACACGGGTTAGTTCAACCAACCACTAGAGCTAAACGAAAGGTAGCATATCTTGTTTGATGAATTCGAAGAGGAAATACAAGACCATAAGGCATAATTTGAATGTTTTACCTCTAATTATCTTGTTGTTTAGTAACTTGGTTTAGTACTGAGATTATTGTTAACACTTGGTGTGTTTTGTGTGGACATCCAAGAGAATCCAGAAAGGTCCTTGCAAGAAAAATACTTATAAAAGGGTATATGCACTGTAAGTCAATTTGTTCTTGTGAAGTAATAAGTTTACCTATCAATGAATAGGACAAATAGGAATACTGGAACTTTTGCGAATCATGAAAGCTAATGATGTTAGATTATGATTCATGTATATAATGTTGATATTAACCTTGGGAGACATGTAGATGTATGTGTATATGATGATTGGCATGGATTGGTTGAAAAAGTATATAGTAGGGTTAAATTATGTTAGAAATGTTGACCCTGGACCCAAAAGATGGAGCCCTCTGTCAATAAACCATTCTAGATATACCTACCTGCAAGGGTCTATAAGGAGATCTGCAAGGTAGTCATGCATGGGAAAATAACTTTTTTGAATGCTAGAATGGAGTTCAGAATTGGACAAAGACAAGCTTGGCAGAGATCGGTCGATCGATTCTCTGATCAATCGACAAAGGAAGAGTGTGAATGAAACTAATCGTTCCTCTAGCAATTCAACTGTGAATCACCTAAGTTAAAGATCTGCAACTCAGACAGATCTACGACTGAGGATAGATTCCATAAATGAGAGTTAGAAGTAAGATAAAACTTGGGAATGACTGAATTCAACTTAACCTCTATGGGTAAATATATGGTTGAGATCTGGTGAACGAGATGATCCAACAATTGGTGGGAATCCAGCTAAACTAAAGTGCACAGAGATTAAACTATGGAAGCTGGACCCGAAAGTCCACCGTCCGTGCTGACTAGAGATAAATCCAATGGCCCTAGAACATTCTATTGGAAGGAAGAGCACAAAAGATAAAAGGTGAGTTAGGATGCGAAATTGGAAAGTAACCGACATGAAGGAGATTGAGATCAACGGACGAGGTTGATCATTGAATAATATCTACGACTGTCAGTGATTCCGCTGGTTAAAGTTGTGCAGAAAAACTGAATGGATGCAGAATTTTAATGTAATATGATCTATAGTAATTGAAGTCCACTATCGATCTGGGTAGATCAAGATCTAATGATCCTTAACGATTTCGCTGATTCAACTAGCGAGTTGGTTAATATTATCGTTTGGACGAGGAATTTTTATGAAAAACAACTCACCTCGATTCGAAGGAAAACTGGTTGGGTTGGTTAGATTTACAGGTTCTTCCAAATATAAAGCCTGACTAAATTGCGTATCAGTCATAAGAAGGACTGTATATAGAGAAGCCGGGCATCCGAATCAGAGTGTCCTTTTTCTGAAATCAAACCAGTAAGCTACATGAAGTACTGAGAAGGAAGGGTGAACAAAGAATGTTTAGTTAAATAAAAACCTAAACATAGTATGTGGTGAAGGGCGCAATGAGTGTGTGATGGTCTAGTATGAAGGCATGATCAACAAGATTTCTTAATAATGGGTATGGAAGGTTTGTTTTAGTTACATAAATAAGGTGAAAATGTCTGGTTATTTTAATGATGCATATAAGATAGCCATATAGTGTTCTGGAAATGGTAGTAACTAATATGGTTTGAATTACTCAGTATTGTAATTTTGAAGATCACTTCAAAAATTAGTATAAATCCTGTGATGAAAGGATTGTATACATATATGCCCACCAAAATTTGTTGGATGTTTGAAAGTTACAGATTAAAGGTAGAACTGACTAAAGACATGGAAGTACAGTTATGTCCAATAAAATAAAGACAAGAATCTACCATGTGCAAGGGACAAACGTTTGAGAAGGACCTCATGGCGGTGAAAACTAAACAAAATAGATTTCTAAATCCCAAATTGGGAATTTTGATACTTTTATATTGATGGTTTGACTAATCTAGAATGATGTTAAGTTGACGTGTTATATGTGGTGGTCCAGGTTGACAACAATTGTAAATGATAGGGGGTAAGTGCTCCCACTTACGAGAGCCAAACAATAAGAGGATGGCCTTGGGATTGCAAAAATATAATTATGTAGGAGACATAATTGTAAATTCATAATTTGATTTGATTAACTATGTACTAATGGTTTGATGTAGGAGCCATATCATGAGATAACAAAACATCAATAGAGATGATAAAGGTTTCCCTTGAGGCACGTCTTTGCGGTGCCTTTGTTGTCTAAAATCAAAGAAGGATACCTGTGGAGTTAGAAGGAGTTGCTTATGTGAATATGTATTTGGGTTGTTTAGAATCTTCTTGCTGATATACATGCATGATATTGCAGATCTAAGATGGTTTAATTCAAATGTGTTGCACATACCTCCTTATGCAGGGCACCTTAGTTACCAAAAGACGATAGCATCCCTCGGGAAGCAATTATTTTGGCCAAAAATTGAAGGTAGATCTAGTGGATTACCTGTCTAAATATTTGGAATGTCAACAGGTGAAGGCAGAACATCAACATCGAGTAGGTTTGTTACAACCCTTCCCAATTTCGTAATGGAAATGGGAGTTAATATCTTTGTATTTTATCACAGGCTTGCCATTGACTAAAAAACAACATGATTCAATTATGGTTGTAGTGATAAATTAACCAATTCTGCTCATTTTATACCTAGGAAATCGGCTTCCAAGGCTCTCAATATTTCATAAATATTCCCGAAGGAAATATTTCGACTTCATGGAGTGCCAAAAATGGTAATTTTTGATCGAGATGTCAAGTTTACATCAAAATTTTGTAAATCATTGTTTGCAGGGTTGGAAACCAAGATAAACTTCAGCACTAGCTAGCACCCTAAAACAAATGGACAAACAGAACCAACAAACCAAGTCATCAAGGACATGTTGAGGATATATGTCATGGAAAGACCCACTAAGTGGGAGGACTATCTGCATCTGGCAGAGTTTGCATACAATAGTGGCTACCAGGCCTCTACCAAGATGAGTCCATTCGAATTTTTTTATGGGCGTAAGTGTAATACTCCAATCTCATGGAGAAACCCTGTTGATAGATTATTGTTAGGACCTGATTTATTAGAATATGTGGAATGACCGTGAAATAGGTACAACAAAACTTGAAGGTTGCCCAAGATAGGCAGAAAAGTTATGCTGACTTAAAAAGAACTCCTAGAGAGTTCCAGGTGGGTGATCTTGGTAAATCCCAAGAAAATTACCTTGATACTGGGAAAGTATAAGAAATTGGCACCCAGGTATTGTGGCACATTTGAAATTCTAGCTAAAGTAGGGCCATCCGCATACTAGTTATCCCTATCATCCAATATTAAAGTGCATAATGTGTTTCACGTTTCTGTATCGAAAAAAATATATATGTTCATGATGTTTGTCATGTGATTGATTGGAATGTAATCCAGGTGGAACCCAAGGGAGAATTAAAAGTGGGACCATAGCGTATTCTCAAAAAGGGAGAACTTTTACTCTGGAACCATATCATCGGACAGGTAAAGATGCAATGGAAGCACCTTAGTCTGGAAGAAGCTACTTGGGAGCTGGAAAGCAATATGCAGGAGGCATATCCAGACTTATTCCAAGAGGCTGACATGGATGAATAAAATAAATTGTTATAATACCAAGGAAAATGTTATATTTTAAGAGGAGGTGTATTTAATACCCCGTGAATTAATAATTATTAATTCTGCTGGAAAATACTCTGATTATTATTTTATTATTCTTTGACAAGAAAGTCAAGAATATAACATTTGTAATACAACATTCCTTATTAATAAAATATGTTGAAGGAAACAAAAGTGGAAATATATGTTGAAAGAGTGTTTGCTGACCCACAAGAGGGAAATGACAAGTGGTAGAGACCACCGACTGAGAACTTGAGATGTAGGAGGCATCATCCCCAAAAATCAGGTCTGCACTCCCAGTTGAGTTGCTGAAGAGCAAGAGGCTCATAAATGACCAAGTCCTAGGAAAACTACTATTTAATAGTAGGTCCATAAGCAACAAGAGGCTAGCACTGGATGGGGATTAACATCTGTGTAATGCAAGGTATGGCGCATTATGATATTTTTCTCTTGTGATTCAACGAACATGCTCGGAGGTTCTGGAGCAAGTAGTTTGGTTGCTCTAGGAGTTGTTTGGGAGGAACAACTTCTCCACTTTTGTTTTCCTAGCATTGGTGCCAGGTTCCTACTCTATTTTTCTTATGACTAATTCTAGTTACAGTAGGATGTGTATGTGAAATGTTTATGTACAATTACATCTCCAAGCAGTAGGGTTATGCATTTCTGTAGAACAAATGTCCCCGTTTCTATGAAGTATATTAGATCTATACAATTTTATTACTATAGGGATCCACTATCCCGATGTCCTGAATCCAACAGAGTTGACGGTTTATCGATCCGAGGAATGGTCGTCATTCTATGGCACGTTGAATCCCACCTCCTATAGGCTTTTAGGGACACCTGTTGAATCCCTACCAGTGACATATAATGGAAACCATGCATCAAAATGGGCTTCCGGTGGGTCATGTAAGCATGTTTACACATGTTCCATTTGGGAACTCTAGCCACATGTTCACGGTTGAGGAATTTGCAAAGCTGAGCCCTATGTGCAAAAATTTCGCATTCCCTTACTCAGCAAAACCCTAGTTTCCAAAATTGACCTAAAAAATGATCCCTTATCCATGGACCCAGATTAGAGGGCCACCCTTAGCACTATACCAATGTCCTAAATTCAACAGAGTTGACGGTTCGTCGATCCGAGCTACGACCATCATTCTATGGCATGTTGAATCCCACCTCCTATAGGCTCTGAGAGACACTTGTTGAATCCCTACTCGGGGCATAGAATGGAAACCGTGCATCAAAGTAGGGTTTAGGTGGGTCATGAAAGGATGTTTAGGGAGGTTCCATGTGGGCATGCTATCCATATGTTCCTGGTCGAGGAATTTGCAAAGCTGACCCCTATGTGCAAAATTTTGACATTTCCTTACTAAGCAAAACCCTAGTTCCCAAAATTGACCTAAAACATGATCCCTTATCCATGGACCCAGAGTAGGGGGGTACCCTTAGCACTATCATGATGTATCAAATCCAACATAGTCAATGGTTTGTCGATTTGAGCCACGGTCATCATTTTATGGCACGTTGAAGCCCACCTCCTACAGGCTTTCAAGGACACCTGTTGAATCCCTACTCGAGGCATAGAATGGAAACCGTGCATCAAAACAGGGTTCTGGTGGGTCATACAAGTGTTTTTAGGTAGGTTCCATGTGGGAACTCTAGTCACATGTTCACAGTCAAGGAATATGCAAAGCTAACCCCTATGTGCAAAAATTTGACATTCCCTTACTGAGCAAAACCCTAGTTTCCAAAATTGACGTAAATAGGATCCCTTGTCCATGGACCCAGAGTAGAGGGCCACCCCTAGCACTATATCGATGACTTGAATCCAATAGAGTTGATGGTTCTTCGATTCGAGCCATGACCATCATTCTATTGCACGTAAAATCCCACCTCCTACAGGCTTTCAGGGACACTTGTTGAATCCCTACCAGGGGCATAGAATGGGAACCGTGCATCAAAATATTGTTCCAGTGGTTCATGCAAGAATGTTTAGGAAGGTTCCATGTGGGAAAACTAGCCACATGTTCATGGTCAAGGAATATGCAAAGATAACCCCTATGTGCAAAAAATTGACATTCCCTTACTGAGCAAAACCCTAGTTTCCAAAATTGACCTAAAACAAGATCCCTTGTCCATGGACCCATAGTAGAGGGCCACCCCTACAAATATCTCGATGACTTGAATCCAATAGATTCAATGATTCATCGATCTGAGCCACGACCATCATTCTATCGTACGTTGAATCCCACCTCCTACAAGCTTTCAGGGACACTTGTTGAATCCCTACCCGGGGCATAGAATGGAAACCGTGCATCAAAAAGAGGTTCTGGTGGATCATGCAAGCGTGTTTAGGTAGGTTCCATGTGGGAACACTAGCCACATGTTTTAACAAATGTTAATTAAACAACTGTATCGCAATCCCTCTGGGGTTTTTCTTATGTCGAGGACTCTGTTTCCTTATCTCTTATTGCGTCCTGTCGGATTCTTCACTCTCCATATTTTAGTAGAACACTCGACGTGGGGCCTCTGTCTCGCTGATTTTACAAATGGTAGTTGAACATGTGTTACCTGTATTTTTCATAGAAACTATAGTCCCAGTTCATTTGTCATTAACGCAAGATTTTGTCTATTTTCATAGGATTTTGTCAGAGATACAGTCCCCATTCCGTAGGAAGCAACAAACGAATACAAAAAACCCTACTAATACACTATACAGATTGGAGGAGGCTCCTTTCATCATCTCAGCTGCCACATGATCGATGGTTTTTGCGGTGTCTGGAACAATGCAGTGCCTCTGTGACAAAACTGCTTTGATTGTTTTTCATCGCAATGGAAGGAGATGAGGTGGAGACCAGGCTATGCGTAACCTTAGTGTTTCCGCAAATCAATTTTTTTCGCAATATATTTTTGCAACTCTGTTTCCACAGATTACCCTTTCACAATCTCCTTTCTGCAAGATCCTTTTTCCGCAATATTGTTTTCACAATACAGTTATTCAAATATCGTTCTGTAATTTTGGTTCCGTAACTCTATTTCTGCAAATTTCCCTTCTGCAATTGCTTTTCTACAAATGCATTTTCACAACAATCTTTTCACAATTGCGGATTGCAGATTGCGGGTTTGTAGTTCTGAGTTTTAAAAAAAGGACTTCCACAAAATTGCGGCTGCAATGGCCCTTTTTGAAATTAGATTTCGGATTGTCGATTGCAGATCATCCTTCCCAGTTTCAAAATATGGGCTTCCACAATTTTCCTCCTACAATTTTTCTTCTGTAATTCAACTTTTCGCGGCTTTAAGAAGCTTGCAACTTCGCATTGTAGAAATCAACCTCGACCGTTGATCTATGTGGCTTCTTCTTTGTTCGTTGATCTTAGATCAAGTGTGGATATTCACCTTATCATTGCGGATCTATTAATTTTCTTACACCTTTATCTTACGGTTATATTAATTTTCATGTTAACTAGTTTTTGTTGCACAAGTGGGTTGACAGGTGTATCAGGTGTTTTGTTGACAAGTGGCTTGCATGTTTTGGCTATAATTTTATCTGTGTTCCTAAACGGTTGGTCCTGCACATGAATGGATTGATGGGATTATGTTCTAACATATTTTTTCATGCACGTTTGGTGGTCAATTTCGTTGTTTGGGAAAATGTCTTAATTGAAAGGCCCATCTTTTATGCTAATGTCCTTCACTGCAGTTTATTTCTTTGAATTGGGCATAGCCTTTGCCAAGATTTGAGGCTGAGGGTTTTGCGAAATTTTCATTTTGAGGGATTTTGTGGGTTTAGGCTCATATTTTGTGGGGCCAATTTAATCGAGGGATTTTATGGGTTTAGGCTCAGAGTTTGTGGGGTCAATTTGGTCGTGGTTTGGTTTCACTGTCGCTCGAGTCGATGAAGAACACTCAGTCGATGTCCCTTCATCGAAATGAATGCTCTATGTTAATGCTTCATTAATGCATTGTTGCTCCATTAATGCAAGCAATATTTTTATTTGCAAGCAATATTTTTATTTGCTTCATACATGGGCCTATATCTTAATTGCGGCTCAGCTTATGAGGATCTCAGATATCTCATCATAAGTCTCGATTTATCAGGTTTGTTGTTGCACTGCCTTTGCTTTGCACATATATACAAAGCTTTAGGTAACCAATATTTGGTACTGTTTGGATTTGGTTTGCTTGTATTGGTTTTGATGCCCTTCGTTTACACCACAGGTTTTGCTACTTTTTCAAATTTGCAGGTATTCCTTGACTCTGCTTAACTCTTTTCAACATTCATTGTGGTAGCAAAATATTTGCTTGATATTTATGTGGCTTTGAATTTGTCTTCTTCTTGTATTTTGAATTTTCATCTTAAATGTTTAAAAATTTAGTATTTACTTACAAGTTGCTTAACTATGATTTATACAATGACTATTATTATTTTACAACAAATATATGTTGTCTTGCAAAGATTTGACAGTGGAATTATTGCTGGTATGAATTATTATATATTTATTGTCAAATTGAGGGTTTCATTTTGCAAATTGTTTGTAAATGTTATTTTGAAATGGGTAAGAGTAGTTCTGATTAAGCATGGTATTTACTTTACCAAGGGAAATTCTTATTATCTTGCATTCAGTTGATAGTAGAAGCAAAACACTTGTCAATCCTAAATCTTTACAAAGATCACTAGGACTATCCATAAAAACATTTAACAGGATCGCTTCCAAAACATGCAATCCGCACTGTCAAAGATCATCTTATTTCACTCTGAATAATCGCATATGCCATGTTGACAACATATTCACCTCGAGGCCACTCAATATATATAGAGTAATTGATGCAAAAAAAAGTTATACAACAACATCTCTGGAAATGCATAAAATGCAAAACAAATGCAAAGTAGATTATGTTTATTTATAAAATAAACAACTTTTTTCTCTTATTTATTACCACAACTTGTCATTCTTCTATACAGAACAATGATCACATTTATTGTTTTTTTTTCATATATGCTTTGTCTTACTAAAATTTGGTCTTCTATATTGTTTTTTTCTTACAGTTATCAAGCTAAAACTTTAAAAATATATTTACTCCATAAATGTTATTTTAACGTACATGGTTGGTTCCCAATATGAAATCACTTAACATTTGCTTTATATCTTATGTTTTATATCCATATACTTTCCAATTATTACATATACAAAATGTGTCCCTGCCACCAATGAAAGCTTCTAAGTCTTTAACGAGTTTACGCTTTTCTTGTAGGAATCATGCCGAATCATGACAATGAACAATCCAATGCATGAAGAAGACTTGTATATGCACAGAACAATTAGAATAAAACCAACAAGAAGAAACATCTTCTTTATAGATATGCTCATCAATATGTGGATATGTCTTTTTTGTTTTCTCTTGGCCAACCTTCCAACACACCATTCCTTCCATCCCCCGTGCTAAATCCATCCAAACCCCCCCTTATTGATGCACATCAACGATTTCATAAAACAATTGACCAACTAGATGAAATGAATGTTTGCTCAATTTGCAATGAATGTTACCTTGGAATTGAAACGAAAAATTTCCATGGTGCATATAGATGTTCTCGTTGTATTCTAGAAAGAAAATGCCATCGATTTTCAGTGGAAAACAATATGGACCCAGGAATCCAACCACCTTTCCTTGCAGTAGTTACGCAATCTGAAGAAATGCTCATTAGTCGCGCGAACCCAATCCTACAAGTCACACATGGCTGTGGTGGTCAATATAAATATTATGGCCATACTATTTGCTTCCCCCAAGACATTTCCAATATTTCCACATACCTACCCCATTTAATATTAGATATTGACATCCTTGTTGTTCGCAAAGGAAACCCTACAAACAATCCATATGAAGTCTTTGTTAGTCGAACAATTGTTCTTGCTGCTCTTGAATACAAAATGGCCAATGATCCGTACTACAAGGATGTACAAGTCAACCCAATTGCATTAGCTTCTTTGCCTCTTCTTTCAATAGACATTTCATCTTCGATTCACCATGTTAATAGAAATGATACATTATCTCATCAGAAAATCTCGTCCTCTACAATGCAACCACCAAATTAATTTGAACCCTATGAATTAGAATCCTCATCGTTTATTTCAACACAAAGAAATGCTAGAACTGAGGTTGAAAATTAGATGCTTCTTACACATACTAGATTCCATTAATTGGCCTCGTATAAGCATATCCCCTATCAATGAGTACAATTGGTGTAGGGGGGGTCGACCATAGCTAACCCAACCAACACCTCTAGGATCTGGTGGCTCCTACAATTAGTAAGAGTGCCAAATTTGGCCCTCATCCAAATTCTGCGCTAAATTTTCCTCTCCGCAACCGCCTTTCTGCAACAGGATTTCCCGCAACACTATTTTTGCAATAGGCCTTCCTGCGAAACTGTTTCCACAACAAACTTTCCACAAATGGGTTGCGGGATGTGCGGTCAACTTTCCAAATTTGTTCCCCTGCGACTTTTCCTCCGCAACTCTCCCGACCGTCAGATCTTGCGGCCTCCTCTACAACCTTCAATATATGCTTTGGTGTAGATCTCACAGATATTTGTAGATCCATTATCACCTTCGCAACTTCTGTTGTGGATCTCTCCTGGATCGTCAGATCTTCATCTGTGGACTCAATCTCCATCGGTCGTTGTCTGCAATAAACTAGTTAAGGAAGAAAACTTGTGTGCTGCGCTGATTGATCATGGAATCGATCAATCCAACCTACAAACTTGAAGAGTAATTATCCTAACCCTCCTATGCATGCATCTACTATCTATTTCAACTGTTTAAGCAATGATTTAATGCGTGAATCAACCATTTCACAGAAATACCCAAGTATTCAGAAAATCGTCGAAGTCGGCTCTTCCTAGACACACAGTTCAAACAGTAAATGCATAGAGGCCAATAACACTGCAAACACACAGATACTCTTCCTATTAAGAAAACACACACGTACACCACTCGGCTCCCCTTCTCCCATCTTCTCAAAATATTTATAAGCGAAACCAAACGCAAGTCTATCCATCTCTCTGCAAATGGGATTCTAACCTTGAAGAACAGAACTAAAGAACAGAAGCCCCTCTACTTATCTAATCTACCTATTTAACCTAAATTTTTACCCCCATCCCTGAGTGGTTCTGCAACCTAAAAACAAACCACTACAATGCATGATGAAACGTCCCTGTCCAAAACAAACATACTGCGGCTTGATCTCCACGTAGGGAGTCATGACCTGTAATTATTCCTATCAGGGCTAACAGACTATGCCTCATCAAACAACCAAACCAAAAATATGCCACAACATGTGACTAACTCATCACATTGTTGGCATGCCACAATGCTCCTGCATCAGACTCCCCAGCTTGAAAGTATTCATGGGCTCCAGTCCATGAGCTCCCTTTCTGCTACTTTTATGTAGGCTTGCAGTAGATACTCAAAGTGTAAGTTTTAGCAGTGTTCTCATCTCGAACAACCCCTTCAAACATACTTTACAACACTTTCCCAGTAACAAATTTCTGGTATATGTTCTGACTCCGAAGAACAATCATGCTCACCTTTCACTTGAGCTGCAAATCAAAATAGACCACTATTCCTCACCATCCTCGTGATATTTAAAAGAAACCATGACCTCTTGGTCATGTAATTTTAATCTTCAAACCTCCTGGAACCCACATCTTGCTTTGTAACTGCTGCTGCTCATCAAATATGCAATGATATTCACAGTCTTCCACAGCCATCCAAAGGACTGTCTAAACCTCACTGTCATTGTTCCTCTTACATATCTGCATGAGATTCCATAACTCATCTATCTCCTCATCCAGTATGCTTCTTTGCTGAAACATCTTTGTCTGGATTCCCTTCTCCACTGCAACTTTCATTTGCCTAGAAGTATAAAGAACTTCTAAAGCTTTCTCGCTCTGATGTACAATAGGTTCACTGCTACTACTTTCCTCATCATCTTCATCCCAATATCGAGCTGCCATATTGTCCCTCGAGACAACTTATTCCTTTGTATTTTCCTTTAGCCAATGAAAGGAAATTAGATTGTCACCAAGCAACTTTGCTTCCTCATCCACCATTCTAGCTATCCATTTGCATAATACCTGCAATAAAATCAGCAAATAGATATGTAAAACACAGACATTCCATATGTCCATAGTTTTACCCTCATCTTCATCCCTTTCAAACTGTTGGAAAATATTCGGCAATTGTCCCTCTGTTCCAACTATGCAACTTGCAATTAAACACATATGGTCAATTTGAAAAACATAAGTCACTTCAGCCTCAACTAATTCCTTCTCTTCCATTCTTCCATGCTGATTTGTTTCTATGAAACAGTCTTTAAGATCTTCAAAAGATCTCACATCAACATCCTCTTCTTCCTTCTCATACTAATATGAACTCTTTGCCAGGTCCATGAGTTTGTCAGTAAACTTTGTATCAACATTCTCTTTCTCTTCTTCAAGGTACACACCTTGTTCAGGTTCACACATCACGTGAACTTCTTCCTCATGCTCAACTACCCTGAGTCTTTCCTCTTTCTTCACCCAAGCACTAATTTTGTTCTTGAGATTCCTGGCACATAACCTCTGTACAGGCCATTGCACCCTCCTCTTCAACTTCCATCCATAACACTAACCTTATGTAGCTTCCTCATGAAACAATTTGACCCCTTTACTAAGCCCCTTCTTTAGCTCAGTAATCTCTCTGTCAAATTCAATTTGACTCATCCTCTTGACACCACTTTCTCTGGCATCTTCCTTTGTTCTACTGTGGCTTCCTTTTGAACCCTTTAGATGAATTTTAGTAGCCACCTTCCACACCACCTCCATGAGCTTTCCCACACTCATGATGAACTGCAAACAAGCCTACCCTCTCAACACCTTATCAAGTTTCCTCCTACTTGACCTATTGGCATTTCTCTGGTTCTCACACAGAACCTTTGAGCACTTCCTATGCTCCCTACAGGCTTGAGATTTGCATTCATTTCCTATAGCACTCTGCTATGAGGGTTCCCATACCATGGTCTCCTTTTCATTCCTTTATTCAAAAATCAACATTATGAACTCAAATTGCAAATTAATATTGCAAGATTCCTCTCCATAGTGTGGAAATATTTTTGCACCTACTCTGATACCAAAAATGGTGTAGGGGGGTCGACCATAGCTAACCCAACCAACACCTTCAGGATTTGGTGGATCCTACAATTAGCAGGATTGCCAAATTTATCCCTTGACCAAATTCTGAGCTAGATTTTCCTCTCCGCAACTCTGTCTCTGCAACTGCCTTTCCGCAACAGGATTTTTCGTAGCAGTGTTTCCACAATGGCCTTTCCGCAATAGGCCTTCTAGCAACGGGCCTTCCCGCAACACTGTTTCCGCAACTGCCTTTACACAACAGGATTTCCGCAAGCGGGTTGTGGGATGCGGGATGCGCGATCAACTTTCCAAAGTTGTTCCCCCATAAATTTTCCTCCGCAACTCTCCCGACCATAAGATCTTTGTGGCTTCCTCCACGACTGTTGATCTATGCTTTGTCACATATCTCACATATCTTTGTAGATCCGTTATCTCCTTCAGAACTTCCATTGTAGATATCTCCTCAACCGTCATATCTCCATTTGCGGACTCAATCTCCACTGTTAATTCTCTGCAATAAACTGGTTAAGGAAGAAAACTTGTGCACTGCGCCGGTTGATCATGGAACCGATCAATCCATCCTACAAACTTAAAGATTAATTATCCTAAACCTCATATGCATGCATCTACGATATATTTCAACTGTTCAAGCAATGATTTAATGCGTGAATCAACCATCTCATAGAAATACCCAAGTATTCAGAAAATCTCTGAAGTCGGCTCTGCCCAGACACACAATTCAAACAGTAATGCATAGAGTCCATTAACACTACAAACACACAACTACTATTCCTATTAAGCAAACATACAATTACACCACTCGGCTCGCCTTCTCCTATCTTCTCAAAATATTTACAAGTGGAACCAAACGCAAGTCTATATGTCTCTCTGCAAATGGGATTCTAACCTAGAAGAACATAACTAAGGAACAAAACCCCCTCGACTTCTCTAATCTACCAATTTAACCTAAACTATTACCCCCATCCCTGAGTAGTCCTGCAACCTAAAAATAAAGCACTACAATGCATGATGAAACGTCCCAGTCCAAAACAAACAGACTACGGCTTGATCTCAACACAAGGAGTCATGACCCGCAATTATTCCTATCGGGGATAACAGACTATGAATCATCAAACAACCAAACCAAAAATATGCCACAACATGTGACTAACTCATCATATTGCTGGTATGCCATGGTGCTCCTGCATCAACAATATAGAAGGC
>LPNX010793677.1:0-13986 GCA_001517045.1 Pseudotsuga menziesii | reverse complement strand
CCCATAGGTACATCAATGCTTAAACAACCTTGCATTCATCAAGTTGAGATACACGAATATGTAGTTCACCTCATTCACTATCATGAAAACATATTTTGGCAACATCCTCGCTTCAGGTACTACATATACAATATAATCATTTGTCATCGTAGTAATGCTACTGCTTTTGTTTTTGTCAAAATTAACCTTGAATATACACTCCCTCCCATAATAATTGATCTTGTTAACCAATTGCAAGACATGCCTACTGACAAAATTGGTGAAAGGGCCACACAATTTTGGTCTTCATTGCGTGGAACACACTCATATTGGAACAAAAGTAGAGCTGAACTCACAAATATGATCAATCAACAAGGTACATCAACGTTCTTCTTCACCCTTAGTGCAACTGACACAAAATGGATGGATTTGCATGCTCTAATTCCTGGTGAACTCCCTGTCGATTTAGATCAACACCATCAATGGAGGATTCACAACATCATATCAGATCCACATATTACATCACAATACATGCACAATAGATTCAAAATATTCCTTCAAGGAGTGCTTCAAAAAGGACTTCATATAACTGATCCTTGGTGCAGATGTTTTACTATCTCATCCTTATTATACTTCTCATCATGTTTGTCACTTTATAAGATTTCTTTCTAATATATTCCTTTTCCTCCCATGTACGTATGAATGGAAACATAGGGGATCCACACACATTCATGGTTTTATTTGGTTGACAGATGCACCAAATATGGACAAGTTAGACTAGGAAGATGTTCTTGTAGTTGAATCCACAAAACAAATTTTTGACAAATATGTTACATCTTGGAATCCTTGTAACGACCACTTGTCCACTTTTGGGTTACATCATTCTACTACAGATGATCCATGCAGTCTTGCATCACCATCCATATTTGCATCAAACTACTTAGTTGAATATGAAGAACTTGTAAACTATGTTCAAAGGCACACCAAATGTTCAAAATCAACTTGCCTTTGCAAAAAAGGAACATATGTTCAATGTCGCTCTGGTTTTCCCTATGACCTACAAGCTACTTCTTCCTTATTCATTGATGCAAATGGACGTAAAACCTACAATCCTGCAAGAAATGATTCCCTTCTAAATATTCACAACCCAACCATGCTTTCAATATGGATGTCTAATGTTGATTTCCAACATGTTCTTTCTAGACATGATGTCCTCAAATACATTTCAAAGTATGCATCAAAAGTAGAGCCAAAATAATAAAGCTACCATGTTATTATCTCTCACCATGAACATGCAGCACCAAGTGACAGCCTTGTTCTTCAACCAATCAAGCGATTCCTTGCACAAACAGTTGCAGAATGAGACATCAGTGCACAAGAGACATGTCACATGCTACAAAAACTCCCTTTTGTGCTTTGCATCCGTCACTTTTTTCCCCTAAATGTGAGACAAAGTGTCTTCCGTTGTGTTTTTAATGACAATACTAACACCCCTCCAACCCCACCCCCTTCATATTTGCATACATGGAAAGAACCCTTGCTCTTGAACATCTAACCCTGCTTGAAGTTGCTCGTTCTTGGTATTTCTCACCTAAGAGGAAGAAAAATCCATGGAAACCAAACTTGCATCACAATATTGTTAGAGTCTTTCCACAATTCACTTCCATTCCTCCCTTTGATTCTTCAACTTTTGAACTGTTTTGTTGGAGGAAACTTCTATACAAACCTTTTCATGCCCTCATTGAGGATATTGGAACAAAAAGTTCTAAAATTATTTCTCATTGGCATCGCATTAAAGACACATCTGTTGTGTGGCATGTTGAACGCATACAAGAATAACCCTCTACACCTCCATCTGATGATTCAAACTATGATCCAATTCCCTTTCCCTTGCCCCATACCATGGATGAATGGGAATTTCTCTCTAAAATCCGACCAGGAAACAACATCCATATTGATGACCTTGAAATGCTTGGACATTGTGATTTCGACAAAAATCACAATTGGACACATAAAAATATACCCACCCATTTGCATGAAACAACGATATCATTCATTAACCTCAATCGCTTGTCCACCCAACTACATGAAGACACCACCTCGTTGTCCAATTCACCCGATTCCTTGTCTCCCACACAAAGCATAACCTTTGAAATTCTCGTTTCCCATTTAGAAACACTACACCTGCTCAACCTCTCAAAATGTTCATTCAAGGTACTACAGGCACTAGGAATTCTTACCTCATATCTTGCTTGAAATCTGCACTCCAAACCGCATATGGACAAATTGCCTTCCCATTGGTTCTCCTAGTTCCAACTGGTGTTGTTGCCTTTAACATACATGCACTTACAATACATTTTGTTATTCAAATACCCAATGTTGAAATGCACCATCTTGAAGGCCAATCCCTTTCAAACCTTCAAGAATAACTTCGTCATATTCACTATATTCTCATCGATGAAATGAGCTTTATTGGCCTAAAAATGTTTACTCAAATTGATGCACACTTACGTGAATCTTTCCCCCCGCATTGTACAATCCCATTTGGTGGTTGTTCCATGATCCTTCTTTGTGAATTTGGGAAATTTCCTCCAGTAAAGGAAATCCCCATGTATGTAGGCTCATCCCTTGGAACTTCTTTCTGGCGTACATTTGATACTTTTGTCATGCTCAAAACCATTTTCCGACAACAAGGAGATAGCCCTTCTCAAATTGTCTTTTGCCAAATCAAACTAAACCTTCAAAATGCAACGCCAACTCTTGAATATTGGGAACTCCTAATGACAATAACAACCTCATCCCTTTTACATGCGGAAAAATGTTCATTTGAACAATCGACCCACTTGTATGCCACTAATAGCTCTGTTGCGCTGCACAAAAAACACATGCTCAAACACCTTAATATGCCAATTACACATTGCTTTGTAGAACAAAGGAACACAAATTTCCACCAATCCATAGATGATGAGCAGTTACCATTAAAGGTCCTTCTTTCTATTGGTCAACAAGTCATGTTAACTGCTAATTATGGGTTGGAGCAGGCCTTGTTAACGACTCACTTGGAAAATTCATTGTCATTGTCTACAACTCCAATGAACAACCTCCTAGCTTACAACCCTTAGTTTTTTTTGAATTCCTCCACTACAAAGGACCCTTATGGGATGTTTCTAATCCTACTTATGTTCACATCTCTCCCATAACAAGAGGAACACATAGGAAAGTACCACTTTGTATGGCATGGGGTTTAATAATTCATAAAGCACAAGGTATGACCCTACAAATTGCAACAATAGATATTGGAAACATTGATAGACAGGGGATTACATTCACTTCAATATCAAGAGTTAAATGTCTTTTAGGCCTTCACATTTCTCCAGCTTTCTCTTTTTCTAGATACTCTCGAATGCAAGACAATCCATATGTCCAACGTAGGAAAAAAGAGGAAAGATTACTTGCTTCAAAGTCTTTAAAACCAAATTTTGCTTGAAGATTTTCATTGTTTGCTCTATAGATGTATTATTTTTTCTCTAAACATATACTTGTGATGGTATCTATCTTGTAGAACAAAGCTTAGGATTTCTTAGTTTTCCAGGATTGCACAAATATCCCACTGATTCTACCTATACTATTTTTTTTCTTCTTTTCTTGGATTTCTAGCTATTGCATTGCATTTCACAAATAAAGCAAATAGAAAATAAAAATAGGCACATCCATGATTTCACCATATACTAAATAGCATATGAAACAAAAACCATCTAGGCCTATTTTATATGTGCCGTTGGTTTCGAATGCTATTGTCACATCAATGTATTGTAAAAACAAAAACAGACATTGTGACTGGTGGAAATATTTATGCCATAAAAATTGTTATTCATAATTTAATATTACATTGTTTGTGTGTTTCCTTTTCCTCCAATGTCCTCTTCTTAAACATTGCTAGACTGTAAGCAATTTTGGGAATTCACATGCATACTTGTCTACTTGTCAAAATTATTTTTGGTCACTTAAAATTACGTTATTTCATCACTTTGATCAACACGATGGAAGTTAATTCCTCAATGTTAATACCTTGCATCGTTGTGATGGATGACATACAAACAAGTTTCAATTTGAAATATTAAATGCAAGTGTTACCTACTATGGTTTTCCAATTCTGATTTCTGGTCTTTCCTCTCACTCGTGTTTACTTTTATATATGGAAAATGCAAATGAATGGATTATGTTACCTACTATGGTTTTCCAATTCTGATTCATTTTTTTTCCTCCTACCAGGCTTACTTTTATATATATGAAAAAAGTGTTAGATTTTTATCTTTCAATCTAGCATTATCTTAGGATATTATCTGATAGAATAACATGCACAACAATAAACACAAGAGACAAGAGACACAAAATTTTCCTAAGGGAAACCATAAAGGAGAAAACCCCGCAACTTCCTCAGAGATAGAATGAGCACCAATGGCAGCAGTAAAACCTGAAAACATAAAGATGATCTCCAACAGCTTGTTCTCTCTCTCTCTCACTTGAGAGAGATTCTACTCTCTCACTCATGCGCCCCAATGAGTTTGTGTGTGTGTGTGATAAATAGAGAGACTCACTCTCTATTTATATTCTTTCGTTCACTTGATGTCCACTTCAACATGTTGGTCCCACTTAACAATTACTTACTAGGGCCGACATCTCTAGGAGAGTTTAATAACCCTAGTGCCCCACAACTGTGGGGACTTTGCCCTCTGATCAACAAGGAGGGTTAACCTTGAAACAATTGTGGGGACTATTTACCCAACTTACAATGGAGGGTTTACCTCAATGACTTTACATGACTTGTTTACATTATTGAATCTCTCGATCAGAACATCGGGGAACAGTACATAATATATACAAGTGAATACATTCCGAAGTTAGAAATACATCAACACTCCCTCTTAACTAGGAAGGTATTCTCTCGACATAATTTATCAGCACAAGTATTCTTCTCTATATCATCTGGATCATCATCAAGTCATCTTCATATTCAAGTCATCTTCATCGTCAAGTCATCACCGGATCTGGATCATCGCTAGATGATCATCGAAACTGGATCATCACGGGATCATCATCAAAACTAGATCATCGCTGCACTATCTCAATCAAATGGTGCTATCTCTTCATTCTTCTCATCATAGGAAGTTCTACAGAGCCAACCCTTTTTCATGTTGGTTGTAGGCCTAGCTTCCGTGTAGGTATTCATCTTCTTCAGTGATTATATCTGACCATGGTAAGAAAGACAACAAAACTATGTCAAAAAGGCCCTCCCAACACTCACATCTGACCATGGTTGAAAACTCATTGCAAACCATGTCAGAAGGCTCAACACTTATATATGACCATGATAGGAAACTCATCACACATCATGTCAGAAAGGCTCTGCACTTACATCTGACCATGATAGGAAACTCATCACACATCATGTCAGAAAGGCTCTCAGTCCCAAACTGAAATTCCTGGTAACTGACTAGGTGCCTCCATTCTCCCAGATAATGGCCTCTTAGCACTTAAGTTGAGCTTCAGTCCCATACTAAAATTCCAAGTAACTAACCAGGCGCCTCCATTCTCCCATAGAATGGCATCTCATCACTTAAGCTGAGCTTTAGTCCCAAACTAAAATTCCCTGTAACTGACCAGGTTCCTCCATTCTTCCAGAGAATGGCATCTTAGTACTTAAGCTGAGCTTCAGTCCTAGACTAAAATTCCTGGTAACTGAACAGGTGCCTCCATTCTCCCAGAGAATGGCATCTCAACACTTAAGTTGAGCTTCAGTCCCAGACTGAAATTCCTGGTAACTGACCAGGTGCCTCCATTCTCCCAAAGAATGGCATCTCATCACTTAAGCTGAGCTTCAGTCCTAGACTGAAATACCTAGTAACTGACCAGGTTCCACCATTCAGAGAATGGAATTTAGTGCTTATATCTAATCATGTGAGAACACATCTCACATTCACCTTAGAATGGCTCAGTGCTCACATCTAACCATGGAAGGAACCAATCCTCTCACCATGACAGAATGGCTCAGCCCTTACATCTAACCATGGAAGGAACAAATCCTCTCACCATGTCAGAATGGCTCATAGACTCATCACTTCCCCTTGGAGGGAACCTCAATCTGGAGAACACCAAGCTTCTCCCTGAAGTATTCAAACTTCACTCTAGCCAATGGCTTAGTCAACACATCAACTATATGTTCATCCATCGCAACATATTAGAGCTTCACTACTCCTCTCTACACCATATCCCTGATATAGTGATATTTGATCTCGATATGCTTCGACTTGTCATGGAACACCGGGTTCTTAGACAACTTCACACAACTCTGGTTGTCGCAATATATAAAAGGAGCATCCAACTGGAGATCAAATAAATCAGACAATAGCTTCCTCAGCCATATTGCCTCACAACTAGCTAAACAAGATGCAACATTCTCTACTTCAGCTATACTCAATGCCACATAGGACTGCTTCTTTCTAAACCAAGAGATCACACCTGATCCCATACTGAAGCAACACCCTGAAGTGCTATTCCTATCGATGGCACTGCCAAATCTCAATCCACATAACCCTCCAGGTTAATCTTTTGATTCACCTCATACTTGAGCCCATACTCAACTGTATCCTTCAGGTACCTCACTGCATGCTTTGCAACCATCAGGTGAACATGTCTTAATGTGTTCATATCAAAGAAAATATCTGGTCTCATATTCCTCAGGTACATGAAGGAACCAATCATCTGACGATACATCGTAGCATCAACCGTCTTTGATGAAGCAACACTCAATAGCTTCAGGTTCGATGCCATAGGTGTGGTCATGGCCTTACATTCCAACATCTTGAACCTCTTCAGGATCTCTACTGCATACTTCCCTTGTCCCAGGTAGATTCCATCCGCATTTTTCCACACCTCCATGCCTAGAAAGTATTGCATCATATCTAAGTTTTTCATCTCGAACTCGACAACAAGTATCCTTCTTGCAACTTTAATGAGTTCCTCTTTTATGTCAGGAACAAGTCATCGACATATAATACGAGCATCACTGTTATACTTCATACTGTAGTCATCTCTACTACATACTTCCCTTGTCCTAGGGATATTCCATCCACATTCTGCCACACCTCCATGCCTAGAAAGTAGTGCATCATATCCAAGTTTTTCATCTCATACTCGGCAACAAGTCTCCTTCTTGCAAATTTAATGAGTTCCTCTTTTCTGTCAGGAACAAGTCATCGACATATAACAGGAGCATCACTGGTCTTCTACCTTCAACCTTGAAGATTGTAATCCTCTTTACTCTTAGTAAAGCCTAGAATCATTAGTAAGCTGTCCATCCTATTGTACCATGTCGAACCTCGGGATCTTCTGTAGTCACTCCCTCTGGAGCGGAGCATCATTCTCCCTCTGTCTTTCATACTCTGTGCACTGAAACATTCTGTACCGGAGTGACAAGTAGCTTCCTCTGCTACTAATATTCTATGTATCCATCTAGGATCACTGGATACCAAGATCCTCTATCTTAAACTTTTTCAAAATTTCTTCTTGCACCCATCTGTGAGCTTGTCATCCTCTAGAGACTTTCATCTTCAACCTTGTAGCAAAGGTTCAGATCTTCATCAAGCTTCTCATGTATGTGTTATCCCATGGGTGTCTTCTGAGCTCATACAGGGTCTTCTTTCATTTGCACACATGATTCTTCCTGTCATGTGTCTCAACTCCCACTGGCTGCAAATGTCTCTTCGTATTCTATGCCTTCTTTTCGTGAGAAGCCTCGTGCTACAAATATTGCCTTGTATCCCACGATGTTTCCATCTATTGCATGATGTAACTATGAACTTCCATTCACATATCGATACTGCATCCTAGACATCATTATTCTTGAAGTGGTCTTCCCTTTCTTCTTGGTTACTTCTTCATAGCTGGAAGGTTCTGCATCAATGATGTCACTGCATTCGTCATATTATCCTTCATCTTGAACTATCGTCACTTATTCTTCGGAACAAGTCTCATCCTTCTTTGCTTGTAGGCGATTTTACGCAATCTTTCCTACAATTCAAATGCATTAGTTGTATGGTTAGAAACATTTCATAAGGTATATTCATAATGAAAAATTATTTTGCATCAAGATATATGATTATGCAACTATTTTAGCCAATACAACATTCATCCATATCTCACGGAAACTTTCTAGATGCCTTCCATCTCTACCAAGACAACATTGAGATTGTGCACTAGTCCAATATGTCAGCAAAGAGGTTTCATTCTAGATAAGTAGAAATGGAGAGTTGTATAGCACCATGAGCTACTTACCCATTACATGCATATTAGTAGTATATTGTCATTAATGCAAACATTCTATCATGCATAATACATCAACTGAATATAAACAAATGCATAACAAAACAATATCATGAAATGACAATTGAATACTTATCTTTATTTGTTTCATGAGTAGACTCCTTATTGAGCCTTCAGCTTCATCATCTTATTCATTCATCATTTCTTATCCAAATGCTAAGATGGATAATAGTTTCTTCAAGATTTGAGTCCTTCATATTCCTCATCGCTTGAGGGATCTTATTTGGATGGTGAGATCTTGATATTCAATTGCTCCCATCTTCTCTTCTCTTATTATGAGTCAAGCTTCTTCTTCTTCCTAGAGTCTGTTGAAAGTAATCACTTCCTTCTGGCACACATTCCTCGCATGAATGAATCCCATGATCCTGGGAGGCCATTCAAGGTGGCTACCATCACTTATGCATTCTCTACTTCTTCTTCTACTGCTACAAGTTGTTCTTTGATTTGAGAGACCCTTGTAAAGTATGACTGTATGGTCTCTGCATTCTGGATCTTCACATTCTTCAACTATTTTCTCAAAGTCATATTCTGATTTATGTTCTTCCCTTCAAATAGCTTGGTCAAGGAATCAAACATCTCTTTCAGTGTATTTAGGGAAGACACTTGTGGTATAAGGTGATCCATGATTGAATCAACAATGATCTTCTTGGCCTTGACCAAGTTCTTCTGTTGTAAGGCTTTTAGCCTCATCTCCCTCTGGAACTGGAACCTCTCTACTTATATAGGTGTCCAATTCATTTTCTTCAGAGAGATCATATACTTCCATGCTTGGAATTTTTCAACTTCAACAATATTATCATCAAGCTGATGTGAAAAATCACTTTGAAGTTAGAACCTCAAATGAAAATAGCAAAAGATTAGATCTTACCGATTTCAGGTGTTCGTCTTGGTTCCGGAGCTGGATGATCTAGGGTTTGTCAGAGAAACACTATTTTTCAAGAATTGGAATCTTTCAAATATTATTGGATAGAAAGATATACCTTTTCAAGTTGAGCTGTCCAATGTACTCCTTTTCTGAAAACAATGGAGGGAAGCTCCTGGAATAGGAAGCCCTAGTTTTTCAATTTCTTCTGCATAAATGCTTGATGCTGTTTCTGTGGTATCTTTGAAATTACTGCTCCTCTATGTTTGAAACTTTGCATTGAGATAGCCTCGCCAATCCTTGTTCCACCACCATAGGTTTCATCACAATTTGTTTCACCAATTGGGACTTATGATCATTTTCCCAAGGTGACCTGTTTCAGGACTATTCAGCATAGCGAAGTTGTACGGACTGCCACGTGTCACTGTTTCATCTTCTCGGTCTGCAAATTTGAACAAATAAATTAAATTTTGTTCCCTTTCCGGAAAGAGGAGAGAAATCCTATGCCGGGCTCACTAAAAAAAAATTCTTTTGTAACAAGCCCTAATTTCCCGCACCAAAAATTGAAAATGCCCGGAATCAAATTCTGCTTCGACAGAAAGATGCGCCCTCCAATGGAGAGTCATCCTAGCATACTTTTTCTGATGGATTGTGGAGAGAGACCCAAAAAGTAAGAATCCCTAGCTTCCGCAGCTGCACAATGTCTTCTTCTCAAGTTAGCTCTGATACCATGTTAGATTTTTATCTTTCAAGCTAGCATTATCTTAGGATCTTATCTGAGAAAATAACACGCACAACAATAAACACAAGAGACAAGAGACAAAGAATTTTCCTCAGGGAAACCATAAAGGAGAAAACCCCACAACTTGCTCGGAGATAGAATGAGCACCAATGGTAGCAGTAAAACCCGAAAACATAAAGATGAACTTGCATTGTTAATTATTCCAAGATGAATGAGCTTATCTTGCTCTCTAATTAAGGAATCACAAAAGGATTCAAGGCTAGGCTCTTGATAGCTGGTTGCAGTCAAGGATTCTTTCATGGAGTAGAATGTAGATACAAAAACAAAATATACACGTCCAAATTTTAAAAAAATATGATAAATACATTGTTTGTCTTCTTTCTTAATCTTGCATTCGACACATAATAGTCTAAGAGTTTTATACTTAGATAAATAGTATTGAATGCATGAAAAATCATTTGGATTCAAGGAAAGCAACTCATTCTCAAGTTGATGACCCCGAATTTCATTGTGTTTACCAAACACAGATTCCAACTTTTCCCAAGCGAGATTAAGTTCATCAATTCCAGATATGTGGAATCGCAAATCAGTAGAGATTGACATTCCAATCAATCCACGAGCTTCATCACATCGATTTGCCCATTTAATTTTCTTATCATCATCAGTGGGTTCTGTTTCTTTCCCTAAGGTTATCCTGAAAAGACTCCTACTTCGCAGAACATCCTCCATACGAGATTTCCATGAGAAACAATTAGAACTTGCAAGTATAATATCACAAGGGGCATCCATACTGTAAAATAATGGCTGAAAGAACAGAAACTAACTATCTGGATGCAAAGAGCTCGAAAAAATATGTGGTTTTAAAAAACACGGCACTTAAAACTGATTCTGGATGATGAAGTTATGCTTGATCAACGAAAATGTTGAAGATGTCCCCAATAGTGACGTGACAGATATTAACTTGACCAATTAAAAAAAAGAAGCCCCCTCTACCCAAGATCAATCTTTGACAATCACTTTTACAATAAAGTTGCTTTGAAGTGAATCACTTTTGTAAAATAAGTGATGTTCATTTTTACAATAATGTGACTTTTAAATAGTGCAGCAATAAATTAAAAAACTTAAGTGACTCACTTTTATTTTATTTTATTTATGTGAGATGCACTTTTACAATAAAGTAACTTGAAAATAGAAATTGCATGCACTAAAAAGTAGCTTGATAAGACTTGAACTCAAGACTTATCAAGGTGTAAAGCAACTTTGGACCAAATGAGCTAAGTTTAAAAGGTACGTAAAAGTATGGAAAGAAGAAGGGTTTTTTTTTTTAAACTCTTCTCTCTCGTTTTCCGTGCTTGCTTTCTTTTCCTGCAAATCACAAAAAAAAATGAAAAACAAAAACAAAAAAAACTTTTTCCACACAAAGGGGTTTGATCTTGGTTAGCTTACCCAGAAAGTCTATGTTTTCAATTTTTCTCTCTGTTTTTTATTTACCGTGATCGCACAATGTGCACGATAAAGAGCATACGTAGCCGAGAAGACAAGAAAAAAAACTTTCCCTTACTGTTTCTGATTTGCCGCGATCGCACAAGGTGCACGACAAAGAGCATACGCAGTCAAGGAAAACAACAGTCCGAGACTAAAACATAAAATATCTAATAATAAACTGATAAAATATGAGAGATTTAAAAAAAACAAAACCGTCACTGTAACATTATACCTTCATATTTGCCGAAATGGGTGTTTCTGGAGCAAACGGAAATGGTTTTCGGTGAAACGAAAACTATTTCCCAATGGAAACAGCACTCCGGACGCAATGGAATAGCTCCCACAGGAAAAAAATGCACAAAAAATGTAGAACCAAAAACCCTTTCAAAGTTTCGGCAACACCGGTTCCAGATCTTGATCAAAACCGAAAGTGGCTCTTCATAAAAGCTCTGATACCATGTTCGAGTACACAGGATACTCCCAAAATACCAAACACCTTGAGAAACCACTTCACACAAATATATCACAGATCAACACACCGATGTTTGTCGCGTGGTTAAAACCCTCGAGAGGGAAACAGTCCACATCCCCAACCAAATAACTACTTGGAGCAATTTATTATGGAAAAGAAAGAAAGTTACATGAGCTTCTCATAATCGGTCAACTAGCCAAGGACCCTCTATGCTCTTTAAATAGAGATCATAGACCAATCGGGTGTTAAGCCACAGATCAATGGTAGGTATGATCTAAGAGAAGTTGAACCGTCGAATCACTCTATGTCTAGAACATATCGTGACCGTCAGATTAGAATATTTACTAATGCATACTAAAGAAACACACTTTTACCTAACGGATATATTACACAAGTTGATCTTAACTAACTCCTAAGTGTCTAAATATCCTAACATCCAAATGAAAGGAATCTACAAAGTTAGGAAAGGGAATTTAAAACCACTTCATGTAGAAGCAAGAACCATTGCTGCAGAATTCCATTTTTTTTACGATCAACCACCTTTCATATATTAATAAGATGTCAGTTGATCTACTTGTTGGAGAAATGTCAACTCCAAGGGGGGGTGTGAAAAATGAAATGGTATCAACATTTGTTGCAACAAATTTTAGGCTTGCACATTGTTACACATCTTCGATATGTGTATGTTTTTTCATTGTAACTATTTTGGTGTCACTCATGGTGTGGCTTTTTCAATAAAGAATAATGTTTTTTCCACGATGTAATATATTAAATGTGTATTTGTAAATGTGTTGTACTCATTTTTCTCATTCATTCATCATACATCTATGATATTGTTATTTTCATATGTTATTTTGAAATATTTGTTGTATATCCCTTATCCAAGTTGATTGATCTTCCATATGTCATTCCAAAATATTTGTTGTATATGCCCATAATTTCACCGTTTAAGCGAAATCATCCCTCTTGTAGGTAATTAGTTGAAGACTATATTCGTCATGGACGGATACCTTTTATAGGTAAACAATGAAAAACGATATGGAGCAATGGGCAATTTTAAAACCTCAATTCAACTTTTGTGGTATTTGGGATTTGGGTGAAGAGATTTTCAGGTTTGTATTTTTAATAATATTAAAGGTTAACAAAAATGATTCATAAGTTTGTCTTTAGAGCATCATGTATGATTCCAAAGTCTATAAATATTAGTGGCATAAAGCATGACTCCAAAGTTTGTGAATATTATGAAGCATGATTCTAAAGTTTGTGAATATTATAGTAAAAATAGTATGACACGTTTTATGTTTTTAATGATTAGCATAGCTACAAGTTAAGTGGCTGGTGAATATCGATAGGTGTAGCTAGCCATTTAGTTTTTTTTTAGGGATGGGTGATTGTTAAACAAATATTAAACATTAAACTAATTACCAAATCCTTATAAATATCCATTTAAAGTATAACATATATATTAAATTAAGAAAAAAAACATAAAACAAATAATATTTGATAAACAAAAAAAACAAAAAATTGATAAGAAGTATACAACTTTAATGAGTTATATATTTATAAATAATTAAATAGTGAATTCTTAAATGAAGCATAAATACTATTTAATAAACAAAACAGAAAACAGAAACTGATAAGAAGTATACAACTTTAATGAATTATATATTTATTAATAATTAAATAGTGAATTCTTAAATGAAGCTTATTTAAATCTTAATTAACATGCATTTAAGCATAACAATATAAGGCGACCATGAAATCAATCTCCATTATACACTTGTTACACTCGAGTTAATCTTGTTGATTCCCTCAAGGAAGTTCAAAATATGAGATAAAATTATTGTTTTTTATATAAAAATAATTTTAATATTTTTAAATTTATTCCAACGGGAAATATGCCAACACCTAATATTCCAACACAAGAATCAAGGTATATCCAAATTGCACAATCCACATATTTATTACAAAGGGGCTCAACAAGACAAAGGGGCTCAATATGAGCAAACATGTAAATTACACGATTTAACGCTGGGTAGGAAGGGTAACATTCATTCCTCCCAA
>LPNX010793673.1:71364-215859 GCA_001517045.1 Pseudotsuga menziesii | reverse complement strand
AAAACCTGAAAATAGAAGATGGAAAGATTATTATGTATGACATGAATTCTATGACAGATTATGATTCACTTTCAAACTAGCATTGTTTTCTACATTATAATACAAAATGTAACCTAAAATTAAGTTAATGTCACTGACTACCTACCAAATAGTGGTTTTGTAAAATTGTTTTCTTTGTCATACATGCAAAACATAAATATTGAAGGGCAGGATGCGTCTGGCAATGGGGAAGCCAGGATACTGCATAACTGTTCCACCTGGAACACAAAATAAATAAATAAACTGTTCGAAACAAGTCTGCACACGGAAATAACTAGTCCCAATTTATGTGCAGAACTAGTCCTGATTTCAATATAGCAGCTCAAATAGCTTGACACACATAATGGATGGAAGATTTATTTTTACTGTAACAAGTATCTCTCCTTTTAAGCTTGATTCTAGATAAAACAAAACCATCTCCATTTCCCTTTGGTTTCGGCTGTCAAAAATGTAGAAATACTGAGCAATCACAACAATGGCTTAATAACTCCATGTTCTAGTAATAAATTTACCTGCGAAAATTTTTGTCATTTGAAGACTTGACCAAATCAAAGGACGCAGAACTAAAACTCGAATCAAAGAAGGCAGAACAAAATCTCATGATCACGTTGCAGGGTGAGCAAGATCCTATAACGATTGATTCATCATGCAGCTATGAAGGTAGCAATGGCGTCTCGCAGCCGGGAGAACCATTTAGAACAGGTCCAATAGCTAGCGCATAACTACCAGTGGTGCTCTTGGAGCTCTTGGAGGTAGACGTAAATTTTGAATTTTAAAAATTGAATTTGAAAGAACCGCTTTAAGATGTAATCGATATAATGATGCAAAGCTGCCCATGGAAAAGAACTGACGACGTAGGGTAGAACTGACAACATAGGGTTGAAGGTACTGTGAGGATTGATGGCTGGAAATTGGGCACGCTGTGTACGCCGGAAAATACCATGGATGGAATACTTATTCATGCCATGGATGGTCTGACACCTGACAGGCTCGCCTTAAAGACGAGTCTATCCAGTATATAGCGCTCGCCTTCCACGTAGTATATAGTAATGGTACCATCATAAGAGGGGACAGCCAGTTGACTTGACCCAATTTCATTTTTTTTTTTTCAGGAGGAAAAAAGCGTGACCTTGTTATTCTTATTAAAAAGAATCAAAGGGCATTGTAATATACCCACCCAAAAGGGCTACATCACTAAACTGTTACAGATACAAGTCCTTTCAAAAAGGAGAAAGACCATCTAGATTCTGCCAGGGGTTGGCGACAGTATAAAGTGTTCCCATCAGAAATTTTTCTCATCATATGTGATCTAGTACAGTCGGCCCAATCTATCGTGAACCAATAGGGACAGATCTGCATATCAAAAGAGATTCACAGTTGGAGCAAAAACAGAAGATACTGCTCCTATCTGTAGCCATAACTCAGAAAAACTGAAATGAGTTGTTACTAACCAATTTATCATCATAATATTCCGAAAAACAACCATAACCAGGATCTAGTGAGAGAGCTGTTTTTGATAAACTGTCTGCCTTCCGGTTGTGTTCACGATAGATGTGGCAAAATGTAAGATCCTGAAAGCTTGTGATAAGCTTTTTTGTTTCCCGACACCAGTGAAATAGGTCTGGTGGGGTGAGAATATTGACTCCTTTGGCCCAGTTTATGATGATTTGTGAATCACCATATATTTTGACCAATGGAATTCTCATCATTTGGGAATATTTCAATAGGGCCCAAAGACCCAAAAGTTCAGCCTTCGTATTGGTGCCACATCCAATCCCAATTGCAAAATCCAGATGGTGATTCTCCTTTAGGAATAGACAGAAACCAACTCCCGCTGATGAAGTAATGGAAGCACCATCAAAGTAGCCACAAGGAAAAATCATTACAGGGGCTTGCCCAATCTGTCTAATTTTCTTACTTTTTTTCTCCTTTGTAAATGGTCGTGCAGGAGACAATTTAACAGCATTCAAAAACTGATGGAAGATACCCAGTACAGAAATGCTTTTATCTTCAAAAATGGCTTTATTTCGCGATTTCCAGATAATCCAGCACAAATGATGTGGTATATATCTATAATCAGATCCACTTGGATGTTTAGTAATCCAAGAATCCAAGAACTCAGCTATGGAGGTAGTTATTGGAGGAAAATTAATCTGAAGAAGATCACATATTAATTCTCTGATGCTGTTCCATATTGGACAACGAGTGAAGAGATGGTGAACCGATTCCTCATCCTTCAAACATAAAATACAAATACCAGCACCTTGTTTACCTTTCCTTTGAAGATTATCCCATGTCAGAATCCTGTTTTTTTTCATCAACCAAATGAAACAGCCAATTTTCCGTGGCAGTGAGCAATGCCACAGCGATAAAGGAGTTTTCTTCCCCCCTGCAGGCCTGTAAAAATCCACAATACAATCATATGCGCTGCTGGCCGATACATGACCATCCTTCTTATTGTACTCCCACATCAAAGAATCAGATACCTCTGTAAGTTTGATACCATTAAGATCAAGTGCCCGAGTATATGTAGTCCAGGCAGTTTTCCATGCACCCTTTAATAATAATTCCTCTGCAGTATACCAGTATCCCTGCGCATCTGTCAAAGTATTTCTTGCCTGGGCGAGAGTATTAATATCCAAGTCTGTAAGATATGATCTCAGGCCCTCAGGTAGAATGTAAGAATGAGAATTACCAATAATTGGATCAACACCCACCAGTATACTTTTACCATCTCCAACCTGCCAAGCCGTATATCTGCCAAGCCAAGTAACAGTCTGAATAAAACCTCTCCAAAATGCAGATACGCCACGGGTACTAAATTTTTTCCCCCGTAGCCATTCAATCACAGAAACCTTCTTCAAGTATTTTGTAACAATTACACGATGCCAAAGACTGTCCTTAAATAGAACTCCCCAGAAAGTCTTGAGTCTTAATGATATACTGAACCAAAAGAAATTTTTGATCCCCCATCCATCATATTTTTTTGGCCAAGAGAGATCTGACCAGCATGCTAGGTGATACCGGCGATTAGTATCTGAAGAGCCCCATAAAAAAGCAAAAGTAATACTTTTAAGTTTCTGCAGGGTAGATGCCGGGATGGGAGCAAGCCCCATCCAGTATATAGGTATACTAGAGAGAACAGACTGCACCAATATCAATCTACCTCCTAAAGAGAGTAATTTATGTGTCCAGAGACTGATTTTCTTCTCAAATTTTTTTATCAGCCAATCCCAATCCCGGGTTCTATATCCCAGAGGTTTAATATAATAGCCAAGGTAGTTGAAGCCTGATGAAAGGGGGAGCTGTTTGTATGGGATCAATCTGGTCAGAGTGAGGAGTTCAGTATTAGGAATGTTATTATAAATAATGACAGATTTGTCCATGCTTATTAACATCCCAGATGCTTTGCAAAAAGTGTCCAGGATCACTTCAAAAGCAGCCCATTCCTGCAGGGTTCCTTCTCCCAAAAGTATAACGTCATCCACAAACATCAGATGTGTAAGGGCTAGTGAGGAGGATATCTGTATACCTCTGATAAGGCCATTCCTGCGAGCATCAGCTATAAGAAGACTAAGTCCCTCAATTACCAAGATGAAGAGTAGGGGAGAGAGAGGGCACCCCTGACGAAGACCACGAGACGCAGGAAAAAAGTTTGAGGGTGTTCCATTGATTAAAACAGCAAAAGTAGCCGATGTGAGACAACCCATGATCCAGTTAACCGTCTGGAGAGGAACACCTATTTGAATGAGAATGAGGCGAATATAAGTCCAGTTGACTCTATCAAATGCTTTAACCAAATCAAGTTTGAGGATAAAAGCACTGAGATTTTTTGTTTTGATAGAGTGGAGGGATTCTTGGACTACACCAATAGGTTCAGTAATCTGCCTGTTCTTAAGGAACCCAAATTGTTCCTGTGAGATCCCATTGTCCAGAGAGGGTTTGATTCTGACAGCTATGACCTTTGAAATTAACTTGTACAGGATATTACACAAAGAAATCGGACGGAAGTCAGAAAAAGTCTGTGGCTTATCCCTCTTAGGTATAAGAGCAATGAATGTGGAGTTTAGGGAAGAAGGAATAATGCCAGAGACCCTAGTGGAGTCGACAGCAGATATAAGCTCCTTAGCAAGTAGGTCAAAAAAGTATATGTAAAACTCAACAGGCCAACCGTCCGGTCCCGGACTTCTATCCTTTTTAAATGATTTAAGGGCATGTTCAATTTCACCTAAAACCACTGGACATGTAAGTTTGTGAGCATCCTCATCAGAGATCATTCTAGGGAAAAGTTGTATGACCTTTAGTTGCTGACAAAGATTAGTGCCCCCATCATCTTTAAAGATATAAGAGAAATGTGATTGACCTAGGGACTTGAGTGCTTGTTCATCTTCATAAAGGATACCATTCTCATCAGCTAATGCCCAGATGGCATTCTGATTGCGTCGACCAGAGGCCAAAAGATGAAAATATTTAGTGTTCGCATCCCCCTCAAGATCCCATTTTGATCGACTTTTTAATTGCCAGGTAAGAAGGGTATGGTTCAGAATCTTTTTCTTCTCAGATCTTAAGTGATCCAGAAGTGCTAGATCCTCCGCGGTGAGTAAACCAAAGGATGAGCCGGAAAGGAGGGAGGAAATGGAAGCCTCAATGTGGGATAAATCAATGTCAATTTGTGATTGTTTGTCTTTGATCCATCCTTTGGTATTCTTTTTTAGGGTCTGCAGTTTCCACAGGAGAGAGTCCAGGTCAGAAGAAGGATCATGCTTAATAAGACTAGACCAGAGAGGGTTAACCCAATCCGTAAAACCAGAATCATCCAGCCACGATCTGTTGAATTTGAAGGGATAGTTATGTGAAGAGTTGTGCTTGTTCCACTCCAAAATGATAAGGTAATGATCAGATATATCTGAGCAATGGGTCCAGACCCTATATAAGCCCAAGGAAGGAAGGAGATGGCCCGAGATTAAGAACCGGTCCAATCTTTTGCTGATCCCTTCAGAGTCCGCTCGGCCATTACGCCAAGTAGGGCCTGCACAGGGAGGAGCAATGTCCAAGAGCTCCAGAGAGTCGAACAGGCCTTTAAAATAACTGGAGAGAGGGTCAGAGCATGATTTGGTACCCCAGATCTCTGAGGAGTTTAATGTCAGGTTAAGGTCTCCTCCCAAAATCAGGTCAGGGGCTCCCAAAAACCCACTATCAAAAGCATTATCCCAGAAAGTACCACGATCTTTGTAAGGCCCATACACATTCAGAATCGAGATGGGATAGGATAATCCCCTAAAAGACGCCTGGATAAGGAGACCCGCATAGATTCTGAAGGCTTTACATCTAACCACCCGAGGATTCCAAGCCGTTAAAAGACCACCCGAAAGTCCCAAAGCATTAACCGCACAAAATTCCCAGGAGGGGAGGATCTTGGAAAAGGCCAACAGAGCTGGTAAAGAACTGCACATCGTTCTTGAAGGAGTATAACATCAGGCTTGAGAGAGGTGAATAGGGTTCGGAGGCACAGAGATTTTGCCTTGCCTCCAAGGCCACGTACATTAAAGGAAATAATCTTCATGGGGAACCTTTATGGGGAGACGGTGCTCTAAGTCCCCTAGAAGAAAAACTGCTAACAGCATTATCAAGACGCACAGAGAGTGGTATATAAGGTGGAGAAGCAGAAGAGAGATCAACTTGTGATTTGACTTTATGTCCTCTTTTCTTCCTGATGGTGACGTTCTCAAACCTAACAGAGTTTATGGGAATGGTAGAGGGGGATGTCGGGGTAACCGCAGTAAAAATAGTAAGGGTTTGCTTAAGGGTGGGGTCAGTAAAAGAAGGGGAAGAAATAGGACTCTGAGGAGGATGAGGTGATGAAGGGGGAGACCTGTGCGAGGTCAAGGGAGGGAAGTCCACTAAAGATGACAGCTGGGGAACATCAGGATTCGAGACCGGTGGATCAGACCGTAATAGGGTATCCTTTGAAATGTAATGTGGGGCCAGAGAATCCCCCGAAGACTGATCCCTATGACAGGTGTCCGGTGATAAAGAGTCCTGTACAGGTACAGTGTCCGAAGAAAACTCTATCCTTGGCTGCAGAGTAGGACAAGGATGGTCACATGGATCACAAGAGGGAGCAGGGGATAAAGAGTCCTGTAAAGGTACAGAGTCTGAAGAAACCTCTTTCCTTGGCTGCAGAGTAGGACAAGGATGGTCACATGGATCACAAGAGGGAGCAGGGAGAACGTTTTCTATGAGACATTATCAAACCCTCAACTTCACCCACATACTCTTCTGAAACATAATCAGCGGGAAAGGGAGAATGATAATTGTTACCTGGCGGGGCACCCTCCATAGTGTTGAGAAAGCGAGCACTGTCAACATGATCTTCTTCAGAACCCGAATCAGACCCCTTCTGCTGGAAAGATTGACAATTTTTCCGAAGATGTCCAATTTCAAAACAAAAATTACATCTAAAAGGTACACGCAGGTAATCCAACCTCTGGATGAGAAGTCGTTCCCCACAGAGTATTTCCACCTCTGCCGGCAGCCCTCGTGAGACATCGAGTTCAACCAAAACACGAGCCATCCTCTTATCATATGCAAGGTGGAAGTCCGGATCAACATCCACAAATCGACCAATAGAATTTGCAATACCTTCAAGAACCTTCTTGTTCCAGAGCGGGAAAGGAAGCTGGGGGAGCAGGGTCCACAAATGTCTATTAGTAATGCGCTCTCTGAGAGGGTCAAAGCCACTGTGCCAACGGTTAAGGACCAGAGAGCCCTTGCCTATTCTCCATATCCCATCCATGATGCGTTGACAGTGTTTTTCTTCAAGGAAAACAAAAACGATCCATCCCCGCGATAACAGACTGATGGTCGGGATAAAGTTTATCAACGGCTTCCAAAATGTAGTAGCCCAGTCGACCCAATCAGCGTTATTCATTCTGGCATACTCCAAACGTCCGACCAGAGCTCGTGAGCAGAGTGATGTAACACGGTCCAGGTATATGTCATGTCCAACCACGTATCGAAATCTCCCTTTCAGAGCTTTGATGTTCTTTGTGCTGCGTTTCCGACGATGTTTATAATGTGCCTGTTCTTCCATATTCCCTACACATAGCAGAAGGAGACACCAAAATAGTATCCTGCCAAAGGACCAGATACCCTGTAAAGATGTCCTACGTCAGACAGCCCAAACCCTACCTACGTGTACCAAGGAGAATAAGAGCCCACACAGGTGTCCCTCAAGAAAAGAGAGGAAGGTATCAGAAAAAATCCGAAACCCTCCAAAATAGTACAAAGAAGAGATAACCCGTGACCCGTAAAGGGAAAAGACAGGTAAAGAAAAAAGGGTTCAGTCCGACCGGGCGTGCAGGCCCAAAGAATATGAAGTGGTAAGACGAAAAACACGGTTAACCGAAGAGACAAGTCGAAACCCAAAAGGTCAACCCCAATCATACAGCAGATGTCAACCATCCAGAATACTTTAGAAGAAGCAGACGACATTGCCATGCAAGGGTGACGGATAGCTAAACCTGTGCATTTTACCATAAGCGATCTCCTTCCCACTTCTTTTTACCCTTGGTTGGTACTAGTCCCCCGTTTCAGGGGAGGGACTCCAAGAGGTAAGAATGCACAGGACTGGGCAAGAAACCCAGTTAGGACGCCAAGCTGTTCACAAAGATGCCAAAAAACCCAGTTAAGCAACCAGTGTGAAATAATCCAGGATACCCATTACCCAGAAACAAATAGAACAGAGAATGCCGCGGTGTAAAATCAGGTAGAGGCCCAGGAAAGAGATAATGCAAAACCATAAAAAAGCCAAATACCCCAAACAAATACAATACAGGCAAAGCCGTTCACAAAGGTGCCAAAAAACCCAGTTAAGCAACCAACGTAAAATAATCCGGGATACCCATTACCCAGAACAAATAGTACAGAGAAAGCCGCGGTGCAAAATCAGGTGGAGACCCAGAAAAGAGATAATACAAAAACCATAAAAAGCCAAATACCCCAAACAAAAACAATGCAGGCGAGAAAAAACCCCAAAAACCCACCACCTTAATACTTAGGTAAGAGTCCGAGAGTGCCATTCCTGCCTGATGCAGAAGACAGAGAAGGGGTCTGTGAGTTGACGCCGCAGAGATGCGTGGAAAAAAAACTCAGACTCTCCATCGCTCTAATCTGCATGCCGACTTGACCCAATTTCATACAACACACTAAGCACCTTTTAAACAATAATAGAATAAAATTAGCAAAAAGTTAGAAACACACTAAGCACCTTTTAAACAATAATAGAATAAAATTAGCAAAAGTTAATTCTAATGTACCTAAATAAATGAATGGCTCTTTAGTGGTCTAAAATAAAAGCCAAATCTTTAGGACGATCAAACACTTCAAACTGACTCAATTCTCTTATATGTAAATTGTTATCTATATGTAAATTTACCTAACTCTTGACTTTCGGTATTTCAATTCTTACCTAATTCTTATATAAATTCCATAAGGTTACATTATTGAAACATTGGATATGTCCTTTTTTATGATTCGGGAATAACTATGAGTAGATAGTGTTCTTTAATAATATTACACAATGCGCATGATAGTCATATTTTCCTATGAATATAAATTTATATTTCATTAGCATAGTTGAGAATATATATATAAGTATGATACTTGGCATAAAAAAGTTTGAGAATCATCTATGGATAGTAGGTCTATTATCAATGTATATGAAATAACACTTATACAATAGATAAAGGTGGAGAATCATATAGATCTATATCAATAAAATAAAAAGTAATATAAACATTTGTATATATGTATATATTTTGAGTAATGATGCAAGTTTTTTTATCCTTGTTTTAAAAAAAAAAATTGGCATTTCATCTTAAACCATACTAACTAAAATATGATGATTTAATGTGGGAAGAGTATTTAGATCTAGAAAATGGTTGCATGCACTTGTTTCAATTTTGAGTCACAATATGGATTCATTAATATAACAATGCTTTTAAAATCTCTCCCTTCTCCCTCTAAATGCCTTGATTATATGGATGAATGGAAGAAGAGAATGAAATGAATCTAGACTTCGAGGTCTTCTCACATTTAAGTAGGATTGAGAGCTCCTAAATTAACACTTGTGGATCCAACTCATTTCCCAAATTTCCTCAACAAATAAGACAATAATGAGGCTTCTAGAAGTTATCATTCTCCATAATGGAATAAGAAATGACTTTATCCCTCCCTTATATGGTGTAAGGAGTAATAAACTTATATCATTACCTCTTATTAATGTTAGAGGACTCATATGACTCATTTTTACTAGGAAAATCAATTCCATGGGTTAGAAAGGTAGTGTTAAGGAACACAAAACATAATTTGTCTCCTATATACCCCAAGGGTGCAAATAATGGTATAACACTTGTAGCACTCTATGAAAGTTATAGAGCATGTAAAGGACCTAATAGATCCAAAGAAAACAAAAAGGTGTTTATTCTATTCCTTGTGATTGTGGAAAGGTTTGCACTGGTGAAACATGTAGGACTTTTCAAGTTATACTTAAATAACTCAGTGTTGACACATCATATGGTTATGCAAAGAAATTCACTTTAGTGGCAGAGCACTCAAATAATGCAAGGCATCATATTTACTTAAAAAAATAGTATTATTGCGAAATATCATTACACTAAAAGAAAGATTAGGGAAGTAGTAGAGATTGAGCAACATCCTATTAACTTGAATAAGGATGATGGATGGAGATTGAGAAAAACTTGGGGGCCCATCATAGACAATATAAAAACAATTGCAACAATATTATAAATAATAGTAGCAGTAATGAGCAATGTTTGGTCATCCAATGAATATTATTTATTGAATCCTCTATTTACAATAATGATGCTATCTTTTTTCCCTTCATGAGAACCTATCTCCTAATGATGGGTTGAGCTATCAAGCCTGGACAATTGAGAAAATATAAAATCCTATACATTGTCTCCAAATCAATCAAATATGTGATGATTGTTGATACCCCAATCATTTATCAAATTCAAAAAGAGGGTTGTTATAAACAAGACCTAGTTCAAAATGTTGATTCCATCATTGTATTTCATCATGTTGGAGCTATGATTGAGTTTGAAGAAGTTTTGCTTTGACTTGCGAACCTTGCAAACAAGTTAGAACAATTTTAATGGTTTCTTTGTTGATTGTGATTGTATTGCTAACAAATATAAGTATTAGATTGTTTAGTAATTCTAATAATTCTTTACCTTGAGCCATTTGAAATAATGAATAAGACCTTATAGGGTTTCTTGCAGGTCCACCCTTTAACAATAAGACTCCACAATTGAAATTCCAACACTAGAAATGAAGGGTGTTCGTTTCTACTAATTATGCACCTGATAATACATTTCAACTCAAAAATTAAATATGTGAGATTTTTTCTATACACTCAAAATGAAAACATTGATTTGAAGCAATGGGATTATAGTTGTATGTTGCAAATGTTCATGCCAATTTAGCAATTTCGCATGTAATTGGATTACTATGTCTTTAAATTGTGTTATGATTGTAACTTCTCTTGAACTCTTTGGAAATATTGATTGTAATAAAATGAAGGCAGTGGTTTTGGATCCTAATTTAGACACATGCCATCAATGGGAGGAAGAGAACAGTGGTCAAAGTATTCCTATAGGTTTGTACAATTGTTTTCATCAATACATAAATATGTGAGGTGTGTGAGTGCAATAGAAAATACATATTATAACATCATTCCATTACCAAACTCAAAAGCACACCCTTAATAGTATCAAATATTAGTAGGATTATGTGATGCCAAATGCTAGAAAATCCTTATAAACTATATGTATGTGGAATTTGTTTAACAATTAAAAATGAGCAACTCAATGATTACTTGGTTGCACTAACAAATATTTTGCAAGTTTCTACTATCATGCTCACCCAAAAAATTGTGGTAAATATGGACAACCTAATATGATCCTCTAACTTTATATGGTCTTGGTTTTGTTCAGGGAAAAATTTAGCGGTGAAATTTATCCCATGGGCTATTTTTGGGCCTTTAAAAAAAGAAAAGATTTGCTATTTCGCTTTTTTTTTCAAAGATGATTCGCCCAAATTCCATGAGATATTTTTTTACCCTAAAAATCGCCAGAATTGTCCAAAAACTATAAAAATTCCTTAGAAATTTGAATATTTTTTATGAAAAATCGCCAAACATTTATGGTTGCAAATTTAAGAATTAGTAATATTTGCCAAGGTTTCTACAATTTGAGAACATTTTGCATCCTTAAATTTTTCCTTGGTTTTGTTGGGGAGCATTTCTTTAGAACATATGGAAGTTGGGAGTTTGTATGCTAATGGTTTGAGCTATGATCAAAGTGTTCTTGGTATATTTCTACAACCCGCAAATTTACTATTTAATATGAAATGGAATCAGACAAAAAAAGATGCAACAACTACAAATCACTATAGCCATAGATCTCATTTAACAATTAGATGGAAGATATGGATCTCTTGCGAATTAGAATTTAGAGTTGAATCACTCAAGGATTCAGTTTCTACGGCACCATTATTGAAATTTGCTTGAAGAACTCAACACCGACCATGGGGAAATGCACGTGGGATGCTAAGAGGAGAAACTTAAATAATACAAGGCTCTTGGAAAAATTTATATGCACATGTGGAAACATTTGTCTTGATAATATTCAAGGCATATAACAAGGTGATCACTGTCAAGATTTGAAAATATCTACAATTTTAGGAGAAACTTACAAATTATCAATTTGCATTCCCAAGGAAGAGGATTGTTGTCAAAATCGGCGGGGGGTAGGGTTGCTCATTGGATTGTTGTGACAAGGATCGAAGGATAGGCGACCCTTGGGATAGAGGCTCACCCCAGTGGGGCTTCGAGATGTCTCGATTCTTGCTAAGTCAGAAGTTACTGGTATATCTGTCTTGCGGCTTGTTGGATATACTCTTGGGAGGTTGTTGCTCCCATGGTTAAAAAAAAAAGTAGAAATCCCATGGATAACATGCTATAGATAAAGTTCTATCATTGCTTCCTTGAGGCCCTATGAAGTGTAGGGCTCTCCTATCACTATTAGGTGGAGCTTGAATAATGTTAAGTGTGAATACATTTAATAATATAAATAATACATAAATACATTGAGATATATGTAAAAAATCTTTCAAACACATATAACTTTTCATAATATTTTTTATTATAAATATAAATAATTATAATAATATTATTCAGTACACCATAACCTTAATGATTAGGTTTTTTCGAAATGTAAGGAAAGACACTCCCAAATTTCTATCTCTTTTGAAACTGAATCCAATCCAAAGAAAAACCTCAAACGCTTAAATGCTCCCAGCAATAAATGTTTAATAAATGTTTTCACCCCTTTCTTGATGTCTATTAAATCATTTAAAAAAATTATATTTATATACAGATTCTCATGCATACATATATATTTAGTTAGCTTTTTTTTAAAATTTTAAAATTTATTTTTTTATTATTATTTTAATTATTTTTTAAGTTTTCATGCATTTAGACATGTTATTTGTTTGGAGATGATTTTCAACCCTTCAAAGCATAAATTCTGGAAAATGTGAAATAATACCATCTAACACCCTAATCGGAAAAGAAATCCATCGATAAGACGTGGGATTGCTATACAAGATGACATAAGAAATGGTGCAAAGCTGGCAGAACATAAATGGATTGTGTATTATTACATATTTACTTTCATTTCATAAATTGAAGATGACTATCTCCCTAACTAAGGTTATATGTGCATAGATTTCTTTTTGGAATAGATACCTTTTAATACATGATGTACACTTCTATTGGTTATAATGGTTATAAGGGGTCTATTAGATTAAAAGGTAAGGTTAGATTTTTTTTTATTTGTAAAAAATGTTTAATGGTAATTGTGGTTAAGTGGAGATTTCTGGTTATGAGATAGTTTAATACAATTTTTTTGGGTGGAACCATAAGTTTGATTACTACCTCAAGGTGTCTCAATTAATGAAAAATTCTTTCCTCTTCATCAATCAATTCAATCTCTTTAAACATAATTTAGTAGATTTTAAAAATATATTATTATTTTAATATTATCAAATTAATATAATTTATTAAGATAAGATAACAATATGAAAATTTAAATATTTTTAAAATTAATTTAATTTTTAAAATATTTTGTTAAATACATAACTGTGATATTTTTGGAATATATTGTATAAATAAAAGTATAATACATATTTTCCAGAAATATTACGAAAAAATCTTAAACCATAGCTAAGTGAATGTTATTTTAGAGGAAAACTTAGAGGCAAAAATGTGTCCCGTAAATGTTTCACAACTTGGTGAAAAAGACCATCATCAATATTCGGGTCAATTCTACAAATATCTTAATTTTCCTTATTGATGTTAAAAACGGTTTTACATAGATAGTACCATAAAGCTGACTTTACATATAGTTTAGTTGGCTTTTATCAGAGTTAAAACACATTATTCATATAACTTTGCTTGTGATGACCACTTGGCTCAAGGGAATTACAAAATACAAAAACATATTTAAGCATATCTACAAAAGCAATTCCAGCATAGAGCTTTAGAAAAGTTCATAGGTGCCCTGCTCTACATCAATACATCAAAATAAAAAAGCAAAAGTAAAAAGATTCAGTCCAGGAAATAACGCCTCCTCCAAAAGAAGGTCTTCGACAGAGTCGGCTTCTCTATTGTATTCGTGATTATTGTACTCGTTATAGATACGCTGGAAAGATGAGAATTGAAATAAATCAAGAAGCTTCGTAATATCGTCATATATAAGAGCCAAAAGTAAATAGAAAAGTTGTCTATGATGACAGACCCAATCATAAAGTAAATAGGAAAGTTGTCAATATCGTCAAATATAAGAGCCAAAAGTAAATAGAAAAGTTGTCTGAGTGACCCCATCATAAAGTAAATAGGAAAGTTGTCAATATTCTCAAATATAAGAGCCAAAAGTAAATAGAAAAGTTGTCTGAGTGACCCCATCATAAAGTAAATAGGAAAGTTGTTTATAATAGCTCACCTAATCAATCACAAGTTTAGAGTCTTCAAAATCTCTGAATTTGTGAATGACTAAATAAACACCAAGCCTTATAGCCTGTAGTTTCCTTGAGTCATTGATTTACAAGCCAAAATTTTTCGCTTGGCTTTAAACTATTGCCTACCTATATATTGGACTAAAAATATTTTATATACAGTAGAGTAATCAATGCTGTGGAGGCAGCACTATGTGCTGTTGAATTTCAAATAAGTTGAGATTCAACAAGCCACAGTACTGCCACCACAACTTTTATTATTCTACTGCAAGTTGAATATTATTGACCTTTATATTAGACTTGTATTTTGAAAATTAACTTTTTGATATTCTATAATAATTAATAATTAAACAGATTTCTTTTCATTTTGAAAAGTAACTTTTCATATCCTAATAATTAGGAGATTGTTTTTTTTCAATTTTCCTTACTAATTAGAATCTTGAAACTCATGAAATTGACTTGACCCGCTTTTAACCAAATGTAATTGACTTGACCCGCGTTTAACGGTTGTCATCCATTTTCGCAATCCATTCACTCGGCAATGCATCGAGTCCTTCCATGCACCTCTATCTATTTAATAAGGGAAGGGAATGGCTAGTATTCACTCGTCTAAAGCGCCCTTCGTCTCCCTGAAGCCTTTGTTTCCAATCTACTATTTCAATTTTTGTGAACATGGACACCAAATGGGCCGGCTGTATTGCCCTTAGTTTGCTTTCATTGGTTGTTCATGTTATTTCTCAACCAGGTGAATGAAAATTCTAAAATTTAATTGTTGGCTTTTGAATGTACGCTAAACTCTTTGATTTATTTTTCTGAGAGGAATTTGTTTTATTTAATTATTTTGTAATTTTCTAGCAGGGTTTTTGAGTCTGAACTGCGGAGGGAAAGCGAATAGCACCCAAAACGGTATAAAATGGACCAGTGATACTAATTACATAGACGTGGGTCAAACAGCTGACATAGAGGACGCCTCTGAAAATTCCTACGGTTCTTACTTGCACACTATACGGGTTTTCCCAAAGCCTTTCAACAAGTCTTGCTACCAGTTTCCTGTGGCTCCGAATGTGCCATACCTCTCAAGACTATGGTTTACCCTCGGAAATTATAGTGGATATCAGCAACAGCCAAGCTTTGGTTACTCTATTGAGACACTTGGTTTGTTGTATTTTAAAGATGTAGCATTCTCAGATACTTATGTATATTTACATGAATATGTGTTGGTTAGTTCCGGTAGTGTGCTCTATATTTGCTTGATCAGAACATCCTACAGTGATAACGATAATCCCTTTATCAACGCTATCGAGTTGAGGACCCTCCGAGAAGGCATGTATGCAGCGGCTAAACCAGGAACAATCTTGGCTTTTTGTCGGAGAAGAAATGTTGGTGGAAATTCGACTGTATTAAGGTGAACATCTTGAACTTTATATGCATGCTTTACCTCCTGATTTGTGAAGGCCATTTATGATCCAGTTATGATATTATTTTTGAATTACTAAACTGAGTATCTTTGTATTTCACAGGTATCCTGAGGACAAGTTCGACCGGATCTGGATGCAAGAAGAAGCTTCGAGTGATAAAAATCTTGCAGTGGCTCTAAGTACGACACATCTTATTTCATCAAACAATACCGAGGACTTTCCGCCAAGTGCGGTCATGCAAACAGCGTGGGTTGTAAACAGCTCGGAATCGAATAACATTCGGATTCATGTCCCATCGACCCAACATAAAACATTAGTGGTGTTATATTTTGCAGATATCGGGACGCTTAATCCGTCTGAATCGAGACGCTTTTACGTCCAGATAAATGGCATAACGCGGTCTAATATCACCACGTTGGTGAGAAATTATTCTGCCACAGAGCTAACTTTCCTATCGGATAATATTTCAACAGCTGATTTCACATTTTCGATCCATTCGGCCACTGACACAAGCCTTGCACCTATAATCAACGCTTATGAATATTACTGGCTAGCAGATACGCAACCGGCAACATATTCATTAGATTGTAAGTGCCGCCCTGTCCCATACCCAAATTACTGATATTATTATTCACCATCTAATCAAGTACTTTTTTCAATCTGCAGTAGAAGCTCTTAACGCCATCAAAAGAAAGTTTCGCATAAAAGATTGGATATCCGATCCTTGTTTTCTGATCGAGTGGAGTGGAATTAGCTGTGATAACACATCTGGGCCCATAAGGATTTCGGAAATGTAAGTTTACTTATGTTGTTGCTTTGTTTTCAGTTCAGTTCTACTTATTAGCTGCAAGTGAACTGACTGTACCCTGTAATCGTATAATTTACTGTCGATAATTCTGTTGTTGCCAGGAATTTGTCGGGAAGCAATCTTAGAGGATCTATACCTGAGGATATTGGACAGCTGACGGCATTAGTCAACCTGTAAACATATTTCTACTAAATTATCTGTCTTTATGCAACCGTTTCACGAAATCCCTATCTCAGAAGTTGTAGAATCGCAACAAAAATACTATGTTTAAACTTTAGTATTAAATTGTATTGAAATTATTTAGCAGAATGGTTGTGCTCAAAAAAATGGTAAAGTTCATCATAGTTTTGACAAGTTAAGAGGTTATAAAAGTTGTATTGTAACAAATATGATGAAATTCAGATCTAATGTCGGTGTAAGCAAGGCAGTTTAAGACAAAATGATCTTCATCCTTAAAGCTCATAAACTCATGTCCATGGAGTTTTAGAAATAGACCAAGGCCTCTATTTCAGTATGGAGTTCATGAGAGTTAGTTCTAATCTTGGCTATATTAATCTTCCAAGTTAGGATTCATGACCTCCTTATAGTTAGGATTTTGACTTGACTTTAAAGCAATTTTAGGAAGTCTCTTGTTTCCCATGTTATTTATCATATGCTTGTAGATCAGGTATCTAGTCATAGCAATGTTCTGGATGGGGGAAAGAGGATAAGGTGTATTGTCTTTAAGTTTAAGGCTGTAAGTTATAAACCTCTTCTGAATTTGCTCAATCTTCTTCTAAATTTTTTTCAAGATCATTCATTCATTCCTCATGTTAAAATGAGCAGGTCACTTGACAATAATCATCTAATAGGATCATTACCAAATTTGTCCAATCTAACAATGTTGGAGAGACTGTAAGTTTGTTATCACCATCAAATGTTGACGTTGTTAGTTATGTATTTTCAAAGAACTTGGATTTATCATCGTTTTACACAAAGAAACTGAAGCTCATTTACTTTTATTATTTAGGTATCTACACAATAACAACCTTAGCGGTGGTGTTCCGGAGTGGCTATCTAAACTCAAAAACCTTAAAGAGTTGTATGTTTCACTCTTTTTCATTATTATTTTCCACTATCGGTGTTATTGTTTTCAATCTTATTAGAAGATATAATAATATTTTGCTGCAATGTTGTTGGTTTCACAGTCGTTTAATTAAAAGAATTAACGAATAACATATTGCGGCAATGTCTTTTGTCCTCCTTACAGGTTCATAGCAAACAACAGTTTCAGTGGTGTAATACCAGCGCAACTTTTCAATGAATTTCTTCAGAATTCATTGAACCTAAAGTAATCATATTCTATTCTGTTTTATGTGGTTTACATAGTTCATAGTTTTCTTTCTTATTTTATATACTAGCATTGCCACACACATCTGAATCTTATGATCTTACAGCCCCGCGTTCATCTCTTTTTTATATTTGCTGCAGCTACAGTGGAAACCCTAACCTATTTAAGCCGGATTCTAAGAAGAGCAGAGTAGGAGTTGTCTTAGGAATAACTCTGAGCGGAATTCTGACCATCGCTGTAGCGTTGCTGTTCGGTATTGTTTTATATCGCAAGAAATTCAAGAGAAGGGAGGGCGTACCGACAAGATTCGTGGAGGCGAAACCTCTTGTGGACCAAGGTCAGTTTTAGAAGTACTTTATAATATGATAGACAGCTGGAACGTTATAATGAAACTGGCTTAGCTTTTGTTTTCAAAATTAGTAACTTTACTTGGATGAATGGATGCAGAATATTCCATGATTATGGTGCCCAATCCAACAAAGTCTCGTGTGTTCACTCGAGATGAGATTATGGCTGCCACACAAAACTTTAGTGAGAAGATCGGACGAGGGGGTTTTGGATCGGTGTATTTTGGTCGATTAATCGAAGGAAATGAAATAGCTGTGAAAGTGCTTTCATCATGTTCACAAGGAGTTAATGAATTTTTAAATGAGGTAATTTTGGAATTTGTATATATTTTAAAACTAGTATATTTTTATATTTTGTGGTTAGATAATGTGGATAGAGATCATATGGTTTACTTATTATCTATGTCTAGCTATATGTTATCAGCCATATTCTTCTTGTTATCTATTTATCAACTATAAGTTATTTTATATTCTTTTTCTTTTTATTTCACATTCTTCTGGTTTTTTGCCATGAACTGTTAGTTAATCATTCATTAGCTATAAGTTATCCATGCATTGCTACTAGTTATCCATTCATGAGCTATCTACCATTAATTTTTATATTCTTTTTTTTTACAATTGTTTATTTCTAATTTTTAACAACTTCAATTGAATCAATTTACACAATACACTTGTTTTATCCTCGTTTATATATGAAAAACTATAGACCATAATCCACCCCAAATCTTAAATAAATACATCTATAGACATAAATATTTTAGTCAAAAATGAACTTTTGTCTATATATTTTAGTCAAAAATGAATTTTTTTTAATTTAAATTTTGGTTTATAGATGTTATATGATTTTGCATGAATATAAATTCTTCTTATTATCTTTGTGGTTAAGAAAATAACTTAATTCATGTATAGGTTGACCTTGTTCTCAACAACATCGTATAAACTTGGCCTGTCCACAATTTTTTAAATGAAAATAAATTTATATATAATAAAGTTTATGTGAGTGAATTGATTTGATAACAGGTTGACCTTCTTTCAAGAATACACCATCGGAACTTAGTGTCTCTACTCGGATACTGTAATCAATCCAGAGAACTTATGCTGGTCTACGAGTACATGTCTAAAGGGTGTTTTAAAGATCATCTTTATGGTAAAAACGTTGTTTCAAAATGTGTGTTTTTAATGGATACTTTTATTTTTATTTTTTTAAATGTAATTATGATGTATTAGCTTTATATTGTTTTTCAAGGTTATAATGCACAAAGTTTCCCACTACCTTGGAGAAAGAGAGTGCAAATAGCTTTGGATGCAGCACAAGGTAACTATTATTTTAAATACTTTGATGTGGAATATATTTAATGATCTAATTTTTTTAGTACTTTGATGTAGAATATATATTTTATTATCTAAATTTTAGTATTTAGTTTTTATGATTTTCAAAAAAATATTTTTTATTCATACAAGTAGATTTCTACCATATATTTTAATGAATTTGATAGACAAATTCATAAGTAAACATATGTATTATGTGATTATGTAATTAATTTTTGTATGAAGGATTGGAATACCTCCACATGGGTTGCACTCCAAAAATAATTCATAGGGATGTCAAGACAACCAACATCCTCTTAGACAATAATTTCAATGGAAAATTGGCTGATTTTGGTCTTTCAAGGGTGACAACTGATGAGGAGGCTACTCATGTTACCACTGCAGTTAAAGGGACAATAGGATATCTTGATCCAGAGTATATCACACATATAACTCAAACTCCAATTTATTTATACTAATGGAATTCAATGGCTCAAATTATTTTTTTGCTTCCTCGTACTTGTTTTCCTAATTCTTTGTAGGAATACATTGCACAGGTATTTCATCACTCAAACTTTGACTGAGAAGAGTGATGTGTATAGTTTTGGAGTGGTATTGTTTGAGATCATATGCGGTAGACAACCCATAGATGCAAAACTACCTACAGAGGAAGTAAACCTCATTCAATGGGTAAGGAACTTAATCATCCTAAATGCAAACCTCTCGAACTTTAAGGAATATTTTTTCGATATCATATATTTTTCATACTAACAATAATTACTTTGCAGGTTACATTGTATTTGGATGTGGATGAAAATCATTGCAAAATCATAGAAATCATAGACAAAAGGCTGGGGGATAATTATGACATGAAATCTATCATTTGTGTTGCCAAACTAGCAATGAGATGTGTGCATGCCCAACCATCATATAGGCCTAATGTGACTGATTTAGTGGGAGAGCTCAGAGAGATTGTCAAACATGACAATGAAGCTTCAAAGGATATTGGTGTCTAATATTTAGATGTGAAGGTGAATCACAGCTATGTAATGGTTGAACCAAGTGGACATCAAAGAAGTGGACCTAAACAAATGCAATGGAGTGAAAAGTGAAGTAATATTTGTATGGCATTTACTTATCACTATTTGTGAAGTAATTGTACATGGACCTTAAACAACATTTGTGATGGAATTTATAATTCCTCATTTCTAAATTTAAGTAAATTTTTTTGATATTTAAATTCTTGAAATTAAAATGATTAAAATTTTCATTTGTTGTGAGTTATGGTAGATTTTGTCACTTTTAATTACAAATGAAAGAAAGAAAGAAAGAAAAGCTCCAAAGAAAGAGGATAACTTGAAATCCCTTTTATTATAACTTAATTCACAATGAAGATTATTAAGTAGAATATGTCTTAATTGTTTATTTTTGTTTAGAGTCTAGGTTTGTGTCATTATCTATAGCCTCCCTTCATTAAAAGTATGAAATGTAATTTAATAATTTCATTGTTATGGTAAATAGTATATGTTTGTTTTCGTTTCCATGATGGGTATTATGTTGTACCCATATTGTTTTATGGGATTGAATGGGTGGTGAATTTATGTTTAATTATTTTGAATGTGGGATTACCCTTATTTTAAAAAGTGTGTGTGTTACTTTTTTTCCCAAGTGATCATGTTAAAAGGAAATGGTCTCTACAATGTTTAGGTCTTTCATGAGGCCCTTATCTAGATATGTTTGGCCTTCTTCGTCATGGCATGAACCTGATCGATTCTTCATTTTTATCTACAATTGATTTAAACTTTGCATTAGTTTTCAAATGATTTTGCTTTTCCTTTAGCTCTTAGCATTCTTTCCTTATCCACTTGACATCTTTACACCTCCATCTTCAAGCTCCTCATTGTTTCCAACATATATAATGCCTCAATAATTTATATGTGTCCATCCATTTTCTACACCAATATTAAGATCATTGACTTCTTCTCCGTCACTATAAGCATATTGTCAATATTTCATGTTTCTTCACAATATTAATATTTAATTATCCTTGATTTAGAATTACATTAGCAAAGTGTTCATACAAAAATGTATTTTATTTCTATAATTTTGTTAAAAAAAACTAATATCTATGCATTTTGGAAACTCGTCATTTGACATTTTGTTTGTTAAATAAGGCTATAAGTCCAATTTTTCCCAATTTGTAGAAAGACTTGATCAAGTACTTAGTTAGAATATAATTCCTTGGACATTCTCTTATTGAATATATTTCCAATAAATACGACCATGTTTAGTTATGATCCCATAACTAAAATAAGATTCCTCTAAAATTGTTATTTTCCCCAAATTTTGCACTTTTTGTATAGGTACATTCAATGCAAAGACCAAATTATGCCACCTATAGAGGAAAAACCAACAAGAACTAGAAAAACATTCATATTAAGTGTAGATATAACTTATAATTGTGAGAAATTTGAGACCTTCTTCTTATTGATTCAATGCTCCAATAATTCTCTACATAATTCTTGAATTTTTAACTTTGACCTTTTTGTACCTTCTCCAAACTTCAAAAATTTTGGTAGAAACAACTATCTTTTAACTAATCAAAGCTAGGAAATTTTCACTAAGACAAATGTCCTTATCGAGGAGGAGATCAAATGTCAACTTGAAAATGGTTTTCTAGTTTTTATGTCTCATATCACTTTACCTCTTTTCAATGTTCCTAAAATCACCAAAAAGGATTTTGGAATGGTGGATTTTGACCTATTTTTGCACCGCCATTCCAAACCCTTTGGAATTTGGTCAAATGCTTTGTTGGGTTTTTTCATTCTATCCAATTTTTTTACTCATATGATCTCTCTTCAATGACTAATCTTTTTCTCTCAAAAACCACTAATTGTAATTTTTTGGAGTTCTAGATTTGAATATGCCACTACTTCTCCACTACACTTCTATAACCCTTATCAATGTGGACTTACCCATAAAATTTCATCTAGATATGGCCATATATGCTCTTGTTCTAGTACTGCCAAATAAGAATCTAGATCTAAAATATTCTAAACTTTTTCTTCTTTTAACATGGCATGACATGTGGATGTGCTAATGTGGAACTTGTGTCCACTTAGATTATTTGTTGCACCCACTAATATGTCCATGCCATCCAATTTTTTCTATTCCTTCCATGTTATATTCCAGTCGTAGAAGGGTTAGTGTTCTTATAAATCATTAATCCCAGTTATCAACGAGATCCTAATAGTTGATGAAAAACAGTTCTCTCCCCTTAAATATTTTTCCCCTGTGTTGTAATGATATCTAGACCATAGACCTTATCCTTTGAGATGATCTGGACCATTCAAAGCAAATTTATTCCTACCGCCTTTGTAATTTATAAACCACCACAATGAGATCTGCATTATCAATGACTTCCTTAACTAAATCCTATATATGTTCACAACAATTTGAAAATCTTGAAGTTCTGACAAGCTAGAATCCCATATTAAAACCGCAATCATTGATCTCATCTAGTGGAAGCAAGATATAACATTCATCACATTTGTAGAATATTGAAATCTCGATGAGCTATAATTCCAAAATATCCTATTGAACATTGTTCCACTCATGCAATTAAATCTTTGTTTTTTGTAGCATTTCACTTTCTTATTTGCTCTGAAATCTGCAACACAATGATACATTATCAACCATCGATTCAATTTTCCAATGGAATCTCAATATTTCATGGTATCTAATCCCATCATGCATCCTCTCTCTTAGATTCCTTACGGTGTTTTATCAACCATCCATCTAAATGGGTGAATCTAATCTTAGTAAATTCTGGCAATATGGAACATGTTCACTCTAAATTTACCAACTGACAATTGACCTTCAACCGCATTAGTTTTCACTTTGTTGGCATGAAATCCTAATTAAACTACCACATCATCGACATGATAACTCATCTATTTTCTCTTTGATCATAATTTTGATCCCATATTTGCATTTCGAACTCCTTCCATGTAACAACATTAGCAATTTTTACAGATTTCATAATATGCATAATTTAACCATGATGCCAAACTTTGCAATTCCTGATTATAACTAGTAATAGGGATATCATACCAAGTCTATAATATCCTAATTTTGACCCTTCAGAAATTGCGAACTTATTCTTTATATGTTGTAAATATGTTTTTCATTGTTTTTTTTCACTATGTGATGACATAAACTAGCCATGACAATTTTAAAAAAGTATGACATGACTATTTTTTAATAGAATAAAACATTTTCAAGGTTGATTGGGAGATGACACGAATGTGGTTATGAGTCCACTAATGGGGAAAGGTTAGGGGGTATAAACGTGGGGAATCACTACAACAAAGCCCTGTGATTCTTGTTTATTTTAGCTCCCTTTTTAGCATCCACTATCACTTTTAATGTATTTTTCATCTTTTTTTGGACAAAGTGGGTGCTTTTCCATGGGATGGTGCTTTTATTGGAGCTATTTGAGTTCATTTTTTTTAATTGGAGCAATTTTGGACGATAATTTACATCCCAATTAGCGTCCTAGTTAATGTCCCATTTAGCGTCCCATTTAGCACCCCATTTATTGTCCCATTTAGCATCCCATTTATCGTCCCATTTAACATCCCATTTATTGTACCGATTATAGTCCTAATTAGCTTCCATAATAGCATCCCAGATAACGCCCAAAAGATCCTCCAAAATAGCCTCCATAATAGCACCAAGCATAACACCATGTATAGAGCCAGGGATTTCGACATGAATTGCACCATCAATTGCAATAGGAAAAGCATCCGAGATAGAACCAAGTATAGATCCAGGTATAGAGCGAGGAATTGCACCTAGAAAACATCCAATATAGCGCTAGGTATAGAGCCAGCTATAACGTCTAGAATAACGCCATAAATTTTGAAAGAATTTGCACTAGGAATTGCGCCAAGTTTAGAGTTAGGAATTGTGCTAAAAAATGTTTGACATAGCATCAGATATAACACCAGGACTAACACCGAAAGTTTTTCTAGGAAAATAGCTAGTAATTACATAAGGAATTGTGCAAGGAATGGCACCAAGCATAGATCTAGGTATAGATCCAAACATAGCACTAGGATTTGCGATAGGAATTTCAAAAGGTATTGTGCCAAGGATTGCCCCAGGAAAAGGGCCATGCATAGAACTAGGTATAGATACAGGCATAGTGCCAAGAATTACGCCAGGAAGTTCAAAAGGAATTGCCCTAGAAAAAGTGCCAGAAAAAATTCAATGTTGTGCGAGGGATAGTATCAAGAACGTTGACATAAGTAGCACCTAAATGGCCATTTTGGAAACTAAGAAACCCTAATTAATCATAAATAACCCTAATGGAATCCTTTGGTACCTAACGAGATTAAAGTGTGCCTAACGACATGTTGCTGATGATGATGATGCATATTGACAATGATAAATATGGCAATGATGATTTCTAGAATATTTAATAGATGTTGATGGCAATGACAATTCCAATGCCAATAATGATGATGTAGGTGATTATAGCACTGTTTGGTATTGATTGATCCTAATGGAAACATAATTCACCTTAATGGAATCGAATTGACCATAATAGCCCCTATATGACCCTAGTGGCATTTGATTGTACCTAAAAACATTTGAGTGACCCTAATTGAACTTGACTTACAATAAAAGCATGAGGATGATCATGTTAATGATGGATGATGGCAAGGATATTGATGATGATGATGATTATGATAATAACAATGAGGTTGAAATGAATGACTCTGATTATGATGATATAAGATGTTTCCAATGATGATGATGATGGCATTGATGTACTCATGTATGATTCTAATGATCATGGTTATGATGGTGATGATGTCAATGTAAATGATCATGATTCATGTGATAGTACTTATGGATCTTGATTTATTGTAGTGGCACCTAAATGACCATGATCATGGAATTTTTTTTATCTTGATTGATCCTAATGAGGGGTAAATTACCTTAATGTCACCTAAATTGTAATAATGGAAATTGAGTGTCCCCGAAAACATTTGATAGACCCTAATGGCATTTGATTGACCAATGATTTATCATATAATCAAGTAATGTATTTGGAAAAAGGAAAAGGGAAAAGAGGGCATTTGGCATAAAAAAAGTGTTCAAAATGGAGGCCCATCATAATTCTAGCTTGATATCTATTTTGTAAAAACCACTATAAAACTTCAATTTGAAGGACTTTTGGGGGTGGGATTTATAATTTGTCACTAAAATTCAAATATCAAGGACATTTAGTGGTGATTTTATAGTAACCTCCTTTACAAATATTTTTCAAGGCAATTTATATAGTTTCTCTCCAAAAAAAACTTTTGATGATGTTTTTTACAAGACCATCATTGTAGTGAACCACCACCAAAAGTGTTAATTGTTGTAGTGAATAATTAAAAGATTGTACCATTTGATAAAATGAAATTTTCATTGATTTACCATGACCTCTTAAAGTTCCCAATTGCACCTTGTATTATTATTTGTCTTTTGTGTAATGCCAACCACCTCCTTGGTGGAATATTTTTTAATGGTAGATGGCCATTTCCCAATTTCAATCAAGATGTGCATGTGGTTTAGATTCATGGAAAAAATTTACTTTTTAAGAAATTTCTCACAAAAAACCCTCTAGGTACTTCCTCATGCTCCATGGATGCTAAATGCGGTAAACCCATGACCTTGATGACAAAGCCTCATCACAAGGGGATAAAGAGAGTTGAATGCTTGGAATTCCTAAACTTGAGGGAATTATCTAGGTTTGGATCATAACAACTTGAGATAACCCTAGGGAATAGCTTCAAGGGAAACATGTGCATGTGGTTTAATGTTATGGCCAACATATTTACTTTATTTTAAATATACATAATTATGAAATGATAAATAAATATTTTGTGAAAACTACTTGTAATGAATTTAGGGTATTTACTATTTTTCAATTGATGTTGTCATGTACTTCATTTCAAGTGTGTACCATCCAACCTTATTTAACGATCACGGTGACTCACCAATTCAACAATCTCTTGTGAAACATATTAATCACTTCTTTTAGGAATCAAACTCTAGTGGAGGCTATAACGTATTTATAAATTTCAAAGCATGGTTGTTTGTAAATACAAAAAATCCCTATGTATAAGTTAATGAAGCCAATGCTTCAATGTATGCCCAATATCATAAGTGTATTTCTTCTTAGAATCATTCATTTTTCATTATAAAAGGCAACTTGGATCAGGCTCAACACTCTTCCAATAACCACAATTGAAGCATTGTAGTCAATTGTAAAGTGTTTTTCAAGGTACAATAATGTGTGAGGATTAGTTCCTTGGTCACTTTCTTAAGTTGTTCAAAACTCATTTTAGTAAATTCATTCCAAGTAAATGCATTTTTTTTTGGATTTAACCTTTTTTTTGTGTCCATGTTTACTCTATCAAGTGAAATTATGATTGCCAAGAAATAGAATATTGTCTTTACTGGGACATTAGGCTCATACCCACAATGTTTTGAACCCACAATGTTTTGAACCAGTGACCTCACTGAAGGAGTTCCTTAAAAATACACCCAATCACCTTCTATTCTACAACCTACTAGATTTGAAAATGAAAATATTATCAAAAGAAACCATAACAATTAATTTAATGTATTGTCTAAATACATGGTTATACATGGTTCATGGTCTGTATGAAAGTGGTTATACATGGTTCATGGTCTGTATGAAAGTGGTAGGGGAATGAGACAACCTGAATGGCATCACCAACAAGTTATATAAGCCATCCATGATTTCGAAACATAACTTCTACTCGTGAATCATTTCCTTCCCTAAGGTTGAACCTTGCTACTGTAAATTCACCCATAATGATGATTATTTCCCACAATGAGGTCAAGTACTCTTTATTCATTCCCGAAAATTTCAAGGACTAGCCCAGCTCTATTCGTTTAATGTTGTTTAAGGCTTCCTTGCACTTAGATTCCATTTACATTCGATACAAGGTAGAGCCATGCTTTGATACAACAGACCCACGCCCTACTTCCCACCCTTGGGCTCCAACTCCAACTCAATTTTTGTGAACATAGACAGCAAATGGGCCGGCTGTATTGCCCTTAATTTTCTTTCATTGGTTGTTCATGTTATTTGTCAACCAGGTGAATGAAGATTCTAAAATTAAATTTAATAGTTGGATTTTGAATACATGGCTTTTCTGAGAGGAATTTGTTTTATTTAATTGTTTTGTAATTTTCTAGCAGGAATTTTGCATCTAAACTGCAGAGGGAAAATGAATAGCACCTAAAATGGGTATAAGATCGATCGATGATGCTAATTACATAAACGTACGTCAAACAACAGACATAGAGGACGCCTGTAAAAATTCCTACGGTTCTTACTTGCACACTATACGGGTTTTCCCAAAGCCTTTCAACAAGTCTTGCTACTAGTTGCTTGTGGCTCCGAATGTGCCATGCCTCTTAAGACTATGGTTTACCCTCGGAAATTACAATGGATACTAGCAATGGCCAAGCTTTGTTTACTCTATTGACACACTTGGTTTGTTGTATTTTAGAAATGTAACATTCACAGATACTGATGTATATTATTATGAATATGTCACTACTACAGGGTGGGAATCCAAGACAACATTTTGAGACAAAAGTAGAATTTTGTCCTAAATTTTAGATGGAGAGTGTTTTAATATATTTAAAAAAATGTTTAAGACGATTTTTAAGACCAAATTAGCATTTTTTCTTAAATTCTATTTTAGATTGTTTTTATATATTTTAGAAATCTTAAAAAAATGTTTTTAGATTGTTTTTATATATTTTAGGAATGTTTAAAACTTTTTCCAGTTACTAATTTTTACCTAGAAAAAATCGCAGTGGGAGTTTCCTCTAAGCTTTGCAAGACCATATTTAGCTTGTGGTTGCATAGATCCGTGCAGTTACTCCTCACTACTTGAAATATAGTAGAGGTGTCTGCATCAAAGCTGAAGGTGGAGGTAACTGTGTTGAAGTGGGAGTTGTCTGCATCAAAATCCTTGTTGGGAAATCTCGAGCAATCTTATTTGGAGTTCGCATCAAGCTTGCTGATCTGTGCATCGAGGTGAGGTGAGATATTGATTTCAGCTTATATTATCTTATTCATTGGGACAAGAGGTATCTAGAAAAAACTACACATGCTTGTCACGAGCTGTAAATAAAAATCGAAAAACCACACAATAGTCACAGGAAGCTAGGTGAACAATTGAATTACAGAGACCTAATACAAAACATTCAACAGGCTGTTGTTGGGAAGCCTGGTCGTCTATAGTCCCTGCATTTATTGTTTCTTATCGAATCTGTTTGTCTAGTTCATCCTTTTTTTTGTTTCATCCGTTAGCCCTTTATCAGAAGATTTGGTTTCCTTGGAAAGTAAACTCATTAAGTTTGGTTTCTTGGCCGTTGATTGCGAAGGGTCGGTGGAGTTCCTTTTTTCCTTGGTGGTGGAGCTTAGAGGGCCTAAGCGTCCCAGCACCTACAAGTTACAATGCTTGATTTAGAGAAAGATTTGTTGTTCATTGTATTGAAGTTTCTGGATGAAAAGAAGCAAAAAGACTTTGTCCACGAGTAAGTGAAATATTTGCTTGGTCATTATTTTGTTTTATGTATTTTGTGTATCTGCTCTGCACATAGAGGCATGACCTTTTTGACTTTCATGGAATGGACGGCTGTAGGTTGGAACGAGAATCAGGCATTTTCCTGAACCTCAAATATGTTGAAGAGCTATTGGTGGCAGGAAAGTTTGATAACGCCTAGCACTATTTGTTGGGTTTCACCAAAGTCGATGAAAATATGCATTCTGTGAAGTTGTTCTTTGAGATCACGGTGCAGAAATATATTGAAGCACTGAAAAGGTAAATTTTTTTTTTATTTCTTTCTTTCCTACAGCGAAAAATTGAGAGATTTCGGATTTCTTCAAGGTCGTTTCGTGATGCTAGATGATAAATAAAGATGGTAGTTAAGTTTCTATGTCCTGATTTTTCCATTTGATAAAAATCCTAAAAAAATTAGTTTACATGACCTCCACAATTTGCAGAAATAAACATACATTTTCCCCTCTATGGCACCATTCCACTTGAGACTAAAATCTATTGGAGAATCAAAGGTATTTCGCTCTACGCCTGCCCTGCGAGAATAAAATACATAGCGTGAGTATTCTAAACCTCCTTCGTTTCTTCCCTAGGTCCTAGTTTCATTAAGTACTTATAGAATTTATTCAATAGGGTTAGGGCTCACGATTATTAATTGGTGAACTACTCGACTGAACTGCTGAATAACTTTCTGCAGGCAGAATTATATTTGACCAAACTTAGAATGCGTCACGTGCTCTTCCCAGATGCTAAAATTCTGCATGTATAAGCAAATATTTCTTTTAAAGATTTGTGGGCTCATCACCAACCATCTCAAAGTCAGTATCTAATTGAAGTGTAAAGGGAGCATTGAACCGCTTTTTTTTGTGCTAAATATCTTCATCACCACTTAGACTAACATTCAACACAGTGTTTGGAGATTTTGCAAATTAACAGATCCAGATGTGCAGTGGATTAGCGTGTTTAGACTTCAGATCAAAAGGTCGTTGGGCATAAGACCCACTTTAACGGTTTGTTAGAAACTTCAAACTTGTGATAGTCTCCATCTGATTATTCTGTTTATTGAAAGTTTTGTAGAGCTCACAACTTAGTTCATTGCTGGTGATCGCTCTTTGTATTAAATCTTTCAGAGAGATGATGTTATTTATGGAGTGGATTGCTCTTGGATGAGAATCTACTAGGCGTAAATTATCGTTCTAGCGATACCGTTCCGCGTAAGTTTTGGATGAGAATCTAAGTTTGGTTTTTTGGTAATGGTGAATGATGGGTTTTTTCCTTTTCGGCCTCTCATGTTTCTGAATGAGTATCATGGAGATTTCAACACTTTTATGTTTTTGAGTGTCAGGATCGGGTTATAAAGTTTTCAACGTTTTTGTGGAGCTTGCAATTTCTTAGCGAAAGACAATATTTGGTAATGGTTCTTAAGCGTTTCATGTATGTGAATGACATTTGAACCCTTTGGTTTCATGCATAGAAAATCGCCAGCTTGCCCAACGTTTAAGACGGTTCAGTTACTGTCTCATTAGTGTTTGCATATTTGTGGATGTTTGTTTTTATGTTTATGAATTCTCAATGCTCTGATAACAATTCTAGTTTTCTGAATTTTTGGTTATTGGCTTTGTGGGTGGTACACTTTTTCTGTATTTGACTGATGTCATTTATGTGTTCTATCTCAAGCTTATGAATACAAATCTATCGTATTGTTATCCTTTCAGTCCTATAGGTTGGTTTATTGGTTTTTTAAAGTTTCTAGTACAATCATGTGGCCGCATTGCAAAGTTTTAAGCTTGCTTTTGCTGGGCAATACGGAGAGATATGAGATATTTTCTCATCAGCATATGTCACAAACTTTGTGATTTTTAGTCTTTCCATGCTTGTCTTCATATGATCTAAGTATTGATTTCAGAATGTCCAGACTCCAGACCACTCGAATATATATATATATATATATATTTTGCGTGCTTATATTTATTTTATGATTCTAAATGATTAATGTTTTGTTTTTAGCCCTTTTCATATTTGTTAATGCTGGGTTGATAGGTTGTTGGGGTTTCATGTTTATTAATGAAGTAGAATTTGAGCATGTAACATAGCCATATTACAATCATTGAAGTTGTTTTCCTTCTTGAAGAATGTTTCTGAATGGTTAATGTTTTGTTTTTAGCCTTTTTCATATTTGTTAATGTTGGGTTGATACGATATAGTTATATTTACAACATCTATAGGAATTTTATGATGATTGTTTCTTTTTCTTTTCTATAAAATGTGCTAAATGGAAGAGTGCTGTACTTTGATATTGTAACACTATTACATAGAGGGGTTATCAACACAAATACTTGAGTAAATTTTCTTAAAATTTAGGACAATGATTTAAGACACTGGCTTAAAGACAATACTTAAAACAATACACAAATTTTTTTTGTCATAAGTTGAGACAATTTATACAAATATTGTCTTAATAACCTCTTTATGTACTAGTGTGTTGGTTAATTCCGTTGGAATGCTCTATATTTGCTTCAACATCTGATACTGATAATCCCTTTATCAACGCTATCGAATTGAGAACCCTCCGAGAGTGTATGCAGCGGCTAAACCAAGAACAATCTTGACTTTATCACGGAGAAGAAATGTTGGTGGAAATTCGACGGTATTAAGGTGAACATATTGAACTTTATATGCATGCTTTACATCGTGATGTGTGAAGGCCATTTATGATCCAGTTATGATATGATTTCTGAATTACTAAACTGAAAATCTTTGTATTTCAAAATTCACAGGTATCCTGAGGACGAGTTCGACCGGTTCTGGATACAAGAAAAAGCTTCGAGTGATAAAAATCTTGCAGTGGCTCTAAGTACGACACAGCTTATTTCATCAATCAATACCGAGGACTTTCCTCCAAGTGCGGTCATGCAAACAGGGTGGGTTGTAAACGCTTCGGACTCAAATAGCATTCACCACGTTGGTGAGAAATTATTCTGCCACAGAGCTACCTTTCCTATCGGATAATATTTCAAGGGTTTTTTCAACAGATAATTCACATTTACGGTCCATTCAGCCACTGAGACGACCCTTGCACCTATAATCAACCGCTTATAAATATGACTTCGTATCCGATAAGCAACCGGCAACATGTTCATTAGATTGTAAGTGCCGCCCTGTCCCATACCGAAATTACTGATATTATAATTCAATATCTCACCAAGTACTTTTTTCAATCTGAAGTAGAAGCTCTTGACGCCATCAAAAGAAAGTTTCGCATAAAAGATTGGATAATCCGATCCTTGTTTTCTGATCGAGTGGAAAGGAATTAGCTGTGATAACAGATATGTGCCCATAAGAATTTCGGAAGAGTAATTTTACTTATGTTGTTGGTTTGTTTTCAGTTCACTTCTACTTATTAGCTGCAAGTGAACTGACTGTACCCTGACATCGTATAATTTACCGTAGATAATTCTGTTATTGCAAGGAATTTGTCCGGAAGCAATCTTAGAGGATCTATACGTGAGGATATTGGACAGCTTACGGCATTAGTTAACCTGTAAACATAATTCTGCTTTTAACGGTCTATCTTCTATGCAACCGTTTCACGAAATTGTTAACCCAGACGAAATATTTAACTCAGAAGTTGAAGAAATACTATATTTAAACTTTAGTATTAGATCTCCTACCAGCAGCTGTATTGAAATTATTTAGTAGAAGATGATGGTGCTTTAGAAGATATTACTTTCAGTTTATTTAAAATCTTGTTTCTGCTCAAAAAACTTGTCAAGAAGCTTTCCAAGTTCAGTATAGTTTTGACAAGTTGAGGTTATAAAATTTTGTATTATAACAAATACTATGAAACTCACATCTAATGTGGTTGTAAGCAAGACAATCTAAGAAAAAGTGATTTTCATCCTCAAAGCTCATAGACTCACACAGATGAAAAACCCTTTCCGCCCATGGAGTTTTAGGAATAGACCAATGCCTTGTTTTACCTTGGAGTTCATGAGAGTTTGTTCTAATCATGGCTATTTTAATTTTATTTACTGAGCTAGTTACTACCAAAAGATACTTTTGATTTTGCAAGTTAGGATTAATGACCTCTTTATTAATTTTCTCTTAACCACTAAATTTTGCTTCTCTTTAAACTTAGAAGTAATAATATTTTTGACATTGTCGTTTTCATTAATTTCTCAATGATTTAACCAAGCCATGGTATCTTTACACCTACACGGCTTGAGACCTAGTTGGTTTTGACTTGAGTTTAAAACAATTTTAGGAAGTCTCTGGTTTCCCATGTTATTTATCTTATGCTTGTACCTAGTCATAGCAATTTTCTCCATGGGAGAAAAACCCACTTCTATGAGGAGAATATGATAAGGTGTATTTCTTTTAATTTTGAGGTTAAAAGTTATACACCACTTATGGATTTGCTCAATCTTCTTCCAAAATTTTCTAGGATTATTCATTCATTTCTCATGTGGAAATGAGCAAATCACTTGACAATAATCATCTAATAAGATCCTTGCCAAATTTGCCCAGTTTAACAATGTTGTTGGAGAGATTGTAAGTTTGTTCTCAACATGAAATGTTCACGTCGTTGATTATGTATTTTCAAAGAACTTGGACTTGTCATCTTTCTACACAAAGAAACAACAACTCATTTACTTTTCTATTATTAATGTATCTACACAATAACAACCTCAACCGTGTCCTTACTAAGTGGTTATCTAAACTCAAAAACCTTAAAGAGTTGTATGTTCCACTCTTTTCCAAATTATTATTTTCCACTCCCTTTTAGTATTATTGTTTTCAATCTTATTAGAAGAATTAATGCAATGTCTCTTGTCCTTCTTAGAGGTTGATAGAAAACAACAGTTTGAGTGGTGTAATACCAATGAGGGGGTAATTTTTAGTGGTGAAATTTTGCCAACTAGCTATTTTTTTTGTTTTTTTTTTTCAAAAAATAAATTCGCTATTTGGTATCTAATATCGCCTATATTTACATAAAATGTGTTTTTTATCATAATATTCACCAAAATTTATACATTTCAGTGTTAATTTTATGTTTCATATTTAATATTCGTCTACCTATCTAAAAACATGTTTCTTCAATCCAAAACAACCGCCTAAAATACTATACTTAAGTATAATATTAGAATCCTTAAAAAATACCATGATACCAATGCAACTTTTCAATGAATTTCTCCAGAATTCATTGAACCTAAAGTAATCATATTCTATTTTATATGGTTTATATAGTTCATAGTTTTCTTTCTTATTTTATATACTAGTTGCATTTCCATGCACATCTTTATCTTATGATTTTACAGCCCCTCGTTCATCTCTTTTTTAAATTTGTTACAGCTACAGTGGAAACCCTAACCTATTTAAGCTAAATTCTAAGAAAAGAAAAGTAGGAGTTGTCTTAGGAATAAATCTTAGCGGAATTATGATCATCGTTGTAGCATTGTTGGTCGATATTGTTTTATATCACAAAAAAATCAGAAGAAGAGAGGGCGTACCGACAAGATTCATGGAGACAAAACCTCTTATGGACCAAGGTCAGTTTTAGAAATACTTTATATTACCATCAACCATATTACTAAGATTAATATGTTTGAAATACATATATTTGACATATTGATAATGTTTTTTTTACTAAAGAATGTGTCAATTACTTGTATCTAATAGTTAAGCTAATATTACAACAACTTAATTTATGGTTGTTAAGCTCATAGTTGAAGCTAGGCTCATAGTGGTATCATGTGGAGTTAAGCTAACAGTTGTATCTATTAGTTAATTTAAAAGTTAATATAAATCTTAGACTATGCTTTATGCACATTAATTCTACTCCCAAGTGCCATATGGAGTTCAATTGTCACATAATTTGCACATTACCTAAATGATTGTTCTTGGTGCATGGTTTCATTACAATCAAGGTCAACTTCTCATGCTAAGTGATGGAGTTTATCTAAATTTATTTTAATAGTTGTATCACTATTGGAACAATCTAAGAGTTATCCAATATAACCGTGATTAGAGTTGAAGTTAATATTTACCCAATATAAAAGTGATTAGAATTGAAGTTAAACTAGCAATTGTAGAATCATTGGAGTTAAGTTAATAGTTGTATCTAATAGTTAATTTAAAAGTTAATAAATTGGCAATTGCAATTCAAGTAAAAGTCATGATTGGAGTTGAAGTTAAGCTAATAGTTGTATCATCAATGTATTTAAGCTAATAATAGAATAGTTGTATCTAATAATCGAATAGTTGTTAAGCTAAAGTTTTGTTTTTATAACTATCGTGAATTGTACTTATCAAATGTTAACTAAGCTATTTTTAATTTTTTTGAAATTGTTAATTATGAGTTAGACTAATGGGATGATGCACAATCATGGACTCCTTTAAAGACACTTTAGATGCCACATAATACTGGAAAACCCTGGAACCTCTAACTTTGGTTCAGAATTAGGGGTACTTCCTTAACGTATCTGAAGATGAAGTAAAAATACAAAAGATAGGTAATTGAATCAGATTTCATAATATATAACTTTTATGTAGAAAAAATGTGCGTAATTGATTATAAAATTAGTATCCATGAAATTGGGATTTCAAAATTTCAGCACATCATAACATATATGTTTGTTTGGGTGTAGCAATATATGTGGTAAATGATGTCAATTTTGTATAAAAACTTGTAGACATGTAAATGACATATTTCCCTAGTGTAACACTATTTATTCATATCGTTTGATGAATTATTATTTTTTTTATTAATTATTGAAGTCAGAAAAGCTCGAAATTAAAATGTTATGTGCGGGTGCAACACATTAGAGGAAAAAATCAATGAAATCCTCAATTTCTATATATAATATTGTAGATCTCGCTTTATCCTAGTGCACCATATAGTCTTCTTGGAAAATGGTGAAGGCAATCAAAAGTTATATAAAAAACAATCGATGTATCTATTTTCAAAAATTAACCTCTGTCATTTAGAAAAATAATAATAATTAATTAAAACATACATTTAAAGAAAAAAATTACATATTTAGAATCGTAAGATCATTCTCTACAATATTCTAAATTTTCATAAAAAACAGTGTGTTTGTCAAAGTAAAACACACCGTCAAAACTGAGCATATTGATAGATTCATTCTAAAAGACAGGTGATAGCCCTGGTTTTTATGTCCTAGCCAACAAGTTCGGTAGTCTGAAGCTAATTCTGAACATAATTCCAAATCTTATTCTCGTCAAGTTTTTAAATTTTTAAAACACCCATATGTGTTATATTTTATTTATATCGCATAAGTGTTATATCACATATGTGATTCATATCACATATACGATATAGCGCATATGCGATTTATATCGCATATGAGTTTTTTCTTAAGTACTTAGGTACGAGAGTAAAAAAGAGTAATGGAATCCTTATCCCATTATAATACCATTTAGACTCCCAATATTCCATCCAAACGGTCTATGGGGTGGCTCATGGCCCAACATTACATTGGTTAAGAGGGGGGAGGAAGTCAAAGGAGGGAGAGGAAGGTCTAGAGGGAATCATGGGAGGGAGGGATGGGTAGGGGACATATATGGGGGGAATGAAGGGAGGGATGGTTATGGGAGATATATAAGGGGGGGATGGAGGGAGGACATATATGAGGGGGGGACAGGAGAGATATGAGGGGTGGATGGTTATTCATCGATGTATGTAAATGTACAGACCATAGAATAGAATAGATCATCTGGTACTAGCAATCTTCAAACAAGTGTGTGGCCATCAGTGTAATGAGTGTTTATATTTGTATTAAATATTTCAACGATTTTCAAGATTTAGTAATTAGTATTTATAATAAGAGGGAGAAATATCATTTCTATCATCGTCATCATCATCATAATCATCATCATAGCCATAGTCAGTGTGATCATCATCATCATCGCGATCATCATCATCATAATCATCGTGATCATCATCATCATCATCATCATCTTCATCATCACCATCATTGTTCATCATCATCATCATCGCGATCATCATCATCATCATCATCATCATCATCATCATCATCATCATTGTCATCATCCTCCTCATCATCATCATCATTGTTCATCATCACCATTCCATTGCAAATGCTTGAAAATAAAATCAAAGCAAAGTTTCAACTAAAGCTATCATCATCATCATCATCATAGTTCCTCATCATCATTGTTGTCATCATAATCCTTATCCTCATCATCCTCATCAGCATCATCACCATCATTGTTCATCATCATTGTCATCGTCGTCGTCATCATCGTCATCATCATCATCATCATCCTCGTCATCACCCTCATCCTCATCATCATCATCATCATCATAACCATCATTGTTCATCATCATTGTCATCGTCATCATCCCCATCATCATCCTCATCATCGTCATCATCGTCATCACCCTCATCCTCATCATCATCATCATAGTCATCCTCCTCCTCCTCATCATCGTAATCATCATCATCATCATCATCATCATAATCATCTTCATCATAGACATAGTCATCATGATCATCATCATCGTGATCATCATCATCATCATCATCATCATCATCGCGATCATCATCATCACCATCATTGTTCATCATCATCGTCATTGTCATCATCATCATCGTCATCGTCATCGTCATCATTGTCATCGTCATCATCATCATCATCACCCTCATCCTCATCATCATCATCATAGTCATCCTCCTCCTCCTCCTCCTCCCCCTCATCATCATCATCCTCAACATCCTCATCCTCATCCTCATCATCATCATTGTAATCACCATCATAGTCATCATCATCCTCATCATCATAATCATCATCATAATCATTGTTATTATAGTCATAATATTCATGATCATTATTTTCATCATCATCATTATCATCATCATCATCATCATCATCGTACCCATCCCTCCTTCCCATGATTCCCTCCACACCTTCCTCTCCCTCCTTTGACTCCCCCCCCTCTTAACCAATGTAATGTTGGGCCATGATCCACCCCATAGACCATCTGGATGGAATATTGGGAGTGTAAATGGTATTATAATGGGATAAGGGTGCCGTTATGGGTTTTTGGATGGGAGGGATGGGTCTTTGGACTACAACTATAGTCATGGAAGAGTACGTAGACAATAAGTCCCTAAATCAACACACATGCCTTATAGATGGAATATTTGCCCTTTAGTGGGATATGGGTGTCATTATGAGGTTTTATGCACAAAGGATGGGTCTCAGGGTCTTAACCATTGTAATGGGACAAAAGTGTAATAGAAACAAGTCTTAAAGCACTACACATTCCCTTTAAAGGGGATATTTAGCCTTAATATGGGATATATGTTCTATTAGTCTATTTTATGCATTGAATATTTCTTAGGAGACATTGACCATGGTCATATAGGAACCACTATGAATATTTCTAGACAAGAGATAGTTCTTTAGACACCACCATGGTCCAAGGATAGGTTTGGATGTCTTAACCATTGGTATGGGGTCCATTGTAAGGTTATAGAAGTTTAACATATTTCAGTCCAAGTTTGATATGCATTTGATATTGAATATTTGATAAGCATGGATAAGTCAATTTTAATATTTGATATGCACTAAATCGCATATGCGATTTGGAGATCACGTAATAAAAAACTGCCCATTAATTAAAAAGCATTGTATCCATATCGCATATGCGATAAAACAAACATGCGTTATATCGCATATGCAATATGTGTTATATAAAAAATGTTGAGTTGCGTGCTATGGGCCAGGTTTACTGTATAAAAATACATAATTCTTCTGAACCCACGCATAGAGAACTGTTCAACCTGCAATTTAATCATTACTTACATAAATCCATAGGTTTTGTACAAGTTTTGGTGGATTTCAATGGGGAATGTATGTAATAGAGGTCGGAAGTCAGTGAGGAAGGTGCTTACACTGAAAGAAGTTGAAAATAAAAAAGAAAAAAAGAGGAAAGATTTAAGAAAATGTCGGCATACATTAGTTGAGCAGAAAGGTTCCCATTCCCCCTCAACAGATACCTGACGTAGAGGCTGAGGAAGATAATGCAAGATTAAAGGAAGCTAGTTATAGGGAAGATGCTATTATTGATCCATTAGTAAACATACAATATTGTGAAGAGATCAATAAATATGTTACTCCTTATGCAAATGTGACTCAGCAACAACCATGGTTGGTGGTTCAATCTCCTAATCGAATTTGTCATCCTGTAGTGGATGTAAACGTCACTCCAACATTTCAAACGACAAGAAATTTCGCATCAAAATGAAAGAGAACTCCTAAACGCATACAAGTGGATGAGAGTGAATTGACTTCCATGGAAGGTAAGGTGGTGTTGAGGCCTGGAAATTCATAGGCAACAATAGCAAGGGATTCTCCACAGTCAACGTTCCCTACTAGCCCGTGATTGTTTGGTGTAGGGAATTCGTCCGGTTTGTGGTCCAGCTACCATAGATCAAGTAACAAAAATAAATGGTTTTACCGATTGCGGCCCGTTCCACCGTATATATTTTGTATTTTTTAGTTTTAAGTATGACATGCAAATGCTTATCTAAAATGCAGATTGATTGAGAATGCAAGGAGTGTTCACAGGTTCTTACCTCTCGTCTTATGCTCTCTTGCATCTAAATCACACACATAGCAAGAAATTAAAACTAACTACCTAACCTATCCCTAGGGAGCAAGATTGTCATTTATTAATGAGTAATTTATTTTGTGTGTGCAATATAAAAAAGAAATCACAGATAGCCGATACTTCTTTCAAACACATGAACATTTAAAGATATTTGAACAACCAGATAGCCAATTGTCTATGAACAACATTCATTACTCATAGTGGAAATTTTCATAAAACAAACCAGAGATCATTTATACAAGAACATAGGTTCAAAGATTTAGAACGATCTCATAGTTAATGGACACGAAGCTAAAAACGAAATAGTTCCTCTTCAACAAATCCATAGCATAACATTTGAACATTCCACCAAGATTTCTCCAACAGGAAAAATGTAATTATTTATTGCAAAAAGAAATAGTTCTTCTTACAATATGTCTTCCAATCTAACTGGGAAAAAATCCTTCTTGTCTATATTCTCTATATTTATACAAAAGAACAAAATTGTTGGGCTGCCCACAAAATGACTCTTGGGCTTCCCCCAACTCTTCACCTCCCACATTTTTCTTTCATTAAGTGTAAAATTTACAATATATTACAATAAAATGAATAAAATTCTCATGAGGAGGGTCACGCTTGACTATTAAAAAATTTCTTCCATGCTGAAGCCTCTGAGGCAATGCTTTCAAATTCAGAAGGTTTTAGGAAACGAATATTTATTTCGAATTTAGTATCCTGATTTCTTATGACTTCTATTCTGGCTGCGCTCAGGTGAAGTTGGTCTTCTAACAGCTGCACACTAACTATGGAATGATCTAATTCATTCCTCAGGGTCTGCTCGTCTAAAGATTTAATGTGTTGTATCCTTTGTTCATCTTCTTGATTTCTTCTTTGCAAAATATCTAAAAACAGGCTGTGTTCTAGAAAGGTATCCATTCTCTGTTCATCCTCAAACTGGCAGCGATTATAAGTGATCAAAAGTCTCCTAAAGAATTCTACACAAGCCCCCTTTGTCTTCTTGATAGCCTTCTTGAATCCCTTGGCTGTGTTTATGGAAAAATCCAGTAAATCATAGTCTTTCCTTAGGGCTTGTTGATATTTCAATGGTAGATCTGCAAGGGTTTCTTCATTTGCTTCTAATCTCGCCATCCTTCATGTCAGGACTTCTAGGATATCCTGTGATCTATCAACAAAATATGAAGAGGTTTCCAAAATATCTTCCAGCCAATTGTCCACCTGCAAGACCTTGCACCTCTCTTACTCTATGGCCACTTATAGCTGGTGCATCTTGCTTCTCTATTCGAGGACGTGCTCCTTGAAAGGCTGAATACTGACCTGCTATTCCTTGCCGTCTTGTAGAGCTGTTGTCAACGAGGTAATCTGTTCTTTAAATTATGCATTTTGCCCCTGAGATTGCCTCTCAGATTCCTCTAAGGTAGCCTTTTGCAGCTCCAACTCCCCTATCCTGCCTAGCAGCTGCTCCTTTTCTGCCCTGAACCCTTGACATTCTTGCTGCACTTTCTCCAGACTTTCTTAGGCGGCCTCCATAGATCTCTTCTCTACTTGGAGGGACTGGAGCTCAGCTTTTGAAGACTTTTTTTCTTGTTGTATGTCTTCAAACTTTCTTTTCAACCTATTATTTTCCTCTCTTTCCCTTCTTAGGGTATCCTTGAGCCGGGAAGAGGACTTCTTTGACTATTCAAGATCAGTCATTATTTGATCTACATCGTCCTAAGAAGCATGGATCAATGTAGCCCCCACTCTGATAGTGAACCTAGGGTCCTTGTCTGTCCCATATACTACGGTTGTATCTTTTATCATTTTACCAAACTGCCCCCCAGTCTCAACCTTTCTCTTGGTCCTCTTCACTATCCTTTTCCTTTCCCTATCATTAAAGATAGTGTTGAAATCTGGTACCTCCTCCCCTTTCTTCTTCTCAAAAGGGATTAGCCTAAGGGTGGGGGCCATAGCCTGTCCTGTTGTGCTGCCATCAATTGCCTCAGGATTTTGAATATCAAGGTTCCCCAAGTCCTGAGCCTGACTGTCTACTGTATCGGAAGTTGATTTCTCTGTCACTATCTCTATCAGCTTTAGCTTTTCTGCTTCCTCCTTCTTCAGCTCCTCATCCATCTTTCTTTTCTTTTCCTCTTCCTTTCTCTTGGCAGCTTCTTCTGCCTTTCTAGTTGCTTCTTGTGCAGCTCTTCTCTTTTCTTCTTCCTCACCTTTGAGCCAGCCTTTGGCTTCTTGTGCTAGTCTCCTAGCATCTTGATTTCTTTTAATAGTTTCTTCCTCCTCTACCTTTTCTTGCTCATCCTGTCCTTTTCCGCCTTTGGTGGTGATTTTCTTCTTAAACCTTCTTCTTAAGGCTGTTATATTTTGTGCACTGCGGAAAATGGATTCCTCTCTGTCCCAGTGGCTTGTGTATTCAAAATGTACATTCGCCTCTTTGCAGTGCTCTGCCACTTTATTTCGGGAATCATTCCTGTGGAAACGCATTTCCCCAATTCTTCCACGAATTCCTTAGCTTTCTTCACCTTAGTAAACTTGTAGCTTCCTAACCTGAATGGAAAAGGAGGGTAAGCTGCTTTCTTGTGTTCAAACAGAAAGATCCCTATGCCATCTAAAAAGACTTGTCTAACTACCTCTTTGTGGACTACATAGTCAGGGACATACTTAGGCAGTAGTGAGGGTGCTCTGGAGCATCCAAACATTCTGAAATTTAATCCATCCTCTGTCAGATAGTAGTCTGCATATTCCTCAATCACCTGCAATGCTTCCTTTGACATACAGTTGCACTCCTTTAAGAAGATCAATGTATATAGTGGCATGATGAAGTGCTCACACACTTCCCTATAGTGACTGTGGTATTTGTGGCCTCACAGCGGCTTATATGCTGAGTAGACCGGTGTTCTTTCTCGGTCCCAGATACACCTCAGATTGGGGAAGGGTTGGTTGCACAGTATGCAATCAATCAATATAGAGCTAATGTAGAACTCTGATCTCTTCTGGGACACCCTTCCTAATGCTGAAGCAATGCAGGCTGAGAGGCTGTTGGACATAATGTTTGCCCAGTTGAACACTGTCCCCTGTGTTGCAACATAGAAAATGATAGGCACCCACTCCAATTTGAAGCTTTTACCGTGGGCCCTCCCGAAAATCCTGTTTAGCATTAGGGCAATGAACCTGTAAGGGGTTCTTAGATTTGCAGTGTCATATTCCCCGTTTAGCCTAGTTCTAAAGTTCTTTCCAGGCATGAGCATCCTCTTCAGTGTCTCAACTAGGTCCATCTTAATTGCCTTTAGCCAATCCTTATTCAAGTACACCTTTTCTTCTGGTAAGTGGTAGGCCCATGCCACATACCCAAGGCTATAAGCAACATAACCCTGTTTATCAACATTTTCCAAAATCATGGTGGTTACATCTGCCCTGGGCAGAATCCACCCAATCACCTCTAAGCATGGAAAAAGCTCAAGTCTAGTAGCAATTTTCATCAATGAAGATCTCTCTATATTGGCATATATGGTTTCTTGTTCAAATCCTATGTCAGGTACTTCTTGGCGCGTTATTAATCTGTAAATTCCCCCCCATTGATATTCGGGTTCTACACCAACTATGCATTTGGTGTTCTCGTAGGTGTATTTGACTCTGGTAACGATTTCGACTTCGGGTTCCTCTTCTACCATGGGAGCCTTTTTCTTCTGACGTTTAGACATCTTGGATTCTGAGGAATTTCCCTGTCAGGTACAGAAATTGCTTTTAGGTTCTATTGGGTCATTTCCAGATAACATTCAAAATGGAGGCAACTGTATAAGCATTTTACCTCATCTATGCTAACCATGAGTGTAGCTATGGAGAATAAACAACAATGCTCAAAAAACCAAGTGTTCCTACATAAAATTAATCTGTCGAAAAGGCTAAAACCAGCTCTCGACCAACATTTGTAGATTTAACTTAGAAAAGCATGGTTTTTCTAAGCGACGAAAATTCTCCTCCTCTTGTCAACAAGAAAACAGTCTCGAAACCCCCTCTCAGCGCTACGACCTAAACACTACGTGGAAAAAAGAGGTGCGAAATCTCAAGTGAGGACACTACACTGATAGCGCACTTAACTCATAAACCATAAGAAGAAGCTACTTGCTGTAAACACGCTTGCCTCATGGCCTGACTAGGTAATGCATTCTAACCTAAACTGCTTCAGGGTTCGGATTCGAGTTTAACACCTTCAACTTTTGTTGGGGCGCGCACCTTAACGGTCCTTAATTTTGGTAACTTCGCAATTTTTATGGAAGCTTGTAAGCGGAGTTGCGACTCAAAATAGTCTTAGGGGTGTTAGGTTTGAGTCAAAGCCCTCTTTTTGTAATTGTCCATAATTTTCGAGTGTAAGCCCATGATTTTGTAATAGTGCACTTGTATAAATAGGCACTCATGTAAAGATGTCAAGATTATCTAATGACATGAGGAGCATTTGATGTGAAGAATTTAGATCTATTTTTGGTTTTAAGGTCAAGTCCCAGCTGTGTGCGTGGACTACCTCTGCAGCTGTGTTCGCAGAGGGTTTTGTAAGGAAAGGAACTACAGCTAAGTGCGCAGCTTAGAGTTGTAAGAAAGGAACTGCAGCTAAGTGCACATTTTAGAGTTTATAAGAAGGAACTACAGCTAAGTGCATAGCTAGACTTGAAGAAAAGGATTTGCAGCTCAGTGCATAGATCAGAACTGTAAAGTTGAATAAAAGCGCAATTCTGTGGACGTAGCCCCTACACTAGGGGTGAACCACGTTAAATCTTGTGTTGTGGTTCTTTTGTGTTGTTTCTGTTATGTTCTTTTATGCATTGATAAGTAGATAAATGATAAAGTAAGATAACTACTAAATATTAACTTCGCTGTGAATTCCTAGTTAAGGGTTAAGCAAGAAATTGTTTGTTTATCTAACTGCGAAGCTATATAAGTGAATGTCAAAGCTCTATTTTGTATGAATAATTGTTGTTAAGACTAAAGGTACAGTAATATCCCTCTTCTACTTGCAGAAACCTGATTCTGCAGCACCCGATAACTGTTTTGGGTGACACTGCAACCTGTTCGTAGGTTGTTGCCGAAAGGGCCAACACTATGGGTCCTTTTGTTGGTGCGAAGTATTAGTATAAAACCCAGGTCTTCCCTAAGCCCAACAAATTGGTTTGGTTGTCGGTTGAAATCAGTATCTGCTCAAGAGGGATTTACGTCGTACCTGGAGGGCTATGTTTTGGAGACCCTCAGTACAAGAAATCGATGACTGGATTGAAGAGACCTATTTGAAATTTACTGAATAAGAAAATAAGGATCCTCGTCGTAGCTCAGACAACTTCTTGCAAAGGTACGTTTTTTCGGATGTTTATAAAATTTTATTTGGTAGTATCCACATAGAATTGCACCAGTGGTTATCTAGGTTGATAGAGAGAAAGACAAACTTCAAGGAAGATCAGTTTCCAGATTGGACCCCCGCAAGAATTAACATATTGAAGAGAGTGAACAACGCGATCTCACGAGCTGTTGATTTCTAGATAACGCAAACCCTTGAAGCATTTGTGACAGAGTTTGCCATCGACACAAGTACCTATTTTAATGAAGCTAAAAGACAGTTTTTCAAAGGACCAAGGGGTAAGTACTTGAATTCATTTAGTTTGAAAATTAAAATGCTCTTGGCTGAAAAAGGCATCTTGCTTATAGAATCAGATTGCTAGAATTGTTACTACTAACATATGTTTGGAAGCGAAAGTGATTTCGACGAGCAAAGTGGTTTGCTACGAAGTGGTAAAAGATACAAGAGAAATTTTGGATCCTATACCCCAGGTCAGAATACCGAGTATAGCCCATTAAGTCCAGAAGAACCCGACTCTCAAGAAACCTCTTTTGTTAGAAACCCTCCTATAACTCCACAACGCAGATCTGTTACCCCTGAGAACCCGTCGTAGTCTGAAAGTAACCGTAGCCCGAGTATTCCTGTCACAGGTCAGTCTACCCCAGTAATTTTCCCTCCTCCTTCCCCTCCCTCCCCCTCTAGATTCGCTATGGCCCATATGAATGATGACATCAAGCTCCTAGTCTTTAAAGGAACTGGATCAGAGGATCCAGAACAGTTTTGGTTCTTATGTGAAGCTGTGTGGAATGCTAAGAACATTATGGATCAAGATATAAGAAGAGCGCAGCTGGTCACTTCTTTTAGAGACTGAGATTTGACCTGGTTCATGAAGTTTTCTAGTAGTCAGAACCATGCCTTGGCTGATATTAAGACAGTAATGATCAAAGAGTTCAAGAAGCCTAAATTAGAGTCACAGTGCATAACTGAACTGAAAGAGATTCAACAGAGACGAGGTGAATCAGTTTGGGTCTTTGATCAGAGGTTCAAAGTTCTAATAGATCAAGTTAGTTTCACTATTGGACCAACGCATCATAAATAATGGTTCATTGCAACTTTATTACCACATATCAGGACTCCACTCATGCAACAGAAGGTTGTTGATCAGCAAGAGGCTTTGGAAATTGCTATGAAGCTTGAAACAGCTTCTGTCGAAGATAATTCTGGTATAGCCCAAATACAAGTGCAATTGGCAGAAATGGATTTGGAGCTTCGCGACATGAAGAAGGGGAAATCTATTCGCAAAGAGGTTTGGTGTACACGATGTAGGACAGAGGGTCACGACAAGGAACAATGTCCTGTGTTAAGAAATTACCTGAATATTGGTGCGCCAAACCCATTCAACACTAGTGTTCTATATTGTGAGATCTGTAGGAAAACTGGCCAGCATCGACCTGAAGACTGTTATCTGCTGCAGAGATATGTGCAAGTACCTAAGAACCCCTATTGCAGGTTCTGTAATTCAGTTGGACACAACGAAGATGAATGTCACAGTTTTGACCTCATGAGAGAATGAACCTATGATGCTTATAAGGTGAAAAACGATGCACAAGGCAATGATGGATATGGTTACCGTGGTAGTACATCAGGTCGAGGTACTTTTGTAGGTCGTGGTCGTGGTGGTATGTCTGGAAGAGGACGAGGCCAGGTTGTGTGCTATAACCGTAATCAGGAAGGACATATAGGTAGAGACTGTCAGAACCCAACTACGACATGTCGATATTGTACAGCAGTTGATCATGTGATTGAGTAATGCCCACAACTGATAGCCAAGATTCAAGAAAGAAATAGCGCTCCTACTCAGAATATTTAGATGATTGCTGTAGAGCAAAGACCTGTCATAGCCATTAACGTTGTTACAAGGAGTGGATCTACGATGGAAGTGTAGAATAAGGAGAAACATCCTAACGAGGCTTGGGTTTGTAAGACTCAAGAGAAAATCCCAGCATTTGATGTTGAAAGAGAAAAAGAGACATTTATGGAATCCAAAAGAGACTTTGCTGATCCAAGCACATTAGTAGCACCTACACAATAGCATCAACAGCAGCTACAGTCTCAAGAAGCTTCGACGGATAAAGTAAGTACAATTTCATCATTTTTATAGAGTTGTATGAAGCTCTTAAGAAATCAGAATGCTTTAAATGAGTTGCAGAAAGTTATTGCTTCTTGCGAACCTCAGCGAAGCTCTGGTAAAGAAAAAATTGTTAATAGAGTCAGAAGAACTGGAAGAGAAATGAGATTGCATGCTCAAATAGGAGAGTATGACATGACTAATGTCATTTTAGACCTGGGATTAGAAGTAAATGTCCTAACTCAGCAGACATGGGAACAAATGGGAAAACCTACCCTTGAATGGTCTCCTATACAGTTGAGATTATCCAACCAGCAGAAGATTGTGCCCCTAGGAAGATTCCCTAGTGTCCCAATAGACATTGATGGAGTTAGTACCTTAGCTGATTTTGAAGTCATTGAAATAATTGATGATAGCAACCCCTATCCAACCTTTCTAGGAATTGAATGGGAAATAGAGAATTCTGTAGTAATCAACCTTAAGAGCAGGCAGATGAATTTTGAAGGAAAAGGCTTGAGAGTCATAGTACCCTTGGACCCTTCTCAAGGAGAAAGGTACACAGAGCCAGTCAGAGATGAAGATCAGGATGTGTTGAATCATATTTACAACATCACAACTAAAGAAGAAGACTATGTCGACCCTACTACTAAAGGTATAATGGATTGGCAGTGTGACAGTTCTTGCATGACTGATTTAGATGAAGGCTTGGAGAATTGGCAGAATAGACTTTGTGAACTACATGGACATTGATGTGCAAGAATTACCAAGTCTCTCAGATGGCTTGGCTCACAGACAAGATTCTTACCTATTTTTGATGGCTTGAAAGACCCAGAAGAGTTTGTTGTACAATTCTCAGAACAAGTACCAGATTCACAGAAAATGGAGACTCTAGATTCAATATTTAGAGCCATAGCTGCTAGATGGTGGAATGGTCATAGGAAGTATATTCATAGTCGGAGATCTTGTCAGAGCTTCCTTCGCCTGAGATTCATGGATCAAGCTCAGGAGGTGCGAAGCAAGTTTAATGGTAAGACTAGCTCTCAAGAACATTTGGAGCAATGCTACGAAGCATGGAAGCATGTACCTCATGAAGAATGGGTACATAGGTTTGTGCACACTCTGGAACCTATAGCAAAGAAATGGTATGCAGAGGTCAAGCTTCGCCATGGTACTGTAAGTTGGGATAGTCTTGTTGATAGTTTTGTGCTCACATTTTCTATTGATGAGGTTTGTCCTGCTTTAGACGCAGCTATTAGGTTGATCCGTACTAAGGTGTTTGATGATAAAGAAATAGATGAGTTCCAACCTGATTGGAAGGAACAAGAAGCTAATGTAGTAGAATGTTATAACCTCGCAATTGACGAGGACGATGATCCACGCAACATTAACATTCTTGAGTCAGAAGGACGCTGCAAAGTACATGGCCCAGCAGTCGAAGCACCTGAAGTAACTCAGCCCTTGAAGACAAGGCAAGTAAACATTGGATCAAAAGAAAAACCTAAGTACGCCACCGTTGGAGATTATTGGTATGAAGAAATGGTGAGCAAAGTGACCCAACTTCTCCATGAGTATCAGGACCTATTTCTGAAGAAGTTCTCATAAATGAAAGGAATCATTGAGGCTATGGAAGACATTCTGTCGTGGGTTGAAGCTTGAAGCCTTGTCGAAGCTAGTGTCAGGAAGTGTCGAATGTCCTTATTATGGCACAGCCAAAGTTACTGCTTGTGCCGAAGAAGGAAATATCTGTCGGAGCTTAAAATATGATCGTCGGAAAAAAATCAAATTTGGCGGCGTCGGTACATTACCTGTATTAACTGCCTGTATTAATGAGATCTTGGGAAATCTACCACCGTTTGGACAAGATCTCTGTCAGATTTTGTGTCTTCAATGCACAGTTATGACATATTTCATTGATGGATTCTATAAGAAGACACCCACGCCCACGAAGTTTGCATTACTCATTTTCTTGAGTTTTACAATTGAGTCCATGTCAGCTGATCGCGAGCTTCCGGAATTATCAAGAGAATTTGGACAGGGGGGTCTGCAGAACCTTTTTAGCCACCCACCTGTGTCTGCACCCTGCGAAGAGACTCCCCCAGCACTGACTCAACCAATGCAGACATGATCTACCAGGAAAAATTTTAAGCCTGAAGTTCATTCCAAGCAGAACAAAGACAGACACAAGCGACCAGGGAAAACACCGGAGGATCCCGAGATGAATCCGTCTGGTTTAGCAGAGATCCCACCTGAAGGGGATGAGAACATTACACCGCAGTGTCCACCATATCTTTCGCCAGTTCGACCAGGAGTTCAGCTACCTCGATGAACAAAGAAGTTCACATTACGCACCCCTTCGCTGCCACCGAGTGTGCAGTTGGTCGGGACAATGACAGGGAAAGTAGAACGGCTCAAGTACGTTGACCACGATACAAATGATTGTGGGAAATTTCCACAATTCACACCTGGGACATACTTACACTCTGTCCACTATTTGGATACTGGAGCGGCATAATTAGAAGTGAAACAGTGGGCTACTGGCTTGGACAAAGCTGGTTTGTTGAAGATGCTCAATGTTCCCCACTTCGGTCACACCACACAGGTGACCGTGGTGGTCAAGCAATTATTGGCATTGGTGCATGATGGGAACCTATGGATTGGAAACCAGAAAATCGCCATCAATGGAGAACTCATTCACCAGATTACGGGCTTGCCAAAGGAAGGGCCTGATCCTAGCATTGAGTTTATGGAAAAACATGAAGACGCAAAGCTAGCACACAGCATGAAGGAATGATTCGGGCTCACAAAAGGAAAGTGAGGGTATCAAACATCGACCATTCAGCATCAAAACATTTGATTTTCCACAGAGCTCTTAGCATGCAAGCTAATGCGGAAGTGCAGACCAAACGAAGTACCTACCTCGATTGTCAGTATTGTTGTGAACTGTGTGGAAGGCTACAGTTATAACTGGGCAGCGTACATTGCTAAGGAATTCCTTGAAGATGCCCACGACACGTAGGAGAAAGGTAGACCCTTTCACTATTCATGGCTGATAGTGCTTATTGCACTGGTTGGGTGGAAAGAACCTACCGAGGCACAGTTTATTGATGTGCCTCCAAGTATGCCTAGCGCAACAAGGTATGCATCTCTTTGGGTGTCGCAGGACAAATCATCCTAGCAGATGACAAACTACGTGTTCACCTTTTACACCATGAGCATATCCTATGAGATCCTGCAAACACCGCGGCTCACTAATGAGCTATTCTCTCAGTATGATGGAGCAGCCAACTTTAGGGCTGACATACATCATCTCTTCATCCAGGCCTGTGCAGATAAAAAGCATAAATGGTTTAAGTTACCATATGTAGTAACCAAAGAAGACATCCTCGCGGTAGTTCAGCAGTGGCCGACTGAATGGTTGAAGGACGCAGGGACAAAACCCAACGTTCCAGTCCCCCCAGTCACCAATGTAGACGTAGGCCCTAGTCAGACGCAGCAGAATGACCCACTCGAAGAAAGCGAATAACAGAGTGAGTCGTAGCAGAGTGAAGGCGACCAGGGTGGAGATGAAGGAGATGAAGAAGAAGAAGAAGACTCGGTCAAAACCGTCTCAGACCCTAATCGGCCAGATAAGCGCAAGTCGCCAGAGGCAGAGGAAGTGACCAAACTACAGTCTCGAAAGAAAGCGAAGGCGTCAAAGGACAAGAATATCAACGAAGAGCCCACCCTGATAAGTGAGGAGCTTGATCAGGCTCTGACGAATTCCATAGAAGTTCTCACCAAGAAATGGTCAGAATTTGCAGCTATGCACCTTGATGCACTCAACGGCGTAGCACAAAGGATCACATAACTGAAGGACTTAGCAGAAAAATCAGCAACTGGCGCTACAGAAAGCAGTGCCCTAGTAAGCACGTAGCCAGACACAAGACAATGGCCAGTTAGAGAAAACAGGGGACAAGTGTCAAGTACAGCCCTCATAATAACTGACGTAGCGTCTCGCTTGAAGATGAGCATGATATTTGGAATATATTACACCAAGATGTCCATGACGGAATTACATCTATGCCAATTATCTATCATGAAGGAGATCCAAGCACGAGACCACTACTTACAAATACAGTTGGAAAATACCATGAAGCAGAGTAAGAGCCTCGCAGCGCAGTTGGAGGAAGCGGAGTAGAGGAAGAGCAACGTAGAACGTAAGTAGGTCACATGGGCATGAGTATTGGATGAGGTGTGTCGAATTCTTCCTGACTTCAACCTCCAGCATGAGGAAGAGCTGGAGCAAAGAATCGCCAAGCTGAAAGACTACGCATAGCAGTCTCGCAGTGAAATAGAGAAGCTTAAAGTAGAACATGAGGATCAGATTGCAGAGCTTCAACTTCGCATCATCCTGAAGAGCCCACCAGAGGTCAGGAAGCATCACTGCAGAGATATTTAGGCCTCAGTAGCAAAGATCTCAGATCTTGTGAGCAGCGCAGCAAAACTACTAGATGAAACCGTCGACACCTGGGAAAACCTACAGGATAACCTAGAAGTAGAAAAGCTGGAAGAAACCATCAAGCAGTGACAGACAGAGTTGGATGCAGTGAAAGCAGAAATTAAGACTCTGCCTCATATGCAGAATATGCTCAAAGTAAAGCAAAGCAATGAACTCCAGCATGAAATTGAGTCATGCAGAACGAAAGCAACACTGTTGGAAAATTCTATGCAGCCCCTTATCAATGAAGCTTTGGAGTTGAGTACTATTGTGGACAGCCAGCTCAAAGTTTTGAAGGAGTATGATGCATTTGCACAGAAAAAGTCCAGCGAAGCATCAGCAGCAGCATTGCAGGAGTTGGTGGAGAAGGAACAAGCAGTCGACGATATCATGCGTGGCCTCAACAAGTAGTTCATTATCTTCGCCAACAATATTCTTCCACCAGACAAGCAGCAGAGTGTCTCGGGACGGGACACTGGTGAGTCTTAGGGGCCTGTTGGGGCATGCAACTTAACGGTCCTTAGTTTTGGTAACTCCGCGGTTTCTATGGAAGCTTGTAAGCGGAGTTGTGACTCAAAATAGTCTTAGGGGTGTCAGGGTTGAGTCAAAGCCCTCTTTTTTTAATTGTCCATAATTTTCGAGTGTAAGCCCATGATTTTGTAATAGTGCACTTATATAAATAGGCACTCATGTAAAGATGTCAAGATTATCTAATGACATGAGGATCATCTGATGTGAAGAAGTTAGATCTATTTTTGGTTTTAAGGTCAAGTCCCAGCTGTGTACATAGACGACCTCTGCAGCTGTGTGCGCAGAGGGTTTTGTAAGGAAAGGAATTGCAGCTAAGTGCGCAGCTTAGAGTTGTAAGAAAGGAACTGCAGCTAAGTGCACATTTTAGAGTTTGTAAGAAGGAACTGCAGCTAAATGCGCAGCTAGACTTGAAGGAAAGGATCTGCAACTGAGTGCACAGATCAGAACTATTGTTTTGTGAAAAGTTGAATAAAAGCGCAGTTCTGTGGACGTAGCCCCTACACTAGGGGTGAACCACGTTAAATCTTGTGTTGTGGTTCTTTTGTGTTGTTTCTATTATGTTATTTTATGCATTGATAAGTAGATAAATTATAAAGTAAGATAACTGCTGAATATTAACTTTGTTGTGAATTCCCAGTTAAGGGTTAAGCAAGAAACTATTTGTTTATCTAACTACGAAGCTATATAAGTGAATGTCGAAGCTCTATTTTGTATGAATAATTGTTGTTAAGACTAAAGGTACAGTAATATCCCTCTTCTGCTTGCAGAAACCTGATTCTGCGGCACCCGATAGCTGTTTCGGGTGAGACTACAATCTGTTCACGGGTTGTTGCCGAAAGGGCCAACACTGTGGGTCTTTTTGTTGGTGCGAAGTATTAGTATAAAACTTGGGTCTGCCCTAAGCCCAAAAAATTTGCAACCCTAGTTCATAAAAGCGAGGGCGATGATACAATGAAACAAAACCTTGGCATCTCAGAAGAAAACCTTGAAAACTCCCTCCCCGGATGGCCACACGCAGACTGGGGGAAACTGGTGCAGACAACGTAACGGTTGTCTGCACCGGTTTCCCCAGAAATCGAGTGTGGTCTGCAAACCCTCAATGGTCGTGAGAGTCGTCATCAAGCAAACTACAAAAATTCCCCACCGGGCAGCCATACTATTTAACTCAAATATATATACAGGCCGGGATGGGAAAACCTAGGAAACCACTAACCACGGAGACAACAAAAATAGTTCGACCAATCAAACAGAACGGTAAAACGGGCATAAGGGCCTACCTGGCACTATGTTGCGTGACTGGTGGAGGAAAACCGGTAAACTTCCATGGCAGAGCCACCTAGGAGTGAAGATACAGACAGTTGAAGCCTTGGTCTGCTCGAGCGAAAATGATAGCACAGAGAAATCGCCAAAATACAATAAAATAATAAACCCCCAAACCCAAAATATATACGTCGCGGTCAACATGCAATCAGTGGGAAAATAAGATCATCAGGAGACGGAAAGGCTATGGGATCAGCGATCATGTTACTCTCTCCTCTACAATGGTGAATGAATAATACGTCGTAACACCCGCAATGGCATTGGTGGGAGAAACAAATAAACCTCAGATCGGAGCTTGCTAAGCTACAGCCTCAGACCAATAGTTGGTTGAAAAGCCGCAACGGTGGAAACCATAAAGGAAAAGAGTTTCACAGAGCAGCAAAACTGAGTAAAAATAAACATGTCTCAAGCATAAAACATCAACCAAGTGGACAAGATAAATCAAACTATCAGAATCATAGTGTTTTTTAGAGCCGCAACGGCGAAAGTTTAAAAAAAACCAAGGACCTGCGAAACAACACGGTGGGGATCGGAAAAGGATGAAACAACTCTCGGACAACTTCGCAGAACCTTCTCCGCAACAGCGGAAGACGTATAGACAAAGGCTCTAATGGGATCTCAAAACAATTGCCGATAAAGAAAAATACATCAGAGACCAAATACACTTGACTCGGACTTGATGTCCGGTTCTTTTCCACAACGGCAAGCGTGAAGTTAACTAAACTCCCGACTCAAAGTCCAAAACACTTCCGATTAGCAAGGAAAAACTCAATTCAAATGGTAAAACATGGCTGGGATACAAGTAAATCTTTGCGCAAACATCAAACAAAACAAAAAGTTGAGCAAAAGAAATAAAAGGAGGGTCCCAAAATTTAAAATGTTGCAGCTGCAACAATTGGCGACTACCTAGTGAACCCCAAATTTATGAATAGACTTCTTCCCAGTAAAGGACTGTTTAGTCATTTAGCTCATAAGTTGAATTCTTCTAGATGCTTGTATTCCTAAGATGGCAAACACATGCATTTAAATCATTGAGAATAGTCCATTCTTTGGAAATGGGAACACCCAAAATATTTGAAAGTCCGGATAACTCTTTTGAGGCTTAGTAGGTGAGTTTTATTTTACCTCTGTCTTTGGGTATTTTCTAGCTCGGACACCATAGGATCGTTACATATGGTAAACAAAACTATTCATTTGTTCCTCATTCCCATGCCAATTGCACTTTTGTGCCCTTTTTGAACTTTTGTTCTTTTGAGTCCTCCATCTGCTTTTCTTTCTGAAATTTATTTAGGATCTTCTATCCATAGTGTCCTTTTGTGTGAGGGATGAATTTATTTTTTAGCTAACGGATGGAGAAGAACTTTTAGCATATTGATATTCATGTTTCTGATACTTTGCTTTGATATGTATTGCTTCTTTTAGGATTTTTGACTCTTAACAGCCTTTAGGATTTTAAAATCATGGCATGGGATCATTTATATATAATAAACTATTTACCTTGCTTCCTTTTCGTGGGTTTTTCACTATCACTCCCTAGGACATCTTAGATGTGAAATGGATGGAGCCTCAAAATAGTATTCCAGACCTCTTAATTCTGAGTTATTTTTAGGGGTTAAGCAGGACTTCAATGAGTGCATAGCCACTTAGGAAGACTACTTACTATAAGAAGTTCTATCATTTCAAAATAAAACGCACAGTCTTTTCCTAAAGATTTCAGTTAATCGAGAAACCTGATGCTTTCCATGCAACCAAAAGTTTTCCTCTTTTATTAAAAAAAAAACCAAAATAACCAGAAATAAAAGTGGTAAATCAAGGTAAAACTACATCAAATTATTTATGTACAAGGTCATCCAATCAAAAGAAAAAATAAAATTGTGCCCACCCCTGAAAATCTATCAGCTTATGAGTCAAAGGGCTAGGCTGGATTGCAGACATGAGATACCTAACCATGGTCTAATTCTGCTATTTTTTAAACCAAAGCTATGTCTACTGATTTACAATCACTCCCATCAGCCTGAGTGTTAGTCATATTGCTGGGCTCTTCTGATGCATGATATCTTAGTTCAAGCTCCGTAAGATAATTCCCCAAAATAGAATTAACAGATTCATTTCCTTCTTCCAACTTAGTGATAGTGTGCTTCATGTAAGGTTCCCTTAAAATTTTGATCCGATTTGGGACCCCTAATGAGGCAACCATAAATGTGATCAATCTGAAGTAAAATACCCCTTTAACCTTGCAGACCAATCTCGGTTTAGAATAAGTCCATATCCATCTAGTATGTCAGCCACCACAATATCAATAAATTGACATATCTTGTTATTTGCAGATAAACGAATGAGAACATTCTCCATTTCTCCCACTACTTTGATATTAGTTCTGTTTAGTTGAGTGACTTCCCAAGCATAGTTTTTGGCTGCCCATTAACTTTTTTGCAAACTGCGAGTGGCATAACATTCACTAATGATCCAGAATCTACCAAACAATTATGCACCTTATGATTCAGCATTTCCAGAGTCAAAAGGAAAGGTGGAATTCTAGCTTTCTCTTCCCCAACTGATTCGACCTCTTCCTCCACAAGTTGGTTTTCAATGGGTATCTCTTCTTCTGGCTCTTCAGGCTTTTCAGTATTTTCTTTGTTAACCTCTACTTGTTCTTCCATAGGTTTAGCAGGCTTGTTGATCTGCTCTGTATCTTGGCCTATAATGGTAATTTCGGGTACTTTGTCTTCAACCTTGTTCATTGGCTGTTTCCTGACATTCTCTTGCAACTTCTTAATTTTTGAGATTATTGTATTGCCTTTATTTACCAAATCCATGTCTTTTGTTGTCGTTGGTATGTTCTCAGGTTTAAGAGTACTTTTCTCTGTATCAAACAACGAGACACAATCCCATAAAAACATGGTATCACTTTCTTGTTTTTCCATGGTCTTATTACCTTTTTCCCCTTCATCACCGTCCTCAGTCAATTTAGAGTCCAAGAGCTAGTTCATTACCAATGTCATTGAATTTAACCATTGAGGACAATTCTTTTCAGAATGGGGTTGTTGGTGGAAAATGCAGAAATTATCCTTTTCTACCTCTGTCAGATTCATTGATGCTAAACCGTATGGAGGGGTCTTGCATTGGTTTTTATCTTCTCTTTTTTTGTAATAATGCTTATAAGCTTTCTAATCTTCTTTTTCCTTCTCCAAATCTATTATTCTATTGGAAATATTTTTCATCATCTTTAACATCCCCTCAAAATCATGTGATTGCTCCTCTTTAGGTTTAGACGGAAATAAGGCTCTTTCCTCGGCAATTTTTTCTCCAAATTGCTCGGGATAATCTTCTATACTTTCCTTTTCAGCCTCTACTCTTTCTGCTTCTTCATAAGTCTCTGTTAATGTAGGATTAACTTGAGATTTTTCGAACATAGCCAAATCCGGACCAAAAGCTGAGGTATAATACTCAATCAGAACTTTATCAAAAGTCTTATTAGTTGCAGAGAAGTTCTTGAGGTAAGTAGAAAATATTTGAGTGAAATTGTGTACCTTCTCAGTCCTTTCTTTTTTTAAAGCACCCAAACCTTTCATCAGTGTTGCATGCGTCTTTTAGGCTGCATACTTGTTTCTAAAAATCCTTTCAAAGGTATCCCAATCTGGGATAGATTTTATGAGCAAACCAAAGTACCAAGATGCTGGTGCTCCTTTAAGGGTATGTGGGAAAAGTATACAAACAACATCCTCATATTCCCTGGCTCTTAATCCCTCTATTGCCAAATAGAAACTTTGCAAATGGTCATCTACTGCAATCTTCTCATTGGGATCAAACTTAGACAACAACTTCTCGAAATCCTGAGGTAAGTCATGCAACGGCGGTGTTAGGTTCAATGGTGATCTAGATTTCCAAGCCGGTGGTGGATTTGGTGGGTTAGGATGGTTTGCATTTACACCTGCCATGAGTCTGGGTGGAGAGTGAGGAGTTGAGTGAATAGGAGTATTAACAGGTGAACCGTAAGGTGTGTTTGGGCCTACTTGATTCAAAGGCTGCACAACTTGCTGGAAGGCTGTTTCTACAAGTTCTTCCAAATCTCCAACCAACACTGAGTCTTCCAATATAGGATGGTCTTTATTTTTATATTCTCTTATGGGAAAGTCAGGGATAATTGGTAATCCTCCAATCTTCTTCACATATGCCCTAGTGTGTCTTCTCAGATCATTAACAACTTCGTTATTAACAGAATACAAGTTCTCTCTACCATTTTCTTCAGAAATTTGATTGGAAAACAAACTGCTTTCTGAACTGTCACCGGTGGAATAATTTCGAGAAAACGAGTTTCCTTGGCCAGCCATGCACTGGCGGCCCTCCTTCTAGTACCAGAAACTATTGAGGCCTGGAAATTCGCAGGCAACAACAGCAAGGGATTATCCCCAGTCAACGTTCTCAAATAGCTCGTGACTGTTTGGTGTAGGGAATTCGTCCGGTTTGCAGTCCGACTACCGTAGGTAAAGTAACAAAAATAAAAGGTTTTACCGGTTGCGTCCTGGTCCACCATATATATTTTGTATTTTTTAGTTTTAAGTATGACATGCAAATGCCTATCTAAAATGTATATTGATTGAGAATGCAAGGAGTGTTCACAATGTGATGCGCAGGTTCTTACCTCTCGTCTTAGGCTCTCCTGCATCTAAATCACACACACAGCAAGAAATTAAAACTAACTACCTAACCTATCCCTAGGGAGCAAGATTGTCACTTATTAATGAGTAATGTATTTTGTGCATACATTATAAAAAATAAATCACAGATAGCCGATACTTCTTTCAAACACATGAACATTTAAAGATATTTTAACAACAAGATAGCCAATTGTCTATGAATAACATTCATTACTCATAGTGGACATTTTCATAAAACAAACTAGAGATCATTTATACAAGAACATAGGTTCAAAGAGTTAGAATGATCTCACAGTTAATGGACACGAAGCTAAAAATGAAATAGTTCCTCTTCAACAAATCCATAGCATAACATTTGAACATTCCACCAAGCTTTCTCCCACAGGCAAACTGTAATTATTTATTGCAAAAGGAAATAGTTCTTCTTACAATATGTCTTCCAATCTAATTGGGAAAAAGTCATTCTTCTTGTCTAGATTCTCTATATTTATACAAAAGAACAAAACTGTTGGGCTGCCCACGAAATGACTCTTGGGCTTCCCCCAACTCTTCACCTCCCACATTTTTCTTTCATTAAGTTCTTATAAAATTTACAATATATTACAATAAAATGAATAAAATGCTCATGAGGAGGGTCCCGCTTGACTATTCAAAAATTTCTTCCATGATGAAGCCTCTGAGGCAATGCTTTCGAATTCAGAAGGTTCTAGGAAATGAATATTTATTTCGAATTTCACAGCCTGATTTCTTATGACTTCTATTCTGGTTGCGCTCAGGCGAAGTTGGTCTTCTAATAGCTACACACTAACCGTGGAATGATCTACTTCATTCCTCAAGGTCTTCTTGTCTAAAGCTTTAATGTGATGTATCCTTTGCTCATCTTCTTGATATCTTCTTTGCAAAATCTCCAAAAACAGACTGTGGTATGGAAAGGTATCCATTCTCTATTCAGTCTCAACCTGGTAGCGATTATAAGTGATCAAAAGTCTCCTGAAGAATTCTGCACAAGCCCCCTTTGTCTTCTTGACAACCTTCTTGAATTCCTCGGCTGTGTTTATGGCAAACTACAGTAAATCATATTCTTTCCTTAGGGCTTGTTGATATTTCGATGGTAGATCTGCAGGGGTTTCTTCATTCACTTCTAATCTCTCCATCCTTCCTGTCAGGACTTCTAAGATATCCTATGATCTATCAACAAAATATTAAGAGGTTTCCAAAATCTCTTCTAGCCGATTGTCCACCTGCAAGACCTTGCACCTCTCTTCCTCTATGGCCACTTGTAGCTGGTGCATCTTTCTTCTCTGTTCCAGAACATGCTCCTTGAAAGGATGAAGACTAACCTACTGTTCCTTGGCCTCTTGTAGAGATGTTGTCAATGAGGTAATCTGTTCTTTAAATTTTGCATTCTACCCCTGAGATTGCCTCTCAAATTCCTCCAAGATAGCCTTCTAGAGCTCCAAATCCCCTATCCTGTCTAGCAACTGCTCCTTTTCCACCCTCAACCCTTGACATTCTTGTTGCACTTTCTCCAGACTTTCTTGGACGACCTCCATAGATCTCTTCTCTACTTAGAGGGACTGGAGCTCAGCTTTTGAAGACTTTATTTCTCATTGTATGTCTTCAAACTTTCTTTTAAACCTATTATTTTCCTCTCTTTCTCTTCTCAGGGTATCTTTGAGCTGGGAAGAGGACTTCTTTGACTGTTCAAGATCAGTCATTATTCAATCTACATTGTCCTCGGAAGCATGGATCAATGCATCCCCCTCTCTGATAGTGAACCTGGGGTCCTTGTCTGTCCCATATACTACAGTTGTATCATTTATCATTTTACCAGACTGCCCCCCAGTCTTGACCTTTCTCTTGGTCCTCCTCACTATCATTTTCCTTTCCCTATCATAAAAGATAGTGTTGAAATATGGTACCTCCTCCCCTTTCTTCTGCTCAAAAGGGATTAGCCTAAGGGTGGGGGCCATAGCCTGTCCTGTTGTGCTGCCAACAGCTGCCTCCGGATTTTGAATATCAGGGTTCCCTAAGTCCTGAGCCCTACTGTCTGCTGTATCGAAAGTTGATTTCTCTGTCACTATCTCCATCAGCTTTAGCTTTTCTGATTCTTGCTTCTTCAGCTCCTCATCCATCTTTCTTTTCTTTTCCTCTTCCTCGCTCTTGGAAGCTTCTTCTTCCTTTCTAGCTGCTTCTTGTGCAGCTCTTCTCTTTTCTTGTTCCTCACCTTTGAGCCAGCCTTTGGCCTCTTGTGCTAGTCTCCTAGCATCTTCATTCCTTTTTCTAGTTTCTTCCTCCTCTGTCTTTTCTTGTTCATCCTGTCCTTTTCCGCCTTTGGTGGTGATTTTGTTCTTAAACCTTCTTCTTAAGACTGTTTTATTTTGTGCAATGCAGATAATGGATTCCTCTTTGTCCCAGTGGCTTGTGTATTCAAAATGTACATTTTCCTCTCTGTAGTGCTCTGCCACTTTATTTCGGGAATCATTCCTGTGGAAACACATTTCCCCAATTCTTCCGTGAATTCGTCAGCTTTCTTCACCCTAGTAAACTTGTAGCTTGCCAACTTGAATGGCAAAGGAGGGTAAGACGCTTTCTTGTGTTCAAACAGAAAGCTCCCTATGCCATCTAAAAAGACTTGTATAACTGCCTCTTTGTGGACTACATAGTCAGTGGCATACTTAGGTAGTAGTGATGGTGCTCTGGAGCATCCAAATGTTCTAAAATATAATCCATCCTCTATCAAATAGTAGTCTGCGTATTCCTCAATCACCTACAATGTTTCCTCTGATATACAGTTGCACTCCTTTAAGAATCAATGTATATAGTGGCATGATGAAGTGCTCACACACTTCCCTATAGTGACTATGGTATTTGTGGGCCCACAACAGCTTGTATGCTGAGTATACCGGTGTTCTTTCCTGGTCCCAGATACACCTTATATTGGAGAAGGGTTGGTTGCACAGTATGCAATCAATCAATATAGAGCTCATGTAGAACTCAGATCTCTTCTGGGACACCCCTCCTAATGCTGAAGCAATGTAGGATGAGAGGCCGTTGGACACAATGTTTTCCCAGTTGAACAGTGTCCCCTATGTTGCAACATAGAAAATGATAGGCACCCACTCCAATTTGAAGCTTTTATTGTGGGCCCTCTCAAAAATTCTGTTCAACATTAGGGCAATGAACCTATAAGGGGTTCTTAGATTTGCAGTGTCATATTCCTCGATCGGCCTAGTTCTAAATTTCTTACCAGGCATGAGCATCCTCTTTAGTGTCTCGACTAGGTCCATCTTAATTGCTTTGAGCCAGTCCTCAGTCAAGTACACCTGTGCTTCTGGTAAGTGGTAGGCCAGTGCCACATACCTAGGGCTATAAGCAGCATAACCCTGTTTATCAACATTTTCCAAAATCATGGTGGTTACATTTTCCCTGGGAAAAATCCACCCAATCACCTCTGAGCATGGAAAAAGATTAAGTCTAGTATCAATTTTCATCAATGAAGATCTCTATATATTGGCATAGATGGTTTCTTGTTCAAATCCTATGTCAGGTACTTCTCAGCGCGTTATTAATCTGTACATTTCCCCCCATTGATATTCAGGTTCTACACCAACTATGCATTTGGTGTCCTCATAGGTGTATTCGACTCTGGTAATGATTTTGACTTCGGGTTCCTCTTCTACCACAAGAGACTTCTTCTTCTGATGTTTAGACATCTTGGATTCTGAGGAATTTCCCTGTCATGTACATAAATTACTTTTAGGTTCTGTTGGGTCATTTCCAGATAACATTCAAAATGGAGGCAACTGTATAAGAATTTTACCTCATCTATGCTAAACATGAGTGCAGCTATGGAGAATAAACAACAATGCTCAAAAAACCAAGTGTTCCCACATAAAATTAATCTACCAAAAAGGCTAAAACTAGCTCTCGACCAACATTTACAGATTTAACTTAGAAAAGCATGGGTTTTATAAACGACGAAAATCCTCCTCCTCTCGTCAACAAGAACACAGTCTCGAAACCCCCTCTCGGCGCTACGACCTAAACGCTACGCGGAAGAAAGAGGTGCCAAATCCCAAGTGAGGACACTGCACTAATAGTGCACTTAACTCATAAACCATAAGAGGAAGCTACTTGCTGTAAACACGCTCACCTCACGGCCTGACTAGGTAATACATTCTAACCTAAAATGGTTCGGGGTTCGGATTTGAGTTTAACACCTTCAATGTTGCAACCTTGGTTCATAAAAGCGAGGGCAACAATACAATGAAACAAAACCTTGGTATCTCGAAAGAAAACCTTGAAAACGCCCTCCCTGAATGGACACAGACAGACTGGGGGAAACTGGTACGGATAGCGTAATGACCGTCTATACCGATTTCCCCAGCAATCGAATGTAGTCTGCAAACCCTCAATGGCCGCGAGAGTCATCATCAAGCAAACTACAAAAATTCCCCACCGGGAAGCCATACTATTTAACTCGAATATATATACAGGAAAGGATGGGAAAATGTAGGAAACCACTAACTGCAAAGACAACAAAAATAGTTCGACCAATCAAACAGAACGATAAAATGGGCATAAGGGCCTACCTGGAAATGTGTTGTGCAACTGGTGGAGGAAAACCAGTAAACTTCCACGGCGAAGCCACCTAGGAGTGAAGGTACTGACAGCGAAAGCCTTGGTCTACTCGAGCGAAAGTGACAGCATAGAGAAATCGCCAAAATACAATAAAATAATAAACCCACAAACCCAAAAATATATAGGTCATGGTCAACATGCAATCAGCGGGAAAATAAGATCATCAGGAGATGGAAAGGCTACGGGATCGGTGATCATGCGACTATCTCCTCCGCAATGATGAATGAAGAAAACATCGTAACGCCTGTAATGGCATTGATGGGAGAAACAAATAAACTTCACATCAGAGCTCGCTAAGCTACAGCCTCAGACCAATAGTTGGATGAAGAGCCACAACTATGGAAACCATAAAGGAAAAGAGTTTTGCAGACCAGCAAAACGGAGTAAAAATAAACATGTCTCAAGAAAAAAACATCGACCAAGCAGACAAGATAAATCAAACTATCGGAATCATAGTGCTTTTTAGAGCCGCAACGACAAAAGTTAAAAAAAAACCAAGGACCTGCGAAACAACACGGTGGGGATCGGAAAAGGATGAAACAACTCTCGGACAACTTCATAGAACCTTCTCCGCAACTGTGGAAGACGTATAGACAAAGGCTCCGACGGGATCTCAAAACAACTGTCGATAAAGAAAAATACATCGGAGACCAAATACGCTTGACTCGTACTTGATGTCCGGTTCTTTTCCGCAATGGCGGGTGTGAAGATAACTAGACTCCTAACTCAAAGTCCAAAACACTTCCGATTAGTGAGGCAAAAATCAATTCAAACGGTAAAACATGGCTGGCATACAAGTAAATCTTTGTGCAAACATCAAACAAAACAAAAAGATGAGCAAAAGAAATAAAAGGAGGGTCCCAAATTTTTTTAAATTTTGGGAAAATGTTACAGCTGCAATAGGTGGCTAAACGCACTATCCTTCGTCATTGTTCTCAAATAATGAAACAATATTTTGATAACAAATCTGAAGCCGGTAAATGCCAATTGTTTTTAGCTTTGCTTAAATCTAGACATATGGAAACTGTTAGGAGAAATTTAGGCATAAAAAAATGAAGAATATTGAATCAATTAATCACATTGTTAAATGTCTTGCTGTTGCATTCACATCGATTGGTAAAAAAACTTGTTCACAGGACTGTAATGTGGCTCGCAGTGTATTGGCTGAATCAATTGTATGTATATCCACAAGACAACGTCGTTTACTTAAATGCACATCACAAATTGTGCCTTTACATCCAAATACACTTAAAAAATATTTAGTAAGAAGAGACAACCTTGATGTAGAGGGACAAATGGAAACATTATGGGCATTTAGCGGTAGGTTTCCCTGCAAAGACATGAAGTTAGTCGAAGCAGTGAAGGGCCTAGTGCACACGTTTTGGCATGATAACACTAGGCCTTCTTCTAACACGAAGGATGTGTTAAAACATTATAGGGGTTCTAGAAACAATGAACCTCATGTTAAACATTATCTTGACATGACACAAACTCAATTGTTCAAGATGTTTAAAGTTTCCCATGTAGATCTAAGGCTTGGGCAAAGATCTTTTGAAAAATGCAATCCGTGGTATGTTAGAATCAATACCATCTGGAACACTTGTTGTTGTAGATACCACATAGATTTTGACCTATATTACCATACATTTGCACATATATGTCATTTTTTGCATCCTAACCATGTGCAAGAATGCTCAAGTACAGTACTGCCAATGTCATCCAGAGATTTCATCCGTAGCATAGTGTGTCCAAGCCAAGATGGGCATACACATTACTTAAAAAATGTGTAGAGTGTTCCTGCAACAATTGTGGTGGGATATCATTATGGTCTAATTTCATCCATGAGAGTGAAGACCAAGCATTCGAGAATGCAATTGTCGAGGAGTAGAACTATCATAATGAGACATATCAGCTACATGATGGGAAAGAAAGCAGGAAGATTAAATTGGTGACTTCACAAGTAAATTGTTGAATATTGACATATTAATATTCATGTACACATATTTTTATGTTGTTTTATAGCACTGTTTATTTTTTTACACAAGGTGCAAGTATGTGATTTTATTTCAAAGTTTCATGGAAATATCCAACAGTACATTCAACATGTCGATATGGCACGGTGGCAAGATGAGCAATTCAGAATATGTCAGGAAACCTTCCCTCTCGGAACAATACTATTAGTGGTTTAATTTGTAGAAAATTACACCCTACAACCACAAAATGAAATACAAAGTCAATACTATCACTCAAAGCAAGTGAGCATAATGGTGCATATCACGTATCGATATGGGCCAAATAGCAATGAAGAGAAACGTGTGATACTAAAAGAAAGTCACTTCTACATAACTGACGACCAGACCCATGACATCCATTACGTGCAACATTGCTTTAAATTATTCTATGATCATGTGATAGCTACGGATATACCATTTTATCGTCATTTCATTTGGTCAGATGGTTGTGCTGGACAGTTCAAGAATGCACGTGTATTTGAATGGTTGTGTTTGTTGCACATAAAATACAAGGTTCCACATGTATGGAACTACTTTTAAATTGGTCATGGAAAAGGAGAGCAAGATGGTGCTGGTGCATACATAAAACCTACCCTTCGAAGGGAAGAGATGAATTTTGCAGGTGCTCGCCTTTGAGATGCTACATCTATAGTGAAATGGTGTGCATCTATCATGGGAGAATAAGCAACTAGGAAACACCTAGTGCAAAGAATATTCTAGGAGGTGACAAATTTGGACCGATCCTAAACACATCAGGTGAACACAGTGCATGGAACTCGACAGTTTCATTCAATTAGAAGCTCAGACAACTCGACCCTACAGATTTGGACAATATTGAAGGCTTGCTTTTGCAGTTCATGTAGCATTGATGAATGGGATGATTGTGAGTATACAGATACAGTTGACACATGGGATCGAGTGACACTTGGCACCAATTTCAACTGGGTTAATGAAATAGAACATTTGGAAGATGATCAAACACTTATTTCTACAGACTATGATCACATATCAGATATCATACAAGTAGGTACAAAAAAGTAAATTAGTAGTACCTAAATAAGAAATTGCATTTATGTATTGTTAACTCGACCTAAGTAGAATTTAATTTATGTAAAAATTATAAATGCAAGACCTGATTTAAAAAATGTATTGTTAACTCGACCTATTTCCTTTCACATGTCAGATATATGCAGTGGTTTCCCCAAAAAATAATGAATGGGGTTCTGACTATTGGTTGACATGTTGCTTAGAGGGGAAACAAACCATTCTTGAACATGTTACAGATGATGAAAATATTGAATTGCCAATTGGCTCAATGGTTATAAAAGGGGAGTACTTGACACTTGCAGCACAACGGAAAAGGAAGGGTGGGTATGTATATCAGGATTATAGACCATGAGCTATTGTATACCACTTCACCAACCTAGTAGTTGGTATAAACATCAAGGTGTGCACACTTAGTCACAAAAATAGGTCACATGTACGATACTTGCTACCTCATATAGAGCACAAAATATTGATGGACACCATCGGCAGTATGGATGATTCAGATGGCCTATTCATCTTAGTGCATTGTCAGTTGCGTTATTTAACCTTTAAAGTGCATGCTAAAGTACAATTGAAATTAGTTAGCCTTATTTTATTCCCAATGTAATAAACCTATGATCGACAGATACCATTCACAGACATAACATTATAAACATGATCGTACAACCTTAGGTTAGTTATATATAAATCATGTTTGCACATTTTCATTGGGTTTTCTTTAGTTTTTTACGAGAGTACTAATGTATAGAATTTTGTGTGCCTAGGATACAAACAACATATATGGCACATTGGAGGCGCCAAGAACGTTGTCTTTAGACACCAAAAAATAGAAATAAAAAAATAACATGCTCTCGAGTTGTTTAACTTTACATTTTTTGATGTTTTTAATATTAATATACATTTAATTACATTGTTGGGTCAACTCTTGCAACTATTTCACTGGTGGTTCAATGCATGAAAACCCTCGACTGTGGTTGTGTTGGTAGGGTTCCCATAATGGCCTTGCCCATACACACTTGCAGGAGCCAATAGCATGCGATTTTGCTGCTCCGTTTGGTTTTTTGATCCTGGACCGGAAGTCACCAAGTGTCCCTGAATGACATTTTCATGCGACTTTCAACTGGACATAACTCAGAAACTAGAGGTCGGATCGAAGAACCATTGAATACATTGGTCTCCTGGCATGCGATTACCTCTAGGTGGCCCTCTCCCTCCTGTTTTCAAGGACCAGTGACTTCATTGTGCATTGATTTCATAAACTAGGTTTTTGCTCAGTTTCCTTCAATGCAATTCTTGCATTGGTGGGTCTACTCTGTAAAACCCTCGACCATGCCTCTTATAAGTTATGACATGGAACTAGAAACACATGTACAAGTACAAATTGAAAAACAAATAGGGTTTCATGAACACCAATTTTCATGAGCTATCACTATGGTTGACAATTTATGAGATGGAACTAGGGTTTAGTGACCTCTTTACAAGTTATGAGATGGAACTAGAAACACGTGTACATGTACAAATTGAAAACCAACTAGGGTTTCATGAACTACAAATTGCATGATATCACTAGGGTTGACAAGTTAGTGGATGGAACTAGGGTTTAGTGACCTCTTTATAAGTTATGAGATGGAACTAGAAACACATGTACATGTACAAATTGAAAAACAACTAGGGTTTTTCGAACACCAAATTGCATGAGCTATCACTATGGTTGACAACTTAGTGGATGGAACTAGGGTTTAGTGACCTATTTACAAGTTATGAGATGGAACTAGAGCTTAGTGACCTCTTTACAAGTTATGAGATGGAACTAGAAACACATGTGCATGTACAAATTGAAAAACAACTAGGGTTTCATGAACACCAAATTGCATGAACTATCATTATGGTTGAGAAGTTAGTGGATGGAACTAGGGTTTAGTAACCTCTTTACAAGTTAGTGGATGGAATTAGGGTTTCATGAAAACCAAATTGCATGCTACCACTATGGTTGACAAGTTAGTGGATGGAACTAGGGTTTAGTGACCTCTTGACCTCTTTACAAGTTAGTGGATGGAACTAGGGTTTAGTGACCTCTTGACCTATTTACAAGTTAGTGGATGGAACTAGGGTTTAGTGTGGTATGGTATGTTAGAATGGTATGATGTTAGTATCATAGGGTATTGTAGGGTATGATATGGTATGGTATATTAGTATGGTATGGTATGTTAGTATCATAGGGTATGTTATGGTATATTGGTATGTTAGTATGGTACGATCTGTTAGTATCATAGGGTATTGCAGGGTATGATGTAAGTATTGTAGGGTATGATATGGTATATTAGTATGGTATGGTATGTTAATGTAGGGTTTTTCCAGAAATTCTGTAGTAGTCATTTTGTAATTTGATGTTTCGATTCCGAATCAGGAACCATCATCCAGACAAGAAGTCCTGACATGGTATGTTAGTATGGTATGATGTTAGTATGTTATGGTACATGTTATGTTATGGTATGTTAGTATTGTAGGGTATGGTATGGTATATTAGTATGGTATGGTATGTTAGTATGGTATGATGTTAGTGTAATAGGGTATTGTAGGGTATGATATGGTATATTACACATGCATGCATGACTTAGAAGTAGAAACACATGTACATGATGTTAAAGTTAGTGATATGGCTATGATGTTAGTATATGTAATTTAGGTAGTGTATGGTATGGTTATGATGTTAAAAAGTTGAGGATAGCCATAATGTTAAAAAATTTATGATAGTTAAATTTAGGTAGTTGTATGGTATGGTTATGGTTATGGTGTCTAGTGATTATCTCCCATGACTTACTTAATCGTTACTTGATCTTAGTTGGATGAGTCATAAATTATTCCTTTAAGTATTGGAAATTCATACTAGCACACATGTGAAGCACACATATCATTATATCACATAGGAAAACCACACATATTGTGTTCCACGATCAATTCAACCATATATGTATAAATTTGAACCTTTCTTTATATTATATATGTATACAAATAATGTTACAAAAATTGGCATGCCACATGGCCATAATACAAAATAGTGGATGAAATTGTACATCTGTGTGTATAAAAACAAAAAATTACATCTATGTATCCCCCCTATACATTTATTCTAGTTATCCCCCCTTTCACTACCACTGCCAATGTCTTTGGAGAAGACTAGCTTTCTTTTCTAACTGCTCATTGGTGATCCCCATGGCTGAACAAGAGGGATAGGTCACATTAGTGGAGACTACAAAAAAACCAAAATTTGTAAGTTATTTTACCAACCTATAAAAATTCTATGTACATTTGTTCAAATTCCAAACCAGTATAACATTTTTACTTATTGTATGTGAGTAAGTAATGGTGGGTCGTGGTGCCTCACTAGAAACGACCCTGATTGGGTGCTCTTCAAGCACCACTTGATCACTGTCAAGCTGCATAAAATATATATATATATATTCCAATATCAACAAATCAATGGGTGCATGAAAAACATACTTGTATGTAAAAATAAAACTATATTACATGGGTGCATGGAAAACGTACGTGCTGGCTCGTAAGAGGTGGGTCACCGATTTGGTGCTCTTCAAGCACCAGTGCCTCACTAGAAGCCTACATAAAGTAACATATGTCAATTTTAGATAATAAAAATAATCATATACATATATACTACATGGACGGAAAATGATGTTTTCAAAAAAAGCGAAACATACATGTACATGGCGGGGGGAATAGGTGGGTCACCAACAACCTCGCTTTGGCTCTCTTCAAGCACCACTGGATCAATAGATGCCTAAATAAAGTAATATATGTCAATTCCAGGTAATACAAAGAAAACGAGGCATATACAACATGGAGGGATAATGAAATTTTCAAAGAAATTGAGACATACAGGTGCATTAGGGGGGAAGAGGTGGGTGAGCAACGACCTTGATTGGGTGCTCTTTAATAACCACTCGCTCACTATCAAACTGCATAACATAATATATATGTCAATTTTATCATATCAATGGGGGAAACAAGGAAAAAGATACATGCATGTACAAAATAGCAATATAAACAAGATTTTCAATTTATAAATATACCTAGGGGACGTGAGGAGGTGTGTAACCAGTGGGTCGAACAGCTATCAAAGGGATACAAGGATTTCTACATGCATTAGCGAAGAAGTTCGCTTGTTGGATAGCGTCATCAAAATCACGTTCCTGTATACAAAATGATAAAGATACAATTAGACAATTTCAAAAAATTAAAAAAGTACATGTTGAATCATTAAAATCACAATTAAAAGAAAGCGATACATAAACGTACAAGTTGGCTCGTCAAAGGTGGGTCACTGATTTTTTTCTCTTCAAGCATCGGTGCCTCACTAGAAGCCTACATAAAGTAACATATGTCAATTTTAGATAATAAAAAGAATCAAAGACATATATACTACATGGACGGAAAACGATGTTTTCAAAGAAAGCGAAACATACATGTACCTGGTGGGGGGGAAGAGGTGGGTCGCCAACAACCTCACTTTGGTGCTATTCAAGAACCATTGGCTCAATAGATGCCTGCATAAATTAAGATATTTCAATGTCAAATAGTACATAGAAAACAAGAAATATACAACATGGAGGGACAATGAATTTTTCAAATAAATAGGGACATACAGGTACCTGGGGGCGAGGGAGAGGTAGGTCACCCATCAAGATATCATGCTCTGTAACAAAACATAAAGATACAATTACAAAAATTCTAAAAATTAAAAGCATGAATGTTGAATTATTAAAAGCATAATTAAAAGCATATTTATAATAATACTTGGGTTTGGGGATCTTCCTCTACATGAGAGGGACTAGGTTGGGATTCAACATACTCATCCTACTCACCCTACATAAAACATATTGTATCCATATTAGAATTTATTGAATGTTACAATCTCTACTATTAATATGTAAATAACGATGAAAAATTAAAAAGTATAGTTCTTACAGCTAATGGTGAAGAACCAAACCCATATGCAATATTGACTGCTACATCAATGTTCTCAACATCAATTGAAGGACTATGCAACTCCGGGTTGTCATGGGACACCAGTTGTATATTTGTTCACATAATTTGTTAGATAATTAAATAGAAATAAATTGCAAAACAATTGAAAATTGTGATATAAAACAAAATATAATATGAAATAATGAGTTTTACTTACATATCAAAGTAATCCATCGTCCCAGAACTCTGAAGCAGGGCCATAACATATGCCTCCACATGATGTGCAAGGGTGTGGATTAACATGACAGTCTGAATGCTCTGCGTCTCTAGTGAATTATGTAGATGGATCCTTATAGTGTGATGGGCCAACCTCAAATGTGCCAACCCCTTGGCCTACATTACCTTGGACAGTAGTCCCATGCTGAAGCAATGTATCTTCCAAGTCGAATAAGGCCTCCTATGTATCATCAATCATAGGACCCTCAGGAGGATATACCAAGGGGGTTTTGGTGTGTGTGGAGGGCATGGCACATGGTTAGGATAATTCCTATCCCCTTCCCTATATTGCGGAATCCCATGACCCACACCCTGGAAGTCTAAAATATCGAAATAGTTCACATGTTTCCCTAGGATGAATTCTGCATACAACTTCCTCGAGAAATAAAATGGGATGTCCCTATTCCCATGAGGGTCTTCATTGAACACCATATACCATCGATCCATACAATTGGATTTAATATTTGGTTCCATGCACCAATATATGGAAATGTGTGTTAGAATAGTGGGTGGAACCAATCCGGTGCTAGGGTCCCGGAATAAAGAAAACAATTGGTCTTTTGTGATCTTTAGGTTTTTTATGTCTTTATAACTCAAACCATCGGAATAGTATTTCCTCATGGATTCTCTATTCGAGCTAATGTTGTACAGAGCTCCTTGGGTATTGGAAATTGTGTTTGTTATGGTGTCCAATGCCTCAGCTAAATATTGTCTCAAATGATCCACTCGTCTAAAAGATGAGTTAAGGCACCTTAGTGCACCCAAACGAGACAGAATATGGGAATTGCGGTCTTGTTCCCTCTCTATGTTTGGGTTTGTGTCCAGGTTTGGGTTCGTGTTTGGGTTTAGGTTCGTATTTGGTTTTGTGTCCATGTTTGGATTTGTGTTTGGGTTTGGTTCATTTTGCATAGTATCTTGAACATTCATGTTATCTGTTAATATTAACACAATGAATTGCAAATTGTTTTAATATATCGTTATTTGATTTAATTCAATTTTTTTATTAAATTTGTTTTAAGTTTTTAACAATTATAAAAACTATGAAATTAACAAAAACAAACAAATATTGAATACAACTGTGGATGATATGAGTACTTACCTATCATTGGAGCCAATCCACCTCCACAGCCACCTCCAAATGCTCTAATGCAAAATGTTGGTGCGATATTTCACCTTCCTGATATGTAGCTCATTGTGCAAATAAGAAATTGAGGCCCGCAGCCTCTGTTTTTTTTTTTTGGTATTCAATATCGCACTTGCGATATTGAAAAATTTAAAAACGCATATGTGATATCTAATAACTAACCTTAGCCTCATCTTTGGGCTCGGGATTTCTGAACGTATCATCAATAACACATATGTGTGGTGGATTTTACATTTCAAAAGTGGGTTTTCGATTTTTAAAGTGGCACTAAAGGTGGAACCAACTTCATGTGAGCGCCCTAACCTCCTTCAAAAAGATTCAAAAACCTAATTATATCTATATGGAAAACCTAAACATGTAATATGAACTGTATATTAGCTAGATGTCCAACTACGAGATGTGGGAGTTTATTAGGAGGTTGGAGGAGTTTATTTTGAGTTCCAACTATTTTATTAGGAGTTCGACTGTTAAATGACTCACATTATCTAGACTCGTAGATGCCAATTGCAGTTGGACTAAGCCTTAAGTGATTAGAGTTGAAGTTAAGCTAATAGTTGTAAAATCATTTGGAGTTAAACTAATAGTGTATCTAATAGTTATCCAATATAACTATGATTAGATTTGAAGTTAAGCTAATAGTTGTATCTAATAATCAAATAGTTGATGATTAATCTTAATTTTTACAACTATCACTAGTTGTACTTATCACATGTTAATTAAGCTATTTTTTCATTTTTTTGAAATTATTAATTATTAGTTTTGAATGACAGCCATAATGATCAATCTAGACAATACTTGTCTCAATCTCATTTAATCTTGGACGATGCCCATATAATCAATATGGATAGTAGACTTGTCTCACTCTCGTCCGTAGATGAAAAAGCATAGACGGTAGTCCACCCCAAAATTCTAACATATATACACCTTCGGCGTAAATATGATAAATAGCTAGAACCTTATAATGAAACTAGATTAGCTTTTGTTTTCAAAATTAGTAACTTTTCTTGGATGAATGGATGCAGAATATTCCATGATTATAGTGCCCAATCCAACAAATTCTCGTGTGTTCACTAGAGATGAGATTATGGCTGCCACACAAAACTTTAGTGAGAAGTTAGGACGAGGGGGTTTTGGATTGGTGTACTTTGGTTGATTATCTGAAGGAAAATAAATAGCTATCAAAGTGCTCTCATCGTGTTCACAAGGATTTAATGAATTTTTAAATGAGGTAATTTTGAAATTTGTATTTATTTTAAAATTAGTACATTTATATAGTTGGTGGTTATATAACGTGGATAGGGATTAAATGGGTTAGTTAAACAAATTCAACTGTGATTTATTCATGCCTAGACACATGTTATCACCGACATTTTTCTTGCTATCTATTTATCAACTATAAGTTATTTTTTATATTCTTTTTCTTTTTATGTCACATTCTTCTAGTTATCTTCCATGAACTGTTAGTTAATCATTGAATAGCTATAAGTTATCCATGCAGTGCTACTAGTTATCAGTAGCTACTCATTATTTTTTATAATTGTTTATTTCGAATTTTGAATGACTTCCATTGAATCAATCTCTAGAGTACACTTGTCTCATCCTTGTCTGTAGATGAAAAAGCATAGGCCATAATCCACCCCAAATCTCAAATAAATACGTTTATGGACATAAATATTTTAGTTAAAAATGTATTTTTTTAATTTAAATTTTGGTTTATAAATGTTATATGATTTTTTATGAACCTAAATTCTTCTTATGATCTTTGTGGTTAAGAAAATAACTTAATTCATGTATAGGTTGACCTTGTTCTAAACTACATCATAAAAACTTGGTCTGTCCATGTTTTTAATATGAAAATAAAAATATATATAATAAATTTTATGTGAGTGAATTGATTTGATAACAAGTTGACCTTCTTTCAAGAATACACCATCAGAACTTAGTGTCTCTACTCGGATACTGTAATCAATCTAGAGAACTTATGCTTGTCTACAAGTCCATGTCTAGAGGATGTTTTAAAGATCATCTTTATGTTGTTTCAAAATATTTTTATGTTTGTTGATTGGACAAACTTTTGATTTTTGGAAGGTAATTATGATGTATTATCTTTATAATGTTTTTTTATGTTATAGTGCACAATTTTTTCCACTACATTGGAGAAAGAGAGACTAAATAGATTTAGATGCAGCACATGGTAACTATTATCTGAAACACTTTGATGCAGAATATATATTATAAATTTTGTGATCTAAATTCTCTTAAATACTTTGATGTAGAATATAAATTCTCTAAATTCTAAAATTCTTGTATTAAGTTTTTATTATCTAAATTCTCATATTAAGTTTTTATGACTTTGAAAAAATAATATTTTATTCATACAAGTAGATTTCTACCATATATTTTAATGAATTTGATAGACAAATTCATTAGTAAACATATGGATTATGTGATTGTATAATTATTTCTTGTATGAAGGATTGGAATACATCCACATGGGTTGCACTCCAAAGATAATTCATAGGGATGTCAAGACAACCAACATCCTCTTAGACAACAATTTCAATGGAAAATTGACTAATTTCGATCTTTCAAGGATGACAACTGATGGAGAGGATACTCAAGTTACCAATGCAGTTAAAGGGACAATAGGATATATTGATCCAGAGTATAGCACACATATAAATAGCACTCAAACTCCAATTTATTATGCTAATGGAATTCAATGACTCAATTTTTTTTTGCCTAATTCTTTGTAGGGGTACATTGCACAAATATTTTATCACTGAAACTTTGACTGAGAAAAGTGATGTGTATAGTTTTGGAGTGGTATTGTTTGAGATCATATGTGGTAGACAAACCACAGATGCAAAGCTACCTATAGAGGAAGTAAACCTCATTCAATGGGTAAGGAACTTAATCATCCTAAATGAAAAATTCTCGACCTTTAAGGAATATTTTCTTGATATCTTATATTTTGCATACTAACAATAATTATTTTGCAGGTTACATCATATTTGGATATGGATGAAAATCATGGAAAAATCATAGAAATCGTAGAAAAAAGGATGGGGGGAAATTATGACATGAAATCCATCATTTGTGTTGCCAAACTAGCAATGAGATGTGTGCATGCTCAACCTTCATATAGGCCTAGTGTGACTGATTTAGTGGGAGAGCTTAGAGAGATCGCCAAACATGACAATGAAGCTTCAAAGGTTATTGGTGTTTAATATTTAGATGTGAAGGAAAATCAAACCTATGTAATCTTGGTTCCAAGTAGACCTAAAGGAATGCAATAGAGTGAAAAGTGAAATCATATTTGTAAGGAGTTTACTTATTAGTATTTGTTGTGGCACCTATAATCATGCATAGATATTAAAAGGAATTTGTGATGGAACTTATAATTCCTCATTTCTAAATTCAAGTAAATATTTCCGATATGTAAATTCTCAAAATTGTAATTATTTTAATTTTCATTTGTTGGATTCACTTATGGTAGATTCTATAACTTAAAATCCTTCTCATTTAAACTTAAATCACATTGAAGATTATTAAGTAGAAAACCTTATTTATTTACTTTTGTTCGAGGGCCTCCTTATTTATTTAATTTGGTTCAAGAGTCTAGGATTGTGCCATTATCTATATAGCCTTCCTTCATTAAAAGTATGAAATGTAATTGAATAATTTCATTGTTATGGTTTAGTATAGTTTTGTTTTAGTTCCAATGGTGTCTTATTATGTTGTCCCCATATTTTTTTTATGATATTCAATACCTTATGAGAAACTTGTAGTGGTGGGCCATGATATGTCCCAAGCAAGGTGGAGTCTTTGAAGACACCAAGGCCCACGTCAATGTAGGATGGAATTTTTTTATGTCCCCCAAGGATACCAAATACATTGTTTTTATTTGATTGTTGCTAGGGATCGTTTTATGTAAGTTTATCTAAGGACACATTCTTCTAATTGTGTGGAAACATCATTGTACAGAACATTGATGAGGCAACTTCCTTCATGGCATACATATAAATATGCCCGAGGAGAATGTTGTAGTCAAGTGGAGCATCTACAAATTTAATTGTTTATGATATTCAATAGGTGGTGGATTTATGTATAATTATTTTTACATTATTTTCAATGTAGGATTACCCTTATTTTTAAGGTAGCATTCTATCGTTATCATCTCAGCATATTTGTACCTTCAACTTCAAGTTCATGATTGTTTCCACTAATTATAATTCCTTTATATGTGTCTGGACTCATTTTCTACATTGATATTAAGGTCGTTGAATTCTTCTCCATCACTGTCAGGATCTTGTAGATCTTTCAGGTTTCTTCAAAATATTAAAATTCAATTCTTATCTTTGATTGTCCTTGATTTAGGATTTTATTTGCAAAGTATTCATACAATCGATTTGTTAGATGTAGTTTATTTCTAGAATTTAAAAAAAAAAATAATATATATGCATTTTGGAAACTAGTCATTTGACATTTTTTGTTAAATCAAGGCTATAATCCCTTTTATGTCCAATTTCTAGAAGGACTTCAAGTACTTAGTTATAATTAATTCCTTAGGCCTATTCTATTATTGGATATCTTTCTAATCAATACAACCATGTTTAGTTATGAGCCCATAGCTAAAATTAGAGTTCTCTAAAAAAATTATTTTCCCATTTTCTACACTTTTTCTATAGGTACATTCAATGTCAAAGACCGAAGTATGCCACCTATATTGGAAAAACCAACAACAACTAGAAAAACTTTCATATTAGGTGTAATTATAACTTATCATTGTGAGCAATTTGCAAGATTCATCTTATTGATTTTAATCTCCAATACTTATCTACCTACATATCAAATTTTTAATTTTGTCCTTTTTGTATGTTATCCAAACTTTGAAATTTTAGCGGAAACAACTATCTTTGAATATATCAAAACTAGAAAATTTTTACTAGGAAAAAGTTGTCCTTATCATTGATGAGATAAAATGTTGACTTGAAAAAGTGTTTCTAGTTTTCATGTCTCATATCACTTTACCTCTCTTTAAAGTTCCTTAAATAACCAAAAAGGCTTTTGGAATGGTGGATTTTGACCTATTTTTGCACCTCCACTCCAAACCCTTTGGATTTTGGTGAAATTATTTGTCAGGTTATTTTTATTCATTTTTAATTCCATTATGTCCAAATTTTGTACTCATATGATCTCTTATCAACGCGTATTCTTTTTCTCTCAAAAACCAATAATTGAAATTTTCTAAAATTCTAGTGTTGATTATGCCAATGCTCCTCTATTGCCCTTCTATATCCCTCGTAAATTTGGGCGTACCCATAAAATTCATTCTAGTTATGGTCTTATATGCTCTTGTTATTTCCAAATAAGAAACTAGCTCTAAAATTTTCTTAATTTTTTCTTCTACTAACATGGTATGACATGTGGATGTCCTAATGTGGAACTGGTGACCACTTAGAGTCTACATCGCACCCACGAATATTTTCATGTCATATTAAAACCACATAAGGATTAGTGTTCTTATAAATCATTAATCTCAATAATCTATGAGATCCTAATCGTTCATGAAAAATAGTTCTCTCCCCTTGAACCTTATTCCCCAAATGTTGTAACAATATCTAGACCATAGAACGTATCCTTTGAAATGATTTGAACTATTCACAACAAAATTATTCCTACCACCTTTATACTTTATCAACTTCTGCATTGAGATCTCCTTTATCAATCCACTTCCTTGACTAAATTCTAATGTTCACAACATTTCTATAATATTGAACTTTTGATAAGCTATAATCCCATATTAAAACCACAATCATTGATCTCATGTAGTGGAAGAAATATATATAACATTCATCTGATTTGTAGAATCTTAAAATCTTAGAGAGCTATAATTCCATAACACCATAGAAACCATTGATCCATTCATGCAATTAAATATTTGTTATTTGTAGAATTTCATTTATTGTATTTTCTCTCACATCCCCAAACACAATGATGCATTATCAACCATCGATTTAATTTGCCACTGGAACCTCAATCTTTAATGGTATCGCATACCATCATACACCCTCTCTCCTTGGTTCCCTACGATGGTTTATAAACCATCCATCTAAATGAGTGAATCTAATCTTAGTGATTCATGGCAATATGGAGCATATTCACTCCCAAGTTACCAATTCACATTTGTCCTTTCAACCACATTAGTATTCACTTAGCCACCATGAAATCCTAACCATCATTAGCATGCCAACTCATACGCTATACATACATTAGGTATAAATATTATGAAATGTTTTTACAAAAAATATAAAGGTGTAAATTATAGAAATAAGTACTGATGCGCTATACATACATATTTGCACTGGTTCAATATAAACACAAGTAAGCATTGGTGTGGTGATGTAGAATCATAGACATGCAACATACCTAATGTCTACAAAACTATGTTATGCTGCCATAGTTTACAATGTGCAACACTTTCTCATGTGATTAACAAAAGTTCAAGTAGATTTAAATAAATATGGGAATGGAATAATTTTAACACACTCAAAATAAATCATAACATGACATGAATCCTTGGATTTTATTCATTGTTTTGTAGAAGTACTTAGGGATATTTAGTTTATATGGTCTTAGTATCCTCTAGTTTTACAATATTGGTTGAATTTCATAGAGTCATTCTTATTGGTGTTAGATCTGAGGCGAGTGGGTGTTCTTCTCTTTGTGAATAAATATCATCTCTTGTTCCCTCTTCCTTTTTTGAAAATCTGAACTGATCTAAAATTGAACCCATTTCAAATCTCCCTCTCTTACTTTTAACAATGCCTTCTTATCAATCCATTTTTCCATCCATTGGAACACAGACAATCACTGTGGATCAATTTCTTGGAAATTTTCAAACTTGTTCCCCCTTATTTTGTAGCTAACCACCACTTGAAATGAATCTTCATGGGACATGTAGATTAACAGAGTGGAGTTGCAACATAGAGTTATAGTGCATAGTTACAACGTGTAATTGCAGTACAGAGTTACAAAATGAAGTAACAGTATGGTGTTACAAAGGGATTAACAACAAGGTCTTGATGCCATGGATCAACAACTAGACATTTGTAGTCACTTTAGTTATCTTGCACACTTCTTTCACATAATTGAAATGTTTTTGGGTGATGTCGATCGCTCAAGACCAAATATGGTCCTGCATCAAACACTTTCATTAAAAAAAACATGGGCTTCCATCTCATGTGGTCACTACTTCATAAGATTAATGAATTCATAGGAATTCTAGTTCTTATTCATAAACCTACGATGCATCCACAGAACATCTATTTTTCCACTTAATTAAATAGTACATATATTCTTTATTGTGGGTTTTTATACCAACCATTGTTTCCAAAACATCTTCCATTTCTTCAACTGTCTTGACTATTAATTGATGTTCCCATTTGTCAAGAGTACATTCTTCATAATTCTTTTATCCTTCATGAAATGCATATACATAAACTACGTTGAATGTAAGAGATATATCTTACTTTTATGGTAACTCCAACTGGTATGCACTAACATAAATTCTTCTCAAAACTCTACATAATCCAATTTTCTTGTATTTAAGTTTGTTATATGTACCCCTAGGAAATGATTTTTTTTCTTAAATGAGCCATGACCAACTCACCTTCCTAAAATATATTTTTCCTCCTTCGCAAATATATTCTTTGTTTGTATCTAGTATTGCTTGTATGTAGCTTGTGCTTCACCTAATCATGCATTTCCTACATATTTTCTACAAAGTCACTTGCATAAACACTATTTTTCTTCTTTCTATTTGATAATTTAACCAAATATACCACCCCTTTGGGATACCTTCCATAAACTATCTGAAATAGAATTTTACCTATAGTTATGTTTATAGAATCCTTGTAAGCGAATTCAGCATATGAAAAAAGCAAATCCCATTGGATAGGATTTTCTCCACTCATATTTCTTAAGAAATTCCAAATACTTTTGCTCAATACCTCAAGGTCTACCCATTTTTTTTTGGATGGTAGGCCAAATTTTACATCAACCTATGTTTCAATTTCTTCCAAAATTTCCTTTAAAAATGGCCAATGAACCTTGTATCTATATCTAAAGTAATACTTCTCAGTAGGCCATGCAATCTCATGACTTATTTGAAAAATAAGGTGTTCAGCTTGACAGTAGCATCAGTTATCTTCTTACATGTTATGAAATGTGCCATTTTCAAAATCCTATCCACTACAACCATCATGAAATCATGCTTTATGTGTGTTCTAAGTAGTCCCAAAATAAAATCCATACTTACATCTTCTGATGGTCAAATTACTAGAAATGGATTGTCTTACGCATAGAAAATTCCTATGGCTTGGGGGTACCAAAATAGACAATATGACACCTGAAATAAATCATTTCCAATATGCAAGAGAAATAAGCAAATCTAACACTAAGGGATATAGAATCATACCTTATTCCGGACGGTTGAAGTAGATCCCTGTTGAGCTTTTCCAATGCAATTGCACTTATAATTTTATCTCAACAACAACAAACAAATCAAGCATGATATATATAAATGTGTTAGAGTTACTCTAGAATATATAATCAATCATGTATAAGTAATTAAATACATCCATGGATTCAATATTCATATTTAAAATGTACATATATTGGACAAGAAAAAGTTATTTCTATTAATAAATCAAAGATACAATAGTGACAAACTCTATCGGCACTTCTGCAAACCAAAGAAACTGAGTCCTCCACCTGGGCCTCCACCAGTTCAATCCTCCATCTCTCGATAGAAATCTCATAAAGAAAAGGAAATGTTGGGAAGAACATGATGTGATCCAAAGGGACAAAGGGATGCAGGCTTGAGTATAAGCAAAATGAGGCAACAATGGACTATAGTTTCGTTACTCTTCAATTTCCCTTCTTCAATGTATCCAAGAGGCTCAATATATGGCACTCCAAAGAGGTAATGGAGGGTCAATTTCGAGCATTCTCAAGGAATATGGAAGGCCAAGACACAAGATATTCTGAATCATATGAGGAAAACTCCAAAAATATTTGTCTTTATGCACACATCCTGATGTATGCGGGTTTGAGGTCAGAAGTTGCGTATACACACGAGTATGGATTTAAAAGTCGCATATAGGTATAAACAGGTGATTTTTGGGGATAATATTGGAACATAAAAGTATAATATAAGTCCATGGGGTCCAAAGAGTTTGCAAAGGGACAAGGAAGGCCATAAATATGTGATCAACCAAGTGTGGTAAAATCAGCTATAATAGATGCCCCCTAATGTGTGAGGTTAGAGGGGTGACATGATGGCCAAAATACATTATATAATCCATCCCATAAGTGGAGTATTGAAGACCCAAGTGGAAGAACCAACCACTCATCAGTACAATAGAATAATCAATCTCTGCATGTGACTGCAAATACATATAGCAATCTGAGATACATAAGAGTACAATGGTCATGAATAGGCATGATATACAAAGTGTCATGTGTGGTCATCGCCACATACAACATACAATGGATCATGATCTCCATAATAGATGAAGATATCTGATATACATTGGAATCTGGAATGAATATTACGAGAGCTGAAATCTCATGAACACTGGCACGATCAAGGAGGTAGCATATATGGAATTCCACCAAGCAGGAAGGTCTTCTACACAAACCGCTATGAGTACATGTCCTACTATGTGAATGGATGTGTCGAGGTCAAACATAGTAGTCCATTGCCTGATTGCAGATCATTGATGTATACCGTTAGAAGACGCGAGATAACCCATCGATAATGAAAATGGGAATCAAGGTACATAGTGCAATCTAACAAGTGTGAATAGATGTGTTGAGGTCGTACAATTGAAAGAATCCATTGATCAGGGGACATTGATGTATTCCCAAAACTGTCGATGGTGAGAGAACATACCATTGATGACTATAAATCTCAAGGAAATCAAAGGACTCTACACTCCTATCCCAGAATAAATTATCTGAAGTCGATGGAATGGAATCCGCTAAAAGGAGGGCATTAAGGAATATCCCATCAACCAACACAAGGTGCTCAACAATGTTGTATAATGTGGAAGAACTCAACGAACAATATGTGCATGAAATAGCAACAATACCTAGAATGATTGGCATGCAAAGTCAAGATAACTATGGAATGGCTGACTCAGGTTTCAACTTCCTTCGAACAAGAGCATAAGGAAAGTGGTGACTGAAGGTAGGCAGCATGGACTCGATATGAAAACTGGGACATCTCTATGACCCAGGAGACATCAACAGAGGCTCCATGGGGACCGGAAGCATAACCAGTCGGTGGAGATAAAATCAGAGTAACGAGTACAGCTCCTCAAGTCAAACTAATAATGCAACCAACAAATGTGATGATATAGTGCTTTGTTTGAAGGAAACACGACTCGACTGCTGCCAAAGGAATATCATTTTCCGTTCGGCTTATTATGTTTTTTAATTTTTGTGGACTTTTTCAGATGTTGAAAATCTTGAAAAAGAAAAAAAGTTCTTTATAGTGTACAACTAGGAGGAGACGAGTGTCATGGGAAAGAAAACTAGTTCCAAGTAATGGAACATATCTATGCTCAATGCAAGGAAGCATGTGCAGGAGAAGGACACTCGGGGGAAGGTCTCCTCCCAGTAAAGGGTGATCAAGCTGTAAAGGATATGTAAAAGGCTCTTCTCGACTATAAATGAGACAAGCTCAGGATACATGGCTTATAACTCAGAACCAGGGAGCAGGAATAATGCTCAATAAGGTAAGAAAAAATCATGAAATGCAATCACAACTTGATATACAAGGGAGTCATGAGGGGAAAGGCCAACATAAAGTTCAAGAAGAGTATGAAGATCTTTCTCAATGACATGGAGATACTATAAGGGACTCCCCAAACCTAAAGGAGAAATCTCAGGATGGCCACCAAATGCAAACAAGGTCTAACTAGGGTGCCCATGTATAGGAAAGCTCTACCACTTACATAATGTCACTTCTAGTATAGTATGAAGGTTCCGTGACATCACGAAGTGGGTTCGTACCTAAGGTCAATATGAAATTGTCAAAAGTAAATGCATAAATGCAAGTGGATGTGAAATCCTAACCTATATGCTAGTTCGACATTATACCTTTCATGGGCATGAACAGGTCGAAGCCTTGGAGAGAGTGTACAAAAAATGGACCCTACATGACAACAATATTTGTCCAAAACAATTGGAAATAGTTAGCAAAGAGTCCAAACTATAGGATATGGGGAGGAATGATCATGACAACTGCATTCAAAGGAAACAGTGCAATGGATGATGGGACATAAGAAGGAATGTAAGGTGTAGACCCAACGTTCATGTATCCACTACCACCCCCATGAGGGTGAACACTAGTGTTAAGACTAGATGGAGGAAGTGAAAATCCTCCACAAATGGAGTAGAGGATGGAATATGACCACTCCCTAATATATGAGCAAGATAAGGGGTCATGGTGTCCCCATTCCAACACCAAGGTCCGCACTAGACCTAGAGCAGGGGACGAGATACTAGTAGTGATAAAAGGCATGCCAAACATAAAAGGACCTGAAATCAAGAGAACATAAATATACTCAAGTAACAACGATCCCAAAATCAAACTAGTGCACAAAGAGCATACTCCTAAGCGAATATACAACCAAAATACAAGCAAGCCAAGGGGAGGATAAGTGATCTCTCGAATGCAGCAGGTATGTCTCTCCTAGGATAGGCTTGCGACTCCCATACACTACAAGTGGAGGTATGTAACCAATTATAGTGGCCCTCAAATTCAACGCGTAAAGCGACTGTGCTTTTCGACCCATACCTGGCCAGGACACCTACACAATAACCTCTGCAAGTACCCCCTGTGATACCTAGGTAAGGAAACTAATGTCACACCAATATAATCAATGCTCAAGCAGACAATCACAGGAGGGATTGACCGTATGGTAAGGGTAGAAAATACCGAAGCTCGAAATAACCAACCAGTACCTCAAAATCCCCCATATATGAATACAATCCTAGAGATATCATTGACGCTCACAAAAAGTGACCAAGGGATATCCCAATCATAATTGTGCACGTTGCCTCGTGATTGACTCCTTTGTAAGAGGAGCTTCCTGAGAAACACTAATTATACCAAGGATTTCTCTCTCTCACCTGGACAGACAACTAGTTGTTGTGTTTAGTAGTCTTGGAGATTTAACTCACAATGAACTATTCCAAGACTCTAAATCCTAATATTGTTGATGTACCCTATCAAATAAAAATGTATAATTCATTTTAATTAAGTGTTGGCTTTAGTGGTTGTGATTACTCAAAGGGAAATTACCGTGGAACCAATGATATTATGAATCATTGGTCAAATAAATGTGCACACCTAGCAAACAATGCCAAGTGCAATCTTGTCTAAAAGAAAAAATTGGGGTGTGCCACTACATGAGATGCATAAAAATTCATTCCTTTGCAAATGCCAATGCAATCCTTCTTATATGAAATCCTAAACACAACTCTCATCTAAGAAATTCAATGCAAGTACCTCCTTAAATCCATATGTGAGATGCAAGTAAGAATGAAAATATTTTGTATTTTCAATATAAAAGAATGAAAATGCAATAAAAGTCATTAAAATTCTTAGTCTTCGCAGAAAGCATCAAACATAAACCAAGAAAGACACTGAGACAAAAATACTAATGCACTAATGGAAACACAAAAAATGCGATAAATGACTAGAACTACTTTCAAAAAAAATCAATGAAAAAACGGTCTTTGGTCACAAAAGAAGCAGTCAAGAGATAACGTCAGTACCCAGGAAGACCCATCAACACTCACAACCCACCCAACAACTTCCCACATGTAACTAAACAAAAAATGGGAGGATTTAGGTGACTGTTTAAAGAACAACAACGTATGTATGCGACTTTTGGCCAAAAAACTGGATGTATACGTGACTTTTAGCCAAAAACCCATGTGTATACGTGACTTTTGGCCAAAAACTACGTATACAGAGAAGAAAGTGGTAAAAAGCAGACCAAGGGTCAAACCACTCTAGGGGAGTGTCAATGGATGGACATACTGCTAAATGTGACACAAAAATGAGGAGAAACAATGAGCAAGTCAGGCACATTGTGCCCCCAAACCCCAAAGAAAAACAAGGTACCTAGTAGAGTCGCTAGTTCTGTTACGGAGAGAAACTTCCTATGGCTTGAGGGTACCACAACAGATAGTATGACACCAAAAATCAATCCTTTACAATATGCAATAGCAATAAGCAAATCTAACACTAAGGTATATAGAATTGTACCTTATTCCATATGGTTGAAGTAGATCCCGCTTTTCCAATGCAATTGCACTTACAATTTGCTCTCAACAACAACAAACAAAGCAAGCATGATATATATAAATGTGTTAGAGCTACTCTATCATATATAATCAATAATTTATAAGCAAGTAAATACATCCATGGATTCAATATTCATATTTAAAATTCACATGTATTGGATAGGAAGAGATATTTCTATTAATAAATGAGAGATGCAATAGTGATAAACTATGTATGCACTTCTGCGAACCAAAGAAACCTAGTCCTCCACTAAGGCCTCCACCACTTCAATCCTCTATCTCTCTATAACATTCTCGCAAAGCAAAGGCAAGCTTGGGAAGAACACTATGTGCTCCAAAGGGACAAAGGGATGCAGACTCGAGCATAAGCAAAATGAGGCAACAATGGACTATAGTTTCTTTACTCTTCAATTTCTCCCCCTTCAATGTATCCAAGAGGCTCAATATATAGCACTCCAAAGAGGTAATGGAGGGTCGATTTCGAGTGTTTTAAAGGCATATGGAATGCCAAGAGACAAGATATTCAGACTCATATGAGGAAAAACACATAAATATTTGCCTTTATGTACAAATCTTGATGTACGTGGATTTGAGGTCAAAAGGTGCATTTACACGCATGTATGGATTTAAAAGTCGTGTATAGGTATAAATAGGTGTTTTTTTGGGAATAATATTGGAACATTAAAGCATAATATAAGTCCATGGGGTCGAAAGAGTCTGCAGAGGGATGGGGAAGGCCATAAATATGTGATCAACCAGGTGTGGTAAAATCAACTATAACAGATTGTAAAGCCCCATATTCTAACTTCTACCTTTGGCTAATTAGCAAATTCTATACAATTCCACAAATTTCTTGACATCCTTCTTGAGGCTAGGCCAAAAGTACCTTTCTTTCACAACCATTATGGTCTTATAGATGCAAAAATGTTTGCCTTAACCTACAATGTGCAACTCTCAAATGAGATTCAATTGTAAATAACTCTATGGAATGCATAACTATTGATTCTTAAATAAGAATCCTTATTGAATATGGAAGTCCAAGTATAGTGTTAGATCCATACTCCATGGTACTTTGCATGTTTTCCAACCATATGCAAAATTTACATCCCCTTCATACAAGTCCTTCTTGCACTCCAAGGTAACCACTTCAATCGACATAGTATATAGAATCACTAGCCTCCAACTCAACACATTAACAACTTTGTTTGATTTTCCAAACCTTTTCTTCAAAACAAACAATTAAATTTTCATAAATTATTCCCATTTACAATGCTTCTGATTTAACTTACCTTGATGATTAATGTACTGTAGTGCCTTTTGTAAGTAAATAAAAATCACTCTTTTGGAAGTAATTAATGTTTCCATTTCTTCAAGTCCTGTATGATAGAATAATAATTCTTTTCATAAACAAAGTATTTCTTCCTTGATTTATTCAAATTCTCACTGAAAATATTTCTTCCTTCTTGGCTCAGAACCACTCTAATTATCATCCCACTTGCACGACATTATACTTGAAATACCTTGTTGAATTATGGAAGTACAAATACTAGTTGTTTCATTGCCTATTTATTCAAGTATTAAAATGAATTCATTGCTCCTATTTTCCACTAAGAAATTCCTTTCTTCATGCATTTAGTAAGAGGCATACAAATCTAACTAAAATTTATAATAAACTTTCTACACAAACTCACTAGTCCATGAAAAATTCTCACATAAAAGGTGCACTTAGGTGTTGGCCAATCCAAAATGGCCTTTGTTTGTAGGAATTCTGCAACCGGTGAGGACGCCGCTTGTTCCTATACCCTGTATGGTACAGGCATAGAACAAAACACCACAACAATATATCCTTCCCCTAGATGGTTAATCTATTAATGAAAATCACTCTTATACCTCAGATCTGCAAGCTTTACTATCATTGTTCCACTGCTCTTCATGTGATCTATGGTACCTACAAGGAAGCATTGGGAAAACAAGACAAACAAGATGAGAGTAACCAGATAAATTGATAATCTATGCTAGTGATCAAGGAATCCAACAATATTTAACTAATATTAACACAAATCAAAAATGGGAAATAGGAATACTTTTGTATTAATCAAATAAGAAGATAAAGCTACAACCAAAGGCTTGATGCTTTCGTCTTTGTCTTCCATAATGGTTTTACAATATACTCACAACACTCCACGCTCACAGAAAGCTCTCTCACACACAAACGCACTCAACTTTTCCTCAATAGTAGACTTCAATCCAACAACATAAGGATGCTCTTCTTGGTCTCCCTTCACTCCCTCCATGAAGGCTTCTTTTATAGGCCAAGGAAGGCCCATATGAGATGATATTATTTAGGAAATGGATAGGGAATGATACCTATGGGTTAGGAGGTCGAATGCCACCTCTCCCTAGATGATAGGAACCACTTCCACAAGGGATTTCATATGGAAGCTTCTTGAATCTTCCCTTTTTCCCATTTTAGCTATGTCAGTGCTTTCTACTCATAGGGTAAAGGAACCGATGCTACTTGTGAACTAGGTAAAGGAGATGGTGGTGCCTAATTTCAAGAGGAAACAGGAACCAACACTCTGTCAAAAGGAAGAAAGTGCGCCAGCCTACTCAATGGTGGGAAAAAACATCTAGAAGAATCCTTGGCCAGGTGCTTTGAAAGGTGCTCAGGCATCGGTGGATATTTTAGGTGCAACAGAATGCCCCCCAAAGTATGAAGCTAGAAGGATGTGATAGGTAAAAGAATTTACTAGACATCGGTCTGGTATATGAGGCAAAGAGATATGAGCTCACAACTGACAAAATACCAATAACTATCTTTTCTAACTCAAACATGGATGCGGACCAATACACTGCAGATCCATGAAGATGACTATGTCATGGCTACCAAAAATACATTGTAGATCCATGATCAAATATGTAGAAAGTGGAACATGGCTATAGAACATAAAAAGTAGATCCATGTTATCCGAACTCAATACTAAACAAAGCCACCAAACATACAATTTGGATCCGTGTCATGACATCAAATAATCTTCCATCACAACCTGAGGATAGGAAATTATGCAGATGATGCCTAACTGCTCAGGGTGTTCATTCCAATCCCCAAACGATACGATTCTAACCATGTGAATATATGTCTTGATGTCGAACATGGTAGAAACCACTAGATTACTAGTCATTAATGTATACTATTAACAAGTGCAAGGGAAATAATCGTTGATGTCAATGATCCACAATATATCTCAGTACATTCTCCCAAGTATGAATAAAGGGTCCTGAAGTCCAACACTTGATAGAATATTTCAATCAGAGGTCATTGATGAAAACCTACTATCAAAAGTGAGGAAACCTACCATTGAGGCATGCAAGCTTCAAGGTACTTGACTTGATTTCTAAATATAATTCTTGGACGATGCGTTGAAGTCGATAGGAATAGACTCGTCGAAGGAGGGCCATAATGTTTCCCCCATCATCGACACGAAACATGGAACAAAATTTGATTTTGAAGTGATAAAACAACCATGAAATTGACTCAGACATGACAGAATTTATAGGAAGGTAAAGTTACTAACGAGTTGGATTGCAAAAGAGACATCCTTTGAACAAATTGCAACATAACAAATGACTTGGAAGCATTGACCTGATGAGACAGAAACCAGATGTAATGCAAGGAATATGACGATGCATTCTTTGAAATAACTCAAAGGAGTCAGGTGACTCATGAAAGTGGATCAACTTAGAGACAAGCTCAATACCAAACTGTTTAGAAATGAAAATGCAAATAGGTATGATGATCAAAGGTGGACTATGAGCTACCATCGATACAAATGAAAAAATATTCCCCTTTCCTTTAATTTTCCCATCACAAAGGATGAGTTTCTCTTTTCATTTTTATGAGTTCAAAGAGGGTAACAAACAGACGTTGCAGCTAATCAGAAGACGAGTCCATTCTCATATTTTTTACAAACCTCAGAAAGGAGAGGATTGTTCCCAAAAGAGGGTCTCTCAATGTTTAGTTTAACGAGTCCATTGAAAGCTAACTCCGTATCATTCATGTTTAGAGAGTCTGAATGAAGACCAAAGAAGACTCCAAAAGGTCCTTTTCATACGATTTAGTCCCCAGGGCCCAGAAAAGTATAAAATAATGCTCAAGAGAAATCTTTTAGCTGAATTCAATTAGAGTATTCATTTTTTGTAATTAGTCAATACGAACTGAAAAAGGGGTAAACTATCATCAAAAAGACGAATCTTCAAGTACTTTTATGAGTGTGAATAAGACAAGTTCACTCTACAATCATTTCGCATTTTAAGGAGTCTTAAAAGGCTTTAAATGTGACTCCATAATAGGTCCTCTTTTTCATAAACCGCTTTTAACGAGTATGAAAAAGCATAAAAAGTGTACTTGATTCCCTTTTACTAGGTTTTTAACAAGCATGTCAAAGGCATAAATGACACTCAGTACTTTTTCATCTTATCCCCAAGTGTGAAAAAAACAAAATAAACTTTTGACATAGCCAAAACACTTCGTAAATATGACATGGAATCTTTAAAAATCAAGTCAAGACAAATTTTATACAAAACTATATAAAGTAAATGGTAAAAAACCCTAAAATTAAAATATTTTGACTTCAATAATGAAAATCAAAATCAAAATCAAAATAAAAGGAGGGTAAATAGTGATTTTTTACCATTGTGACTTTTTACCATAGTGAGAGTGAAAATTGGTGAAAGAGAGTTAATTTTCATTTGCAGATTTCAGAAGTTGTGGACCACCTCTATGCAAACCGCTTGGACCAGGTAACATCTCACTCTTATCCCTTCATTTTCACCAGTGCAATTTTTTGTTTTAGAGGTCAATTTTTTGTTTTTTGGGGGAAAATACCAAAAGGGGCAACACGCATACAAGCTAACATCTTTTTCCCTTTCGGGAGATGTGCCAAAGCATCCCTCCAAAGAGGAAAGGTCACTCAAGGTGCTCTATCTCCTAGGGGAAAAGGCGTTGGCTCTCTGTTCTATTGCAGACAGTACGCAAGCGACCATGAGACCCAAAAAATCAATGCACAACCAATTATAAGAGATATTTCTTTCTTAAAACAATTTGTACTTGCTTCTAATGGGTGCTTAAATGATTTTTGTTGGGTAAATTGGAAGGAAGATGGTCATATGGAAAGAAAGACAACATGAGCAGGATGACCTCCAGGAGAGCAATGACCCAACCACTTTCAGGGCCCTCCGTGAGTGTGGGATCCTAAAGTTTTTTTGGATACCAAGGATGAGATCTTATGTGGGGCTGTTGGAACACATGATATGGATGTGGGATCCTGACCAACAACATTTCGTAGTGGGTACCCATACTCTCACACTAGATGTGAAAGACATCTGTTTCTGATTGGTCTATCTCGTAGGGGAAGACCAATGACACTAACAAGACCATGGGGTGGTGAGGGATTTGTTGACAACCTTATTGATGACCACTGCTTGATAGGGACTCACTCTGTTGGTGGGAAGATTCCCATCAAGAACATTATAGATAGGCCATTGAGGACTGTGGCCTTTACCATTGAGAAGATGGCAGGTACTAGGTCATCTCACTTGACCACGCAGGAACATATGATGTATGCCCTTGAGTATATCGCTCTGACTATATCCAACAAGAGTGAGGGTCTCTTGTTTAGCTTGAAAGATCAGCTGACCAAGTGCAAGATGGGTGAGTTGAAGTAGTTTGGATATGGGGTGATAGTGGTGTCCTTCTTCCCAGATAGGGTCCCATCGATGACACCCCAGGTTCCATTGGCGAGACTGGATGTGGAGGATCCTAGGATGAGCAGGTAGGTAGATGCCATGGCCCGCCATGGTGGAGGAGGAGTCCCAAAGTGACCTATGGGCAAACCTTTTTTCGTTGGCTGAGAAGCCAACTTTTGATGGTGGAGGACTATGTCTATGTAGGGACTGAATTTAGAGAGGATCCTGATCTTCCGCTTCCAGAGGGTGAGGTGTGGGATGATCGAGGTATGAAAGAGACCATTACCCATTTTTTATGTATTTTTAAATTTTATTTTATTTTTATGATGTAACACTGAGATGTGAAAAAATGTCTTGTGCAGATATTGGGCCTTCCTGTCCAGCTGGAGCCTCTCCCACAGAGAGGTGAGCAGTCCGAGAGATGGTGATCTGTCGGACTGAGGAAGATGAGGAGATTGATGAGATGAAGGATAACCTATAGCTCTTGACTGTGGGGATTCCAGATATTGCCATCGACGATCTACCCAGGCACTACCAATTCCAGATCGTAGGGGTTTCAGGCTTCTTTGGGAGGCTTCTCTGGAGAGTAGCTCGGGGCGTGATGTGCTACCATGAGCACAATAATGAGGATTATCCTATAGTGGCTCCCAAATTTTTGTACTATATTTACACTAAAAGATTCAAATCTTTAGTTTTTTCCCTATGTATACGTAAAGTTTGAAACTATGATAGTCCCAAAAACTTCAGGTAATCTAAAAGCTTATAGCTTCGGTGCTTTTTGTATCTCATCTTTACTTTTTATTTATATATGAAAAAAAAAATTTACAGATGTGTGTGCAAATGTGATGTGTAAATGTATGACTACTAATGAATCTAATGCATGTTTGTATGTTAAAATGAACTTAACTCTGAGCAATATACCAATCTAAGATAAAGTTTTCCAAGGAATATGCCACATCATTTAAATCTCTCGAAACATGTTGATAAGAAACTTGCTCAAAAGACCTTTCTAAGATCATGAATCTTCGTAAAGTAGGAATGAGTAGGGGGTTCCAGATGGTGTAGACTCGATTTAACTGATGCACAACCAAATCCAAGTTTAAGTAAACCCTTATTTCTCTTACATCATTATCGAGGGATCCCGTTAAAAATCCAATCACCGTGTGATATTCTACGAGATTGTTGGTGGAGGGACCCAAACATGTACCCCTTGAACTCACCAGATCACCTGTAGTAAAGTACAACACCCAAGTTGTCGATGTGAGATTTAAGGTGTAATTATTAGCATCATCTGGGAAATTGGTAAAGGTGGTCATCTGTCCATTAAACATAGGACTTACGTAACTAGGGCTGTGAAAACACATCTTATATCACACAAAAACCACACTTTTAAAAGAAACACACAACACTATATAAACAATATTTACAAAGAAACTATGCTAGATGACCTAGGCATAAGCTCTTTTGAGGTAGATCCCATTGCGAGGCCATCCCAAGTGTATACCACCATATTCAATTAACTCATATGCACCTTTATCTATAACACGACTGATAACATAAGGTCCATGCCACATAGACTCTAGTTTCCCTACCCCCAAATTATTGTGCTTCTGGTCATAGGTGAAGACCAGGTCTCCTTTGTTGAATGAGAGGGGTTGAATGGATCTGTTGTATTGGGATTTCACTCGTCTTTTTTGTGCCTCATTCGCTAAGGAAACATAACGACACATTTTGTCAATCTTGTTTAAGTATAGGAAATGTTCTTCTTTTAGGGTGGTATTGGGAAAAGGTTCTACAACGATATTTAGAGAAGGAATCTCACACTCTATTGGAAGAGTGTCCTCTAGTCCACACACCAATTGAAATGGTGTGAAACTAGTGGAAGTTTTAACAATAGTCCTATAGGCCCAAAGTGCAGAAAAGAGTTGCAAATTCCAATTAGATTTAGCCTACCCTACCATCTGTTGAAGCATAGTTTTTAAGAATTTGTTGGTTGCTTCAACCTGGACATTGTCTTGTGCATAGTAAGGCATAGATTTATCATGATGAAACACTAATTTTTCATTTAATTATGTCATCATCTTGTTTTGGAAATGTGACCCGTGATCAGTCACAATGGCCCTAGGAATTCTGAATCTAGCAATGATATGGTTAAAGAGAAAAAGAGCAGTTTTCTTTCTATCTTCGGCATATGTGGGAATAGCCTCAACCCATTTAGTAAAGTAATACACAACCACAATAATGTATCCATGCCCCCCATACAAGGTAGGTCTACAGTGCATGAAGTCTATGCCCCATTTTGCAAACGGGCCAACTAATACGACGGGATGTAGCAGATCATGGTGGGTGCACTTTTTGGATCTGAATTGTTGACAAGGTAAGAAATTTTTGATAGTTTCAATACAATCCTTGGAGATTGAATTCCAAAATTACCCGATGCGTAAGATCGTTTAGGCAATAGCCAACTGAGAGAGGTGATCGCCACATGATCCATAGTGGCAATCATTTAAAACGATCTCAGCTTCATCGGGAGTGAGACATCATCGTAATATGGAGTCAATGCAATGGCGGTATAAAGTACCATTGGTAATGAGATAATACTTGGCTTGGTGGAAAATGTGATGATGCTCATCGCAATTTGCATCAGGATGATTGAGTTGCATATGGAGATAGAGAATGATATCTCCAACCAAGGATCAGTCGTACTAATGAGGAACAAATATTCATCATGTATTGAATCAATGGGATCAGTTTCCTCAATAGTGCAGAGAAGGTCACACAGAAGCTCAGCAAATACAAGTGACTTCTTAGAACTAGTTTTGGCAAATTCCAACTCGAAATCTTGGAGAATAAAAATACAGCGTGAGTATTTTCCCCCATGTACTTGATGAGTCAAGATGTAATACATGGGTTTAGAATCTGCGTAGATAGTATTTGTACAGAGAAAAATGTAATGACGGAACTTATAGACCGCGATGACTGTGGCCAAAGCAAGTTTCTCCACATGCGAATACTGTGTTTCAAAATCTAGAAGACTCTTACTAACATAGTAAATCATATGTTCCTGGACGTGTTCGTCATCATAGACTAAGACCATACCAATAGTTGAAAGGGACGCATCCACATACAGGGAGTAATCATTTGTATAATATGGTGGTTACAGCACAGGTGCATGTGTAAGATCATTTTTGAGGTTGTTGAATGCATGTTGCGCCAAGTCATCCTAAACAAAATGGGTATCCTTATTCAACAATCGCATGAAACCACGTGTCTTTTCATCATAGTTGCAGATGAAATGAAATAAAACGTTTTCCTTCCCTTGCAAATTTTGGAGTTCTGTAACGTTGGTGGGGGCGGGTAGAGCCAAGATAGCTTCAATTTTCAGAGGGTCTATACAGATTCCATCCTTGGACATAATAAAGACAAGAATTCAGCTGGTCTCAACACAGAAAAAAACATTTATGTGAGTTTAATCGAATGTTAAACTCATGACACTGAGAAAAATGGCTCTCAGATGATCAACATGGTGATCTTGCTTCTTGAAATGAGCAATAAATTCATCAATATAAGGTTCTACAATGTGTTTAATGTGATTCAAATCATAAGACATGGCATGTTGAAACGTAGCGTCAACAGTTTTCAAACCAAAATGGAGTTTTCGATAGGAAAAGGTCCCCCATGGGGAAATGAAAGTCGTCTTATGCTGATCTAATGGGAATATTTCAATATGATTATAGCCAAAGAAGCCATCCATGAACAAAAAGATGACACACCCGACATAGTTTTCAATAATTTGATCGATGTATGGGGTGGAGAAATTGTCCTTGGGACAAGCCCGATTCAAATCCTGAAAATCAATGCAAACCCTAATAGTACCCTGCTTTTTATTGTCAAGAACTAGGTTGGACACCCATTCAATCAAGGGCACGGGGTAAATGAAACCATCCCTGCGACGTTTTTCAACTTCTTCCTTGATGGATACTACTTTCCTCGGATGGACCTAACGTAACTTTTGTCGAACTAGATTGGCACCAGGCTAGGTTTTAATCTCATGAAGTAAAATACAGAGATCTATCCCTCGCATTTATTCATAGGTCCAAGCAAAAATGTCTCTGAATTCCTTAAATAAGGCCGTATAAGATTGTACCTATGAAGGTGAAGAGTTCTAGCCTATCTAGATGTTCTATGAAATAACAGGTTTCACTGATATATCAACTACAATGGTTTTGGTAATATTACATAAATTACCCTCTATTTTGACATCACGAGTGAGGATCAGAAATTGAGGATCAATGATTATATTAGAAGAAACCGCTGATACAAATTGTTCTTTTACCACATGGAAAGGGGGAAGGAAAGAAGATCGATGGTGATGATCTTTCTAGGGCATCTCATCTAGGGACATAACTTCCATGATGGATTCATCAGAGGGGAGTATATGTGAAAGGTAATCTAGAGACAAGGGGGTGGTTCTAGCCAATATGGTGGGTGATAAGGGTATGAAGACACCAACAAATGATAGTTGATGGTGGGGTCACTAGTGGTTTGGATAGCATGGTAAATTTCCTCAAAAGGACTCATTGATGCTAATTTAACAATGGACTTTCCCTTATCTATAATAGAAGTAGAAATCATGTTCACAGATGAGGACTACAAAATAGGAGGAGGATTTGATAACATAAAGATTCCCATGAGTGAAGAATCTTTAATAAGGACGACTCCAATGTTCTATTATTGCGGGGTTGTCATAAGTGGAACGTTGTTCATAGTATTCAAGATGGCATTTGGTGAAATGAAATATAACTAATCAATCGTAACAATCTTCCCTTGGAATGGGAACTGAACTATCCAAGAGTAGAGAGGGAAGGAAGAAAATTTATTACAACCCAAGGAACAAGTTTTTGAACTCTTGGAAATCGATACTGCCTTGCTTTGCTACATACATGTTATTTTTTATATGCCTATGTTTAATATTAAAAACATGAATTATTATATGAGATGCATCATTTTGTTTAAGTCCCTTTTACAAGATATTGCAATCCACTCGTCCCCCACTTCTCCCCCCCTCTCTCTCTACCAAGAAGGATGTCCCTCAAATATTCTCTCACTCTCTCCCATATCTCCCTTAACTAGATCCCTCAGATATCTCCTGTAGCTTTTGTGATAAAATACAGTATCTCTACGCTTTGTGCTCATGACCAGAGATACTCTGTGACAACTCATGTATCTCTATGTCTAGGATTACATTTCCTTATAATGTCTAATCCATCTATCATGAGCTCCATGGCCCTAAGGACACTCTTATCCTGATTGTGTCTCACTATAACCATTGTCTCCCAAATAACCCATGATAGGTCTTGGCATGACCATGTTGTCCCATGGTTTTTGTTCCTCCATTCCCCATCATCGTTGACTCCGTCCCCCACCACCTCCCTTCTCACACTAGTACAAAATGGGTGATAAGTTACTAAAAATGACTAAAAATGGGTGATAAATGACTAAATTTGGTCACGTAACCACTAGTCATAAATTAGCAGTCACCTATCACACAACCAAATTGGTCATTTATCACTTGGTCATAAATTGCTTGAATTACTTCAGGAATCAACCATATATTAAGTCATTTATTTGGTCATTAATTGTTGCTATTTGGTCATTTATTTGGTCATTAGTTGTTTCTATTTGGTCATTTATTATTTTTGTTTGGTAGTACATTTAGTTGTTTATTTTGTCATTGATTGTTGTTAACAAGTAGTTTATTTAGTTTTTTATTGTTGTTATTAACTGGTGTTGGTATATTTCGCTGCAAGGACATGTATACAACATACTCTATCCTTTACTATAGGGGGTGAGTCCTAATCAACACAAATACATGCAATAATTGAAAGTTTCCTAAGATTTCTAAACTTTTTCAAAGAGTAGAGAGGGAAGGAAGAAAAGTGATTACCTCTTGAAACATGTCGTTCATGGAATATCCCTTTACTTTCGCATCCATGTCTTTTAGGAATCCATTTTCATCTTTATTGCTAGTTCCTTACCTCTAGCTTTTGAAAACCTTGAAAAAATGTGAAAACTATCTACCAAATATTGACTAAAATATATGAAAATAAATAGATTCAATCACAACATTTGGGGGAAATTAGAATTGCATCATATTGAAAATAAGAAGAAAGTGATTATAATCGAATGATATAGGTGAATCCATTTCTCTTTTTCTCTAAACTATCATTTTCCATCTATGTCAATGATCACAAAGACTTGATATGAAAAATAATGTCTAGCCTCCAAATCCTTCAGCATGCCTTTGCTTTTCTCTCTTGTCCTCTTTCTTTCACCTCATATGCCTTTCTTATATAGCATTGATATTTGTCTACCTAATCACTAACCATGAATGTGGGATTAATCTTTGATGAATTTTGATTATTTTCTTCAAAAACCCCACTTTACCATAGTTTTTTAGGCATTTTACTTGAATTTCGAGGGTTTTAGGACAATTAATACATATGGCACGTATTCTGTTGATTTTATTGTTAAACCCTGGTCATTTAATTAGTCATTGATTTATGTAGATATGGAACGGAGGAATCAAACCACCAACCTCATGCCCGTGAGTTAGTTTCTCTTCCATTGATCTAGCACCCTTAAATAAAATCAAAGTTTTCACATTGAATCTAAGTTCACACTAAAAAATATCACAAACTCTTACAAAAATCAAGACACTACAATTCCAACTGTAACATAAAACATATCAGAAACTCTTACAAACCTTAGGACAATATCACAAAGGGTATCTATATGATATATAAGTGTGGTATCTAGAATTTGATGGTTTATATCTTTCATTTTGTCATACAAGTACCTCCGGTGAGAACCTCCAAATTTCAGTGAACAAGAAGGTACTTTGTGGGCATATCCTATCATAAGGGACCCTTACCATATATATAAAGATGTTCCAACTAGAAATGTATAAAATGGAAAATATGTTAGGAATTTTTTAATATGTGGTTAATGAATAATAACAATCAAAGAATCACAAAGAAATTACATTTCAGAATCATATTGAAAATATCACCTACAATAGGAACGATATCCCATTTGCTTGAGATATGGAAACTCAAACAATTTGCAAGTGTAGTTGGTTTGAATGAACAAAGTAATTACTAGGAAACTTAAAATTGAAACTTTAGAATGACTCTCTCATATGTCAAAAGTGGAATCAAGTGAAAAATGCCAAAAATCCTTTATCGTTGTCAATTTTAATTTTTCACTGTTCAACCACCAAGTTTTCAAGCTAGTACTAAACACCAACAATCACTACATCTGAGGAAGAGTGTGTTGAAAAGATTCAATTATAGATATTTCTCATCCTCAAGAGAAAATTGTCTCAAGATCCCGGTTTTAGAGAATAACCAAGAATTAATAGGAATAATAATCCAACTATTGTTTTAGAGTTTTGAATGCTTAATCCCACTAAAAGGTTCAACCCTAGGAATTAGAATATATTTTAGTATTGATAATAATAAAAAATTAAGGGGTTGTAAACCTATCTTTCTAATAGGATATTGCTAGCCTAACTATAGAAAAATGGTAATAATTTGAATGATTAAATATATACTTAGCCATATTAAATTTAATACACTAACCCTATCAAGTTGATTAATGTTAATATACTAATTAAAACCATAACCCTAATAATTTATATTGATGCCTTAATACCAAAGAATTTAATTAATATTACATTACTAAACCTAACAAATTTAATTATTATTTTTAAATATTGACTTTAATTTCCTAAGTTTAACGAGTTATCTTACTAATTTAATTAATATTAAAGAGATAACCCTAACAATTACTAATCTAATTTAATTAACACTCACACTAAATTTTACTATCCTAAAAGTTAGTTCTAAGTTTGAGTTTAATAAAATACTAATCCTAACAATTGCTAATTGGGAATCCTATATTGAATTAGTTATTTTTATATTTATTAGCCTATTATCTCTAAATTCAATAATAAAAATAGCAATACTACTTTATTAAAATATATTAATAGTTAATTAAACTAATAACGTTAACATATTTAATTAAAAATCTTGACTTCAATTAAATACTAACCCTAGCATTACTAAACCAATCACCTATTCCTTTATACTAAATTTTAGTTAACCCTACCAAATACTATTCTAACCTTCACAATAATAATTATTAGTAAATGAATGCGCTATGTTTTCTAAAAAGTAAATGAAAGGATAGGACAATGAACTAAGTTCACAATAATAATTAATACTAAATGAATGTGCTATGTTTTCTAAAAGTAAATGAAAGGATAGGACAATGAACTAAGCTCATACCATACCAATTTAACACCTACTTACGGGCAATCACTCTCCAAAATGATGTTACGTTTCCATTTAGGGTTTATACTTTGTGTGTAGAAAGGTTGATGGGACCCACAAGTGGATAAGAAATAAATATATGAGTTCCACCCCATATTAGCCAAGGGAGTAACCTACTTACTCGACCATTGGACAACCGGCAACGTCGGATGTGACCGCTCACGCGAATCAGGTCATCTGATCGGTGCAAATGGTCGGGTAAGTAGTGAAATCCTTAGCCAAGTTCGCTTTCCACATTTACAGATACACTAGTAAGAATGTTTTGGTACAAGCACGGTTCCTAAAAAATTATTTCATTACGGAGCAGTTCAACAAACCTGATTCTTATGTATTCTTATTTCTACTAAGCATCCAGGTATGAGGAACAACATTTAAATGATGTGTTTCATATTTTTTCTAAGATTTCGCGTTCACGTGAGGATTAAGTATGATTATTAAGTTTCTAGGTCCATATAGGAAAGAGAGAGACACCACATATATACTGGATACTAAAGTATAAAAAGCTTGCCAGAAAGCTTCAGCGTAAGTGTAAATTTATAATAATCGCATGAGACCAACATGTATTTAAAGGAGAACTTGGGTCTTAGTGGTTCTAAATATTAATATGGTGATATATGTTTCTCTCAAAGGCAATTACTAAGAATATTATGTTGATATCCTGGCATTTGATGTTGTTTTGAGCAAGTACACTGAACTTTGAAGGGCTCTTTAAAACGGGTTTCTAAAAAAAACTTAAAGATCTGAAACTATTACAGGTAATTTCTGCCTCCAAAAATTTAAGAGTTATCACCATCCTTTAAGATGGATAATTGAGAATACCTTCTTGACAGTTCATGCTAAAGGTTGGAAATGGCATTGAATGCATTGGTAAAAATCATTCCAATGGATGTCACCAATAACGAGAACAACCTTACTTGTTTTTTCAGGTAAACAGGGAGGCAAATGTGTCCCTAAAGAAATGATAATGACGGGGACATTATGTTTTTTTAGGTAAACCGATTGTGCCTCGACCGAACCCATTCCAAACTTGAAATGTGATCTGATATTTTCTCTAGTTTGACCATAGAAGGAGAGCTATCCCGATCCCTAGTGCACATTTTAGGTGTGAAGTAATATAGACCCAGAGATCTTGACCACATTAAACATGTTGGAAGTTTTTTATATTTAGTGGGATGAAGAATACCTGCAAGTTGCAAATCATTTTCCTACGTATTCAATCCACCCAATCAAGTATTATGGGGATTCTTGCATAAAATAAAACAATTCTCCAAATTTTGGAAGATCAGTAAGATGCCCACATATATGAGATTGAGAAGCTAAAATTCTTGTTAATCCCGAGATCTCTCTGGAAGGTTCTTCACATTCAAATTTCAAGACTCTTGATCTGAATATTGCCCCTAAGATGGAAAATAAAGATGCCTAGTTGCAAAAGGAAGTTGAAGACACTCAAATTCACCGACAAACTCCAAGTAAAGCTGCAGCTAATGCCAAGAAAGTAATGCTTTAACTGTGTTAATGTTCAAGTTTTTTTTCATTTTGATCTTAGGCACCTACTGTAAAATTTCTTTAGGAAAATTTTGTAATTTATGGAAAAGAATAGACCAAGGAGGGATAGCTATAGGAATAATTTTGATCTTATTTATATAGTCTCAGAAGATCTATGCTATCTATTAAAGTCTGGAATGATCCTCTAACTTTTTGGCAATTTTTATTTATATTACAATTATCTTGATTTTTTTAAGGAAAAAAAAATTCTCTGTAATGTTGTCTGAAGATAGAAATTTTACTTTTGAAACATGTTTTCCCTTGTTTTGACATACATTTTGGAAAATATGTGTTTCGACACATTGATATCCCCATGTGATAATTTTGATCAAATTCAATAATATTTCTAGCCATCGTAGTTATAAAACATCAGTGATGCGATACATCTAAGTTTTGAGACATTAGTGACATAATAGTTAATAGGGTTAATCGTCATAAAGGCATTGATGAAATGTGGTAAGAGGAGTCGAATGAGTTTGGAAGTCCAACACATTATCGATGCCATAGGTAGCAGGTGACACATTTCAATGTTGGAGCATTATCGCTAAAGAATCAATACATGTTCAAAGTTTGATGCATTAGTGACATGAATTCCATAACACAAACATTTCTAACATTAGCGGATTATATCTATAGTGTATATTAACAATTCTAAATAACATTAGAATTAAACTGAGAAATAGTTTGTTTTTAAATATATTTTAAACTTTCCTAGTGTATACTCATTGCTAGTTATACCCTTTTAAATATGCTATGTCGTACTTGGTATCCTATTTCCATTATGGAGGCTATGGGGTACTCTATTCCACGTGTATGAAAACTATTCCTGACACCATTTTCAAAATTTATTTGCATTGAATTTGTAAAATGATCAATTCCACAAGATCTTTAGGCTAAATTCAACCTCACAGTGAAAGAAGAATGAATGAGAGTGATTTTACAATGAAAAAATCATAAACATGCACAATGAAAGTAATCAGACATGAGAGATAAATTTTGTAGCAATAATTGGAGAAAATTCCCATTAAATTGTATGTAATACATCCATGATACAAAATAGGAAATTTGAATCCTCTAGGAGCGATCTGAATCCATGACTAACTTTGGGAAAATCACCACTTGAGACTCACTAGTGAAACTCCAGACAACTGAAATAGTGAACAGTCAGTTAATTGACCATGGTAGGTGAGAAAAGGCACCTATCTCCTCAAATCATGCAAAGGAGGTGCTAGGATAACTGAGAGTGAGCTGAATGTGGCCCATTGGAGCATGACTCAGCATTGATTAGGGTGAATTGATGGTGGGACTCCCATAACTCGGCATGGGATCCTAAAATCTAGGCATTAGTCTCTAGGGATCCTATTTTGATGCATGAGGGCACATCAAGTGTCTAGTGGGCCCCATATAATATGTCCATACACTAATGACAATGATAATAATATCCTAAGCTAGGAAATTGATAAATAAACTAAGGTGGTGGACAAGGGATGATTACAATAATCCTAACACGCCCCCTCCACTTAATCCAAAATTGGACAACCTAGGCCCTGGAAATTGAGACCAAAGGTCACCCATACATCAATAACTAAAAATTCAATTGCTCAATAAAATGAGGTAACAAGGAAAACCTCGTGGGAAAAAAACCCCCTCAAAATCAATAGTAGGGAACTAGATCAATCCTACACAGCAAGAGACAAATTTCCCTTGAGTAAACAACTTTGTGAACATTTTTTGTAGTCTTCACCTCTGTAGAGTAGTAATGCAGTGTGATGGTGCTTATGTTCACTAGTTCCTTGATACAATGCATGTGAACCTCTCCACTTTCTTCCAATCTGATGCTAGATAGGAAAAGAAATGTTGTTTCTTTTACAGTTAGACTTGCACCTTTTGAACCTCTGTGAAATGAGTATGGACGAGTTCAACTTGGGATGCCATGCCCCAGGGGATTGCTTGATCCCATACAATGGTTTCCTCAGCTTGCATACCAAGGAAGAATCATCAGTGTACCCCTTAGGTTGTTCCATGTATATTTCATCTTCCAATTTACCATGTAGAAAGGAACTTTTGTCTCTTCTCTCTGGAGGAAGAGAGACATGATCTGGATGTCTCATTATTTTGAAGTGACTCATATTCCTTATCCATGGCTACCTATCTTGGTGGATCATGGAAAGCCACTTTGTAGAACTATCGTTCAAACCCCACCATCATGTAGCACTTCTCTAGGATTTTTTAACACCTTTATAGGAGAAGTCGATCTTTGATGACATAGTGCAAGGTCCTCATCTTGAAATTGAGATTTGGTTCTCCTTTTGTCAGATGGATCTCCAGCCATGTTCCTAGTAACCTCAATGACTTTATGATCCCATTTAGGCCCAGGATTGGGAGTATGGACTGGATATGGATTTGGATTTGTTTGAACTTCATCCTCAATATCAAGATCTGATTCAACTTGGTCCTCATCTTCAAATTATAGATTTGAATCATCACAAGAAACATTATCATGTGAAAATGGTTTAGGTAGAATAAATTTACCTTCCCTTTTAACCAGATGTAGGTCTTGCAATGGATCTAAGTTTGGAAAAAAAGATGAGAACTCATATGCCTTGGAGGCATTGTTTGCAACACCTTTAGCTATCATATTCCTAGTAGAGATATTTGAGATCTCAACTATGTTAAGTCCAAAAACAACTCTCTTTGGTGAACTAGTGCGTGTCATCTGGTAAACAGATAACAAGTTTGCTACTAAATAAGGTACATACAAAACAATTTTTAACACTCCATGCTCTAATTTTATTGTACACTTCCCTTCATCTAAGATCTCAGTATAATCTCCCATGTGAATACTTGGACCATAAGTGAGATTTAATGAAGAAAATGAATCTTTGGAGGAAACCATGTGGTTGGAGGCTCCTTGATCAATTAGGAAGGATTGAGATTTTGAAAATCCAACCTTCAGTGCATGACATCTCTCATGATCATTGATATTTCTTTCAGGATTATTGTTCCTTGTGCATTTTGGGAGGGAAATATGGTGTTGTTCAAGAAGTCTAGCCATTTGATCTATAGTTTTGTTCATATAGTCTTTCTCAGAATAGTTTTCTTTCTTGAAATAGGAACACTTGTTCTTTTCAAACCTATTATATTTGTTCTTCTTGGAAACTGAGGCTCAATCTGATGGATGAAACTACTCCTTTAGTTAAAATTCAATATTTCTCTTGTCCTTCCATTTATTCTTCCCTTTTGCTTATGCATTCTTGGTCTCCCCAGCCAAAACAAATAGAAATTTGGAGGATTTAGGGCTCCCGTATGAATCAACTTATCTTATCCTTGAATGAGGGATTCAATGAATGCATCAAGTGAGGGGATTCACCAGTTTGGGGTTGTCAGTCTCCACGAGTGGAAGGTAGACATAAATACTGAAAATTCAGTGCCAAACTTGCTAAAAATGGAGAGCACTAATTGTTCATCCTTCTTGTCAATTACACATTGCTTTCCCCACATGACCAAATACTTGAATTTGGAGAAGAATTGTTGGACGGTTTTGAAACTTCTTGGTTGAAGAGAAATAACCTCATTCTCCAAAATGTGGCCTCTCAACTCATCCCACTTTCCAAACAGTGATTCAAGCTTCATCCATACTCCCATTGGTGTTTTTATTTCATCAAGGTGGAATATTAACTCCCTGGATATATGAAAACACATGAAACCAAAGGCTTTATCAAAGTTGTTCAGGTACTTCAATTTCTCTGAAACCCGCTAGGGTTTGACCTCCTTGACCATTGTGACCCTATAGAAACCATTGTTGTGTAACGCTGTTAGGGTTAACCTTGAATTGGGAATGAGACAAAGCTTGTTGAGGTCTGGCACATGGTTTATTATATCCCATGGTATGTTTCTATGCTATTGGTGGGCCATGGTATTGACCCATGGTATTGCTGTATGGAATTATTTTTAAGGCTCGAGGAGGCTCCATTGTAAAGTGGCCTGAAGGTGAGTGGTGGCTAGCTCACTTGGCCCGGCTTGGCCAGTTTAGGTCAAGGGAGATGATGGATTTATTATGGCGATTTTTCCTGGTTTTGGGTTTTCGACATAAACATTGTGTGTCTATCTTTAATTGTTTCTTTTCTAATTTTATTCCTCTTCCAGGTTATTATATTTTAATGCTCATTATATCCTAATAAGTGGTATCAGAGCCATGTTTTGGCATATAGTTGTGTTCATTGTGTTGTTCCTAGTTTTTTTAATTAATTATGGGGTGCATGTTCGGTGGTACCCAACACCCTAGCAACATTTTTGGGTTCATTTTAAAATGTAATTTCTTATGGTGCTAGAAACACAGGGTATCCCTCTTATGCGCAGAGGATGGATGTTGCATCGGGTGTGGAATGAACCACTTGGTAGGTGTACTCATAGCCTAAATTGATGTGGATCAAGGAGGTTGAGTCTTCGATTGCAGGAGGAATGTGAGATGGTTTAATCTCAGTTGTGGGACCCATATTGATGAACCATGTACATGAAGAGAACTTCTAGAGAACTAGTGGTTACAATGGCTAAGGATCCATGTAATTCGGTGTATGAATTCTTTTCAAATGGACGTTAATGACAAGGTTGGATGCAGGTAAAAAATTGGCATGGAAAAAAATGAGCAAGAAAGTGAGCATGGAAAAGAGAGAGGATGAATTAACAAATGGTGATGTTGTAGTCACCATGAAGACACATGGAAAAAATTAATGGACAAATTTGCGTGTAAATGGGAATATGACTATAAGACCTGGTAAGGCATGCATACCCCTAGTAACTCACCAGTAAAGTTGGGAGATATTTGTAAGTGATAGGGGGGTGTATATGAGATTCCTCAATAAAAACTTTGAGGGGAGTTGGTGATTACTCCAAGTAAATTTTAAAGGCGGGATTGTTAGGGTTTGGCATTGAATTGAGAATGAGTCAAAGGTGGTTGAGGTCTAGCATATGGTTTGGGAAACATGGTTTATTATAGCCCATGGTATTTTTCTATGGTATTGGTGGCCAATGGTATTGACCCATGGTAGTGCATGTAAGGAAGTCTTTATAAGGATCAAAGTGGCTCAATTGTAAAGTGTCCTGGAGGTGAGTGATGTCTAGCTCACTCGTACCAACTTGACTGGTTTAGGTCAAGGGATATAATATCTATTATGGTGGTTTTTTTTTGGTTTTGGGTTTTCCATGTAAACATTGTGTGCCAATATTAAATGTGTTTCTATGTGGATTTTTGTTTTGTAATTATTCATTATATGCATTCTTGTTTAAATCCTAATAAACACAATCTGTATATCTCCCCTCCAATCCATGTAATTGAAAGGTGTGATGATCCTTGGTGTCAATGAAGATGAATTCTCCATTTTGCAGCTTCAGGAGCAACTCAATTCTTCTGAATTCTTCACAAAACTTGCATAAAAATATCAATTCGAAGGTAAACCATATCTATAGAGCTATGATACCATGTAAAATTATCAATTCCACAAGATATTCATGCTAGATTAAACCTCACAGTGAAAGAATAATGAAGGAGATTGATTTTGTAGTGAAAAAATCATAAACATGCATAATGAAATTAATCAGACAAGAGAGATAAATTTTGCAAAAATAATTGGACAAAAGTATCATTAGGATGTATGTAATAAATCCATGATAAATAAGAGGAAATTCAAATCATCTAAGAGTAATTCGAGTCCCATGACCCAGACACGACTAACTTTCAAAAAATCACCACTGGAGACTAAATCGTGTAACTCTTGACAACTCAAACAATGAATAGTTAGTTAATTGACCATGATAGGTGATAAAATGTGCCTATCTCCTCAAATCATGCAAAGGAGGTTCTAGGATAACTAATAGTGAACCGAATGTGTCCCATCGAAGCATCACTCGACATTGATTAGGGTGAACTGATGGTGGGACTCACATAACTAAGCGCGAGATCTTAATATCTAGGGATTGGTATTTGGAGCCCCTAGATTGATGCACGAGGGTGCATCAAGTGGCTAGTGGAACCTGGATAACATCTCCATAAACTAATGAATGTGATAATGACATCCTAAGCTAGGAAACTGATAAATAAACTAAGGTGGTGGACAAGAAAGGATTACAATAATCCTAATAGAATTGCCATTCCATTGATTTTAACTACACACACACACACATAGTGGTCAATTGTCAAAATTAGCTATGCAAAATTATTCTATCATTTCTACCATGCATATTGCATCCAATCGATTCTCAGTAAATTCATGCACACAAGACAAATCCATAAATAATAATTTGAACAAACACATCACTTAATAACAACCATGGATTTTATTCATTCATAATTGATAAAAGTTATCTTTCAGTACGAATTGATTTTACAAAGAAAAAAAAGAGATATATATCCAATGCTCCATGATATAGCCATGCACTTTAAATCCTATTTTCCAGATATATTACACAAAACATAATATCAATTGTAGTAAATTTTAGTTTAGAAACTTACAGAGTAACATCAAGAGCATTGCACATAGGAATGAAACGAGCACAACAAATTTGGGTCTTCCTTTGGCAATTGGACCTTGTCACTTCCATTCCTCTATCAATGACCCGCGATTTGTATATGATGTGTAATCATCCCACTTAGTAGTTTTATTATATTGAGTATTATGATGATTGTATGATCCAATTACACTATTACTTACATAATTAACTACAACAAGTATAGAAGCACAGTGACTATATGGTTTTGAAATCAATCGATTCATTTTTTGTCAAATTCCAATAATCCATATGTGCTTATTAAGTACCTATGTGATATTCATAGTCAAGTAAGTAGACAAGTTACGATATTCAATCTAAATTCCATAGGTGAGGCATGAATATCAGCCCAATACATTCAATATTAGGAGAAGAAACCATCCAAAATAACTCACACACTATATAAAAGGAATAATTTTCCTATAGGGGTTTCATGGACACAATCATGAACCACTTATACTATGAAATGAGAACTTGACACAGTTCTAGTTTTTCTCTCTCCTAATTTTGGTAGCTATTTTTACCTCTATTTCAAAAAGGGATGATACCAATATCACACATTTTCATTTTGACGCATTTTTGGGGCCTTCGAATCATCTTTGTCATAAAAAAAATTTACTTTATATTTTCAAGTGTTTTTTTAGAAATTTAACAAAATTACATACATTTAGAAGCAAGTTATAATGAAAAACATATACATTTTGCAATCTTTTCATTAAAATAAGACATTTTTATTGACAAATTTGTAAAAAAATCGAGAAAATAAAGACATTGAAAACCATTCTCAATGGTTTTTTAAATATTTTTTTGTATAAAAATGATATGATTTCATATTATTTTCCAAAAAGTTATGATTCACATAATTTCAAGAAAAACTACACCATATATTTGTCAATGACATATTAAAACCATTATATATAGAAATTTTATTTCTAAAATAAAGTGTGAAAGTCAAAACATTACTAATATATGTTATCAAAAAAATTGTCAAATTTAACATTTTCTTCAAGACATGAAACTAATCAACAATATAATGTAGGACAAATTCTTCATCTAAACTGGAATTTTATGGAGCTTGGATTTTTTCAGGGGCATCAATGTCATCTTCAATTGGGTCTTCTATGTCACTCCTTTCAAATCCCTTTCCTTATATATTACATTTTTAATCACGACATTATAACTCAACATCTAACTATATTTTCCTTCTCTATTTTCATTTATTAAAACAGATTCATAAGGTTCATTGGTAAAGCTACAAATATTAGACTATTGCTTATAACAAAAATATATAAAAATATTAAAAACAAAACTAACAAACAAAAATAATGTTTAAAAAGAATTAAAAACAAAAGTATAAAAATGATTTTTTAAAGAATGTTTTAAAAAACAAAAATAAAATAAACAAATAAAATAAACATAACAACAAAAACAAATAACAAATAACAAAAAAAATAAAATAAACCAAAATAAATAAATAAATATATATATATATATATATAAACAAAACAAAAAACAAAAAACAAATAAAAGAAAATAAACAAAAGAAAAACAAAAAACAACAACAACAAATAATAATAATAATAATAAAAACAAAATATGCAAAACATTAACAAGGTAGTGTGTAAAAGGGGTAGGGAGGGTGGCACGATTATGAGAATCGTGCCACCCCTCCATACCACTTTTACACACCACTACAACGGAACTTCACCACCACTCTGCCACCACCTTACCTCCCTATGTAACCCTACCTACTCCCCACTACCCCTCCGCACTCCACCATTCCCCCTCTCCTCCACTCCACGCCACACATCATACTATATCCCTATGTAACCCTATTTACTCCCCATTACCCCTCCCCACTACGGAGAACTGACGAAGTGGAATCCTCTTTTGATTCACCAATTGAAAAGTGCAAGCAATCCTGTGTCAAGTGCTATTGATTTTTGGGTAGACAGTATTTTAAAGGGAAACGTTACTAAGTTTGTTGTTGAAACAATAACCTCACATAGCAAGGCCAAAATAATTTTTTTCCAAGGACCCCATGGAAGATGCTTGTAATCTTTGAAAACTAGGATAAAGATGCTTGTACGCGAAAAGGGAATCCTGCGAATGTAACAGTTGAAAACTGTGCAAAGGAGGTTGGATAAGTCGCAGAAGAACTATATGAAAAATGGCACAAATGAAGGTGAGATGTTCTGTGGAGATACTAAAACAGAAATAGAGGCTGGTTATTTAAGAAGTGGAAGAATATTTCAATCAGGGAAGAGAAGAAAGGCTTTGACAAGAATAGGGATTTGTAGTATGACCAGAAGAGAAGACTATGAGCTTGCATTGCACTTAGAGGAAGGGTCTTGTGATGAAGAAGAATAATATAAGCCAATATTCAAAGGAGAGAAAGAATCAAGAGAATCAGTAGAAACTCCAAGACCAGAGCACAAGTATGGTACACCTACAATGACACATACATCACCAGAGGTAAGATCTAGAAACTCATCTCCAAGTAGATTTGTAAATATAAATAGTACTAATGCTGTGAATAATGGACAAGGGACCATAAGGAATGGTTTATTGTCACCTTTTTTCTACACATTTAGATCCCATTGATGCAACAGAATATCGTGTCCTAGGAGGAAGCTCTGGAAATAATGATGAAGCTAAAATCCTCGTCGATTGGAGAAACTGGTGCATGAATGATGCAGATTCAGTCACAGCTAGCTAATATTATGGTACAGCTCCAGGACATCAAGAAAGGAAAGGAATTTCAAGAAGAGATATAGTGTACAATATGTAGAACATGCAAACACCATAAGGACAATTTCCCAGCGCTCATGAATATGTCGCAGCAGGAGCGTCGAGCCAGATAAACACCCAAAAGATTCCTTGGTGTAGAATATGTCATACTAGAGTCCATAAGTCATAAGAATGTTTATATTTACAGAATATTGTAAGTACACCAACTAGTTTGTACTGTAAATTTTGTAAATCAGTAGGACATTATGAGAAATACTATAGATCACTTCAGTTGTTACAAGAGAAAATGGTGGATACCTACTTGATGAAGAATGATGAGTAGATGCAAGTTGAATGAGCACGGCCTTAGTATCAACCTGCTCAATATTCAGCAGCACAATTTCAACAACAAAAATATCCCCAACCGCAATATCAGCAGAATCAGTATCCACCACAGCAACACTACCCTGAGCCAAGGGGGGTGGAAATTTTTGCAGCCAAGGAAAACAATAAGGAGGAGGAGGATTTGTTCGAGGAAGAGGCCAAATCATATGTTATAAATGTGGACAACCAGGACACTTTTCTCGATATTGTGCAAGTCATGTGAAGACATGTACGTATTGTAAATCATTTGACAATAAGTATGTTGAACAATGTCCGCAATTGATTGCGAAATGGCAAGCTCGAACCATGGGAAATCCCAATCTTGTGCAGAATCCAAACCTGAGCCCCAATCAAAACATCTAGATGATTTCTATTGAGCCAAGAGAACCAAATATTAGTGTCATTACAAGAAGAGGTGTTGTGACGGGAGCATAACAAAATACACAACATGTATAACCGTAGGTGCAACCGGCGGCACAAAACAAAGAACCATTGGATGCTCATAAGGAAAAGGAATTATTCTTGGATGTGTGACCATAATTTCTTTATACCAATCAAGAAATGACATATGGAAAAGTAAAGGTGATGCCCGAAAGATTCAAGCAACTACCCACGAAGAAGCCAATCAAAAAGGTTAGTAAGCTCAAAGAAATTCTTAAAAGTTGTTTAGCACTAATCCATGATAGATATGCTCTCCCAGAATTGACAACACTCATAAAAAAAATTCCGAAATACCTACGACCTGAAAAAATATTTAACCATATCGAGAAACGATTCAAAACTGGCCGCGAATTGTGAATGAATGCGCAGATAGGATATTATGATATGGAATATTTCATTTTAGATATGGGCTCTGATGTCAATATCTTGACAAGACAGACATAGGAACGCATGAATAAGTTGAGGTAGTATATTGGTCTCCCATTTAGCTAAGGATAGCAAATCAGTCGAACGTTCTACCCATTGGTTGACTAACTCAAGTACCTATCAAAGTAGAATGCCTGAGTACATACACATGCTTTGAACTGATCAGCATTGTCGATGATACAAACCCATATTCAACACTTTTCAAAATTTAATGGGCGATAGATAATCATACCATAATTATTTTTAAGAGAAGAATCTTGCCATTTGAAGATTTAGAGATAAGGGTGGTCGCAACAATTGATCCATTCGAAGGGCGGAGATATGTCGATACAGTGAACAGTGAAGGCCAAGGTAATTACCTGGATTGGATATATAATGTTATGTTTCAATAGGTGACTATAAAAATACAACAATGGATGGAAAGCTGAGTTAGCAAAGTTTTATCTCCTACACATCTGATTCAGGCAAAGTATTAGACAATTGGTAGAATCGGCTGCATGAACTTTCCATGTGGATATGCGCAATAATTAAAATATATGTGCGACAATTAGGAGCCAAGGAAAATGATCTACCTACATATGAAGGTTTACCTAACGTTGTGTCTTTTCTCGTGTAATTTGAAGCAAAAGTTACAGAATCGCAACAATTTTTTACCTTGGACTTTGTGCTGAAAGCTACACCTCGTAGATGGTGCGGTACACATAAACAATCTATCTCTGAGTGGCCACAATGCAGAATATTGCTAGAGATTATATTTGAAGAAGATATCATTTATGTTGAATGCAAGTATACAGGATTGACAAGTCTTGTTAAACATATTGAGTATTGTCACACAACATGGAAAGAGTATATGCAACAAGAATGGATTCATCATTTTGTACATAAATTGGAAAATGTACTAAGGAATTGGTACACATTAGTGGATTTGCAACGAGGAACTCTCGAGTGTGAAGAGTTATCTACAAGCTTCACACACACATTTGAGTTCGCAAGTAATCATCCAACAATTGATGTTGCATTGTAGATAATGAAAGAGAAGATATTGAGGAAATCCCTGTCACACCTACAAACTTCCATCAGTGCAGCGCGAAAATCCACCATTGGATGGAATGTTACAATGTCATGGGAGAAACAGATGATGATGATTCCTAATTCCACTTAACATTAAGAAAGTAAATATTGGATCATCTGAGAATCCAAAAATTTCCAATATTGGAGATTATTGGGATGATGAGACTGTGGGGAAGATCACTGATTTGTTGCATGAATTCTAGGATCTGTTCCCTACCAAATTTTCAGAGATGAAAGGAATATTTTGCGATCTCATCGAAATAAAGATACCTTTGAGGCTTGACGCAAAACCAGTCAAGCAACGACCACATAGATTGAATCCACAATACAAAGAAAAGGTTAAGGTTGAATTGGATCGAATGCTCATGGAAGGTTTCATAGAACCTGTCGAAGAATCAGAGTGGATTATCCCAATTGTAGTAGAGGAGAAGAAGTCCTCAAGTGAAGTAATAATTTGTGTCAACGTGAGAAAGATGAATGATGCTTGTTTGCATGATTCGTTTCTGACTCCATTTACAAATGAGGTACGAGAGAATGTCAGAGGGAAAGAGATGTACTCTTTCACTAATGGATTTTATGGTTACCATCAGATCAGGATTTTAAAGGAAGACCGACATAATACTACCTTTATGATGGAGTGGGGATGTTTCCAGTATACGGTAATTCCCTTTGTACTTAAGAATGCGCTTACAATTTTTTCCAGAATTGTAGTAGTTTCCTTTAAATATTTTATACACAAATTTCTTGAAGTCTACTTCTATGATTGGAAATTATTTAGGCTGATAAAATACCATATAGAAATCCTAAGAATGATGTTGTAAAATTGTCACCAGTATCAAATTTCCCTGAACTCGAAGAAATGTATCTTTTGCACACCTTTTGGAGCTTTGTTTGGCCATGTGGTATTTCACGATGGAATTTCGGTTGACCTAGCCAAAATTGTGATCATATTTGATCTACCACCACCTACTACAGTTAAACACTTAAGAAGGACACTAGGACACACTGGATACTACAGTAATTTTATCAAAGGATATGCGGAGGTCACTGCACCGATGGAAAAAATGTTGGAAAAATATACTAAGTTTCAATGGGCAGAGGACTGCTAAGAAATTCTAGACAAGCTAAACAGGATTCCTTATTTAAATTAAATGTGTTTTCCACAACTGATGTATTAGTGATTTGAGTTCACTGAAATTTTGTCATGGGAAATTTGAATCCTTGCTCTTTTTCTATTCTTTTCTCATTTAATCATTAATTAAATATTGTATGGTGCAAATTCATATTAATTAATTCAACCATCTTATCATATCATACTTAGAAGAACTATTCTACATACCTACGATCACACATATTACCCCAGGCCATATAATCACATGCTAAAGTATATCACTATAGGGGTAGCTAATCCTTAAAGGATACTTATAACATTTAGTGACCATGACTAGTAATACATCACATAGTATAATCATGTTACATAGTAAAGTACACCACCTCACAACATGAGGATATTTGTAGGAATTGATATTACTCACAAGTATACTAAATTAAAATTACTCACAAGAGTCCACTTGATATTACTCACAAGGTTTACAACATCACCACCTCAATCACATGAGGATATTTGTAGGACTTGATATTATTCACAAGTCTCGAGAATGAATTCTGATGTTGTAATCTCAACACTTGGTTTATAGTAGTCATGTGTTTTTATATTAAATGTGGAATGTACATAATTACATCAGTTTGGCCACAATGAACCATTCATATCTAGATTCTAGTCATTTCCATTCTATTGACATAATTTTATCCTAGGGTAAAAAATGGGGTGTAACAACCGATCCGTTAGAAACTAAATTTTGGTCATCGATAAGACACGATATACCTAATAGTACACCTACAAAATATTCGCATGAAATTATGGATTCCTGCTTGAAGGAAAATTTTCCTGCATTTGAGGATTTCTATGTCGAACCCACATTCAACAATCCTAGAGATGAATTCATCCCAAGAGTAGATATTGTAAAGGGCCCAAATGGTCATTGTGCAATATGGTTGGGCAAGGTGATTGGTGATATTTATCAAGATTCAAATGTTATTCTCGAGTCTTCCAAAGTATAGGTGAAATGGTAGAATCCAACAAAAGCATCAAGGACCTCAAGGTGTTGTCTAGAAATTATTTAAATAAAAACCAACAATCGGTTATTGGTGCAAAAAAAATATGATAATCGATGTAAATACCATTAGGGCATGATCACCAAGGGTAGGATGGACATGAGAGAAAATAAAAATAAATGAGAAGGGCCTTGCAATTGTTAAGGCGCAACAAGAGCAAATGGGGCATAATGCTAATAGTGGGATCAATGTTCATATGGATAGATATTGATGTGTTCTTATCCCAACAAACTATTTCAATTGTCTTACTAATGTATAAATAAGTAAGTTAAATAATGTATGGAATAAAGGAAGCATTGAGGTTCATTGTATACACTGTTTCTTCTTCTTCAAACTGCATATTTTATTCTTTTCCTATATAGCATTAATGTAGGGTTTGGTATGCTACACGTTATTTGTATCAATGGGAACATGCTACCAAATAATCCTTGACAAAATGGTCTAGAAGGATTACTATTATAGAAATTTTTAAGTATAATATCAATATTTAATATTATAAACATTGTAATTTTCATATCCAAAGATTGCACCTTTCAAAATGAAAAACACACTTTTCAAATCAAAATTGTTTTTTTTTAAATATAAATTCACACTTTCATAATAAAAAAGTGCAATTTTGGAATTAAAAAGGCACCTTTATGGTTCACTATTTGAATTAAAATACACACTTCTTAAACCCAACATTGTCACTTTGAGAACCCGATTTTTCACTTAGAAAGGTTGATATTGACACTTTGAAAGGCTAAATTCACACTTTTGTAATCCACATTTTTCCTCAAAAGTCCAAATTTAATGAAATAGGATTTTAGTAATAAACAAAATATTATGTCTATAATAGCCTCATATGCCACTCTAAAATGGTACCATCCTCCTACTATTATAGTAACTCAGCATAGACACCGTAATTGCAATGTCAATTTTTTTATTAAAGAGGTTAATAATAGTACAAACACAATATTGATGTCATTAAATAAATTTATATGTAAGAAATTTCCTGCACAGTATGCTTTTGTGAACTAATCCTAGATGATCTTAATATCTTTGATATCAAAATATAAAATAATAATAATAGAGATACTACTAGAAAGAATCCAAGTTTTAGTGGGAGATTTACTTCAACTTTATGTAAATTTGATTTTGTATAGCTCATAATGATAATATTATAACCAAAACAATGAATATATGCATTTAAAGTAGTGAATTAAGGAATGTGGCTGCTTTAACAAAAAAAAATGTTTAAAAGATGAGAAGCCAAAGACTCAAGATATTAAAAATAAATTCATTAAATAAGACACTCAAGTAAAAAAATTATGCTTAAGGGATCATAATTAAAACTTACTAGTACAAATTAAGAAGCTAAAGAATTATAAGAGGTGGATCATTCTTGGTCCTAAAGGAGCACAAGAAATTATCTTTTGTTGGGGATTATGAATAACATGAAACAATCAAACTTAGGCTTATTCTCTTCTTCAAGGAATCAAGGTTGCAATTTATTTAAATATTAGAACCTTCAATCAAACTTAGGCTTATTCTCTTCTTCAAGGATTCAAGGTTGCAATCTATTTAAATATTATAACCTTGGTGGCCTTCTATGGTTCTTGAATCATTATTCAAGATATGAGCAACCCCCATCCTTTAAACAATGACAGGCTTGGTGGAATCAAATCTGGAATGAAGAGAAAAATACATAAGTTTGGGGGGATTCAATTCCTACATACTTAAGGAACCTAAATAAAGAAGTTGATTTACATGTAAAAAAAGACACTAAGTTTTTTTATAACAGAAACTGTAGAGGAAGATATATTAAATAGGCTCTGCAAAGCCATTTAGTACCCAAAAAAAAACAGCAACTTAAGCATACTTGCAGTTCAGAAGAAATAAATAATAAACTAGGCCGTATGGAAGACCTTAACGAGCCATAGAGAGTTCTAGCATTTCGAATAATTATAGATGTAGTATAAAAACGGACAAATTAGACGAAATTTCAACTCAAAATGGGCCTTTTAACTCTAATTCGAATTCCATGTCATCATGTGTTAGCGAATGAAATTGCTTTAAATTTGAAATACCGTATAGATCTTAAACACTTTTTTAATATAAATTTGGGGATAGGTATCATAAAAAAACCTACTTTTTTTGTTTGTATTTTCGACATATCTCCCCGTTTTTTTACTCAAATTTCGATTGGGAGAGCTCGATCCACTCAGCATACTTTTGATAGAACCCGCTACCCAAAAATAAGAAGTACCTGAAAAAACATGATGATGATGTCAATGATGATGATAATGGTGATAATTATGAACATGATCATGATATAGTTAAAAGCTTAGTAGATGCCTTTGGTAAAATGGGTAAGAACACACATTCAAAGGACCACAATGTAGCTCGTCATGTGTTGTCACAAGCAATTGTAAATAATAACAGTACGGTCCTTCATTTTCTCAAGCCTACATCTAAACTAGTTAATTTGAATGTAAAAACCCTCTGTAGGTATTCTATTATAAGAGAACATCTTGACACAACCGCTCAGACAGATTTTTGGGCCTTTATTGGTCGGTTGCCACGTCATGACATGAAGCTAGTTGAAGCAGTAAAGGGACTAGTGCAGAGTTTTTGGCATGATCACACAAGGCCTTCTTCAAACCGGAAGGATGTACTAAAACTGAGAAGGGGTTCAAAGGACTGTGAGCCACATATTAAGCATCTTCTTGATATAACACGGGCAGAACTATACGAGAAATTTAGGAATGAACATAGACAATTGAATTTGGGGAAAATATCTTTTGAGAAATGTAGGCCCTGGTATGTTAGATTAAATACTCTTCGTAACACTTGTTGTTGTAGATACCATGTAGAAAATGAATATTACTATGAAACATTTTTGTACATTCATCGTGTGTTGCATACTAACTGTGCAGGATTCCTCCTTAACAATACCACCGACCTCATCAAGAGAATTCATTCATAGTATCATGTGCAATAGGCCTGAGGGGCATACATACTATGAAAAATCTTGTTTGGATGGAACTTGCTCCAACTGTGCTGGAATGGCATTATTGAGCCAATGTATGCACGAGAGCGGAGACAATGAATTTGGGAATATGGTTACAGACATGAAAAGTTTCAAATATATTAGCTATGAAATAGTCCTAGGGAAAGAAAGAAAAAAAATATAATTGGTGACACTCAGGTACATGCATTTATCTATAAATTTATGTTTGAATAGTTACATTTCATTCCCTACTTACAAAAAAAAACTGCTATTGAGATCATTTTGTGTGAACAGGTACAAGTTAGTGAATTCATCAAGGAATTTATTGAAAAGACACCTCAATATGTCCAGCATGTCCACTTGGCATGATGGCAGGATGAGAAGTTTATAATATGTAGAGATACATTTCCCTATGGTACTATACTTTCAGTTGTTTATTTTGCTGAGAACTACACTCTGCAACCTCAAAATGAGATCCAAAGTTGGTATTATCACTCTGAGTAGGTTTCCTTGATGGTGTATATCACATATAGGCATGGCCCAAATAGTAGTGAAGAGCAAAGAGAAATTCTAAAGGAATATCACTTCTACATAAGTGATGATAGGTTCCATGACTTCCACTATGTACATCATTGCTTCATCATGTTTCATGATCATTTGATGGGAAGGAACATATAGATGGATCGGCACTAGATTTGGTATGATGGATGTGCTAGTTAGTTCAAAAATGCATGCATATTTCAAGGGTTGTGTTCATTGCATAAAAACTACAAAGTTTGGCATATGTGGAACTATTTTGAGACTGGGCATGGTAAAGGAGAGCATGATGGAGATGGAGCATGTGTCAAAACAACCCTCCGAAGAGAGGAATTGAAATTATCTACAATATCTACTATTTGAAATTATCAATCTATGATCAGGTGGTGCACGTTAGTAATGGGACAGGAATTAGATATGTGAGTAGAATCCACAAGAAAGAGACATGTGGAGAGATTTTTTTGGGAGTTGGTAGACATAGATCATTCACATGCATGGAAATGCAAGATTGTTCCTGGGACTTGTGGATTTCATTTGGTTCGAAGCCCTGATAACCCAGTATTTGAAATTTGGACTATAAAACTCACTTGTTTTTGCCCGCCTTGTTATGATGGTGACTGGGATGTGTGTGAATCATTCGATTGGGTTGATGGATGGGATCGCATATCACTTCCACTTGATCAGCATGCAATTATTGAGTTAACTCCATTGGAAGAAGACCAATCATCTATTTCTATAGATTTTGATCATGTCTCAGACCTTGTACAAACTAGTATGATGCATTTCCTTAACATTTTTTTGTTTATTTGCATAGTCTTGAAACTCACATTAATGGCCTTGTATCACATGAAAAATATTTGATCATATACCTACAATCATATTATGCAGGACACATATACATGGTGGTTGCCTCAAAACATAGTGAATGGAGTGGTGATTACCGGTTGGCACGTTGTATAGAGGGAAAGCAAACCCTCATTATGTCCATGACTGACGATGTAAACAACCACTTCCCAATCAGGTCTATGGTTGTTAAAGGTGAATACCTTACACATGACAACAATGCAAGAAATAAGGGTGGATATGTTTACAAGGATTGCAAACCAGGTGCAAGTGTGTATCACTTTACCAACTTAATCATTGGTACAAACCTCCAAGTACGAACAATGCCTAGCCAAAATTCATCGAAGGTACGCTACTTCTTACCAGATACAGAGCACGAGAGACTAATGGAGACCATCATTATAAGAGATGATTCAGAGGGCTTGGTTGTATGATAATAGGTGGGATCTAGCATGATGAGGTATGTATCATAATTTTAATTTTCCCATGTATGTTGCTTATGAATATTTCAATTTTGTGTTCTTGATATGCGAAATTTTCCATAATGTTGTTTATAAATATGCCAAACTTTCTTGTTGGGCCCAGAAATGGCCCCTTTTTGACCACCCTTATCCACCTCTTTTTGCCTCATCCTACCCTAATATGCATGCTAAACAGATTTTTTTCCTTCACTTGGCCCCTCAAGTCATAAAGGTATGGTTAATCATTGTCTTATTTTATTAATGCTTAGGATTGTGATAATCAGGGCTCTACACCTTAAATTATGCTAACATATGATGGTGTTATAAAGATATTTTGAGATATAGATAATACAGGAGTAGTGGGCCGAACATGCCAAAGGAGGGATGGACATTCATTGCTAAAGATGATCACCATCCATTCCATCGTTGCCCAAAGAATGCAGTCCCAGTGTATTAGTCCATGCGAGCTCTACAGGGAAGGTAGCTGCAACAGATTGCGACAGATTTGGAGGCAACAGTGCGCTGCCGCTCAAAAGTAGCTATAATCTGTGGAATATCTTCTCAATTAATCAAGATCATTATTTCTATCTCGAATAACAACTTACCTATATATTCTGTTTTCATCTTGCCACGACTGTAACAACTCATTCTAATTAGGGTAGCTTGAAGTTTAGAGATCTTCATGGCTGCCCAATAATAGTGGGAAGAATTTATGATTGTAATGGCATAAATATGGGAAACCATTCTAAGCCAGGGGTTGAACATTTTAACTAAATTATTGTATCAGTTGTGATTCATCTGCCATTTTTAATACAAGTAGTTTGATTCAGATCTCGGCGTCTTAACGTGTGTTACTCCCAGCATCTCTGTGTGAAGGCTGGGCCCGCCTTCCCACAAGGATTACTGATTTAATTAGGTATTATATTTATTCTGTTGTGTGATTTTGTGATAATTTCCTTTCTTCATAGTAAGCTGCAATGGTTATCGATTTATAGTGTGTCATTGAATAATCAGTAATTGCACTTCATGTAAAACTGCAGTGGTATGGTGTGTCAGTCGACTGTATAAGTTAATTGTCTTCTATGCAATTGTGTTATAGCTGTAACAGCCCTGTTCATCCCTAGTTCTTTCAATTTCTGTAGATCTTTGCAGTTCACTCCTTTGCTTTTATACTTGCATAATTTCATTCCTGTACTTTGAATTTCTAGAATATCTTAATTGAATTAATGTCCTTTGGATTTCTAGAATAACTAAATCAAGATAATTGGGTGGATCATTAGATGGTTTGGCAATTAGGATTTAATTTTCTGCAAGAGTAATCTATATGTTATTTCCTGAATCTTTCAATTCTATATTAAAAATCATAAAAGGTACTTGTGGTTGTATTCTTGAGAAAGTAAATTAGATTAAGTGGATTATGGGATGTGCGTGGCTAAATAGGAAATTACAATCATTTACTTACAACAACTTAGTGTTTAAAGCATATATAGTGCATATTATCCTTGAAATAAAAGACTTCCCTGGGTTGACAATTTATATTGAACACTCTGTATGTTAGCTTTAATTAACTTGCATATAGGGTGCCCAACAGTTCTCTTGTATGTCAAGTTAATGAGCATTCCAAATTTTACATATGATGAATAAACCCTTACATCAATCATATGAACATTTATAGATCTGATTCACATGATATACATAACATTAGAATACATACATGTACCTATTTAGGTCATACATGTCAAAGTTCTTTGTAGGCTCTCCACGGGGGCTTCACTTGTTGGCCAATATCCTATCACATTAGTTCAGATTGTGGGTTTTAAAATTATCAAAAATCAAACCAATATATTGTAGGTATTGGGGGGATGAGGGGTTTAAGGTGGGGGTGGGTAGGGTGGTTTATAAGGATTGAGATATAAAAAGGGGTGGGGAGGAGGTTTTAAGTATTGGGAGGGGATTTCAACAAAAAGAGTTTGGGTCAATATCTCTCAAAATTAAGGGTATTCTTTAATATCCCATGATCGCACGTGCTATGTGAGAGGTTCACTAAGTGAAGTCCCTGTGAGGCTCTCTTACAGAACCAAAACCCTAATTTTTCAAGTAGGTAATATTGTTAATGTTTTCAGCCGATATATAAAACTAGGATGATGGAAATAAGATGTCGCAATGATAACTTTCTATTTTGAGGCTTTTATAATTTCCTTCTTGACAACTCACCTCTTATACCCACCTGTCCATTGCCCAGTGACCTTCGTATACAGTGGTTTCTAAAACTAGGGTTTCGCTCAATAGGGGACAATGTATTTCATGCCAATGAGGGCCAAACTTGGAAAGACATGGAAGGTGGGGATGTGGTTGGCGTTTCCATATTTTCCATACCCAAACACGATAGCAGGAGTTGATGGAATTCAAAATTGCAGCTCCGCGAGGTTTTTTTCACAGCGGGCACAAGTCCACCAAGTGTCCTTGAATGGTATCTAGAGGTGACCTACAACTCGCCACAAATCGATGCTCGAGCCTCTGATCAATGAACTGTCAATTTCATTGGATTCGTGACGTGGGATTTTAGCTGGGGGGGGCCTTCCCCGCCTGTCCATTTCCCGATGACAACCATATACTATGGTTTCACTTGGTAGGGGACAATGCAGTCATGCCAACGAGGGCCAAACTTGGAAATACATGGACGGTGTGGATGCGGTTGGATTTTTCATATTTCCCATGCCCAAACACGCTAGCAGGAGTTGGAAGAATTCAAAATTGCAGCTCCGTGAGGTTTTTTGCGCACCGAGCACAAGTCCACTAAGTGTCCCTGAACGGTATATGGAGGTGACTTGCAACTTGCCATAGATCGATGCTCGGGCCTCCGATCCATGAACTGTCAATTTTGTTGGATTCATGACATGGGATTTTAGCTAGGGGGGGGCACTCCCACCTGTCCATTTCCCGATGACCTCTGTATATGGTGGTTTCTGAAACTAGGGTTTCGCTCAGTAGGGGATAACGCAGTCACACCATCGAGGGCCAAACTTGGAAAGCCATGGATGGTGGGGATGCTGTTGACCTTGCCATATTTCCCATGCCCAAACACGGTAGCAAGAATTGACAGAATTCAAAATTGCAGTTCCGTGAGGTTTTTTGTGCACCGAGCACAAGTCCACCAAGTGTCCCTGAATGGTATCACAAGGTGACCTTCAACTTGCCATAAATCGATGCTCGAGACTCTGATCGATGAACCGTCAATTCTCTTGGATTCATGATGTGGGATTTTAACTAAGGGGGCCCCTCTCCCGCCTGTCCCTTTCTCGGTGACCACAATATACGGTGGTTTCTTAAACTAGGGTTTCGCTGAGTAGGGGACAATGCATTTCATGCCAACAAGGGCCAAAATTGGAAATCCACTGACAGTGGGATGGGGTTGGCGTTGCCATATTTCCCATGCCCAAACACACTAGTAGGAGTTGACATAATTCAAAATTGTGGCTCTGTGAGGTTTTTTTCGCACCGCACATGAACCCACAAAGTGTCCCTAAACAGTATCTAAAGGTGAACTGCAACTCGCCATAGATCAATGCTCAAGCCTCCAATCGATGAAACATCGATTTTGTTGGATTTGTGACATGGGATTTTATCTAAGGGGGGTCCTCTCCTGCATGTCCATTTCCCGATGACCTTCGTATACAGTGGTTTATGAAACTAGGGTTTTTCTTAGTAGGGGACAATGCAGTCATGCCAACGAGGGAAAAACTTGGAAAACCATGGACAGTGAGGATCCAGTAGGCATTGCCATATTTCCCATGCCAAACACGCTAGCAGGAGTTGAAAAAATTAAAAATTGCGGCTTCGTGAGGTTTTTTGTGCACCAGGCACAAGTCCACTAAGTGTCCTTGAACTGTATCTGGAGCTAACCGACAACTTGACATAGATTGATGCTCGAGCCTCCTATAGATGAACCTTCAATTCTGTTGGATTTGTTACATGGGATTTTAGCTAGGGGGGGCCCTCTCCCACCTTTCCATTTCCCAATGACCTCCATATACAGTGGTTTTTGAAACTAGGGGTTCACTAAGTAGGGGAGACTTCAGTCACGCCAACGAGGGCCAAACTTAGAAAGCCATGGAAGGTGGGGATGTGGTTGGCATTGCCATATTTTCCATGCCCAAACACATTAGAAAGAGTTGATGGAATTCAAAATTGCAATGAGTTTTTTTGCGCACCGGCCACAAGTCCACCAAGTGTCCTTGAATGTTATCTCGAGGTGACCTGCAACTCGTCATAGATCGATGTTCGAGCCTCCGATCGACAAACCGTTGATTTTGTTCGAATTGTGACATGGGATTTTAGCTAGGGGGGGTCTCTCGCCTGTCTAATTACCGACAACCTCCGTATACAGTAGTTTTTGAAACTAGGGTTTCGCTTAGTAGGGGACAATGCATTTCACACCAGTGAGGTCCAAGCTTGGAAAGCCATGGATGGTGGGATGTGGTTGGTGTTTCCATATTTCCCATGCCCAAACACACTAGCAGGATTTGATGAAATTCAAAATTGCAGCTATGTAATAACCCAAAAATTCGTACAAATTTAAAAATTTTCAAGTGACATAAAATGTCTAGAATCACCGCTAAGTACCTGCAAATGGTTAGTAGAAAATGAAATAGTTTAGAAAAAAGAACAAGGGGTTTCTTCTTTATAAAAACCTGCAAACTAAAGATGTAATCTTAAAAACTTATGTTAGTGCTATTAATGACTTAGCAGTTGTAATTCTTTCAGAAGTAGAAAAAAACTTGTATTTTGCTGCTGCTAGATATACTGATGATTTTATTTTGTCAAGTAGGGAAATAATTCTTGTGTGTGATCGAGGCTTACCTAGCTTTCAGCTAACACAATTGGACTACTGGTTCCTTACAGGTTTAGCAGGTAAGCATAAGATCCAGTAGAGTATTATTTAAATTCAAGTCAAGAGGATACTTCTCTGGCATGAATAAGATGCCAGTATTAGAATATTTAAGATAAGCTTGACTTTCAGGAGGTAATGTTGATCTTATTTTTGTAGTTACATATCCATAATTTGTATTTATAACAAACTCCATAATGAATTTTGCACAACTACATAAACATGTGTTAAAACATTGCAAGAACAAATATTATCCAATGTTCCTCCAATCGATTGAATATTTATAATTTAAAATTTTAAACAACACTTGTATCTTTATTTACAGTAATGGTAATTTAAAGTTTACATAGAAAGAATATAGTTCACAGCTTGGGGCTTAACTCACTCCATACTGTTTGGTGTCACTCACAACTACCTTCATTATAGGACTCTATAAACATCCTTCTCTCAATGAAAAACCAAATTACTTATTCTTTTATCTATAAACTCATCATTAAGTTGTTAGAATTTTATTGGGATTTCTTATATCATTTTGGTCTTCAACTAACCAAACATTGTTTCAAAACTAACTCAAAGGGTAAGTTCCAAGAATCAGTAGCTTTCCTTCTCACTATGGTTATAAGTAAAAGCATGTTTTCTCACAATTTTCACCAAACCTAGTTAATAAACATAACTATCCAACTTGATTTATTAACAAAGAAAAATCTAGAATAAAAAATATTCATGTTATATCCTATAGTCAATCCAATAAGTATCGATACACCATGGTATTATCATATTATTGGCAATCATATAATGCATAGTTTATAATGATCAAAAGTTTGATTATAAATTGTTGTGTTGCAGCGAAGACTATTGAACTCTACCCATGCTGGAGAAATATTTCAAGGACACGTGGGATGGTTATATCCACGAAAGGGTTGACTCATAACTCAAACCCTACTCACTTGATTTTGTAGAGCGAGGGTTCCTCCATCTGGTTGGCCGAGCTGTGAGCTCGTGGCCATTAAAAACCTATAACCACCTTCAGCTTGGTAGATTGCTTCCATAACCAAATGTTGTGGCTGTCTTGAGAGAGGTCATGAGGGTGTTCTTGGTCTTTAAAGGTTATTGTAGCATACTACAAGTGTAGATAATGGTTTTTCTTAAGTATTCGAGGACTATGTTTGTCTTGAGCCTGCAAAAAGATTGATAGAGCTTGTACAGGAGTACTCCTTCAATCCGGTTGAGTTGTTTGCTCGTTTTCCTTCCAAGCTATGAATCAGTGTCTTCTTGTCTTCCGACCAGGTGCCAAAAACGATCTAAGGTGGCTGGTTACTTCAACTTCATTTAGAAAGAGAAGCTTAGTAGGTAACAACTTACTACACTTTTGTTTTTAAGTTAGTTTTTATAAAAGGGTTTTAAAATTTAGGGTTTGTAACAATAAAAAATGGTTTATAGTTCTTGCAGGTCCTCCTCCCGGCTCTGTAGGTGGGAACGAGCTTACTCATTCAACTAATCATCTAGGCATACTTCTGGTAAGCCCTGGTTGCAAATGAGGGTTTCTTCGTGCAAATTGATGTGGTGGTTGGAAGATAGGCTCTTTACGGTTTGTTATGGCACAGCCTTGGTTTACAAGTTGATTGTTGTTTCTTGCTTGCTTGTTTTTGTAAGAGTTTGAAACCCTAGAGGGTATTTTTGTCTAGGGAGGTTGAAGGCTATTATGGCCATGATAAAAATAGTTTTAAGACAGTGCCTTTACGGCCTGAACAATGTAAACTTCTTTTACTTTCCTACTAGAGCTCAGCTCTAAGCCATAACAGGGCTGTAGACCTCTGTCTGGTTCATTTTAGTTTTTAAAATGGGTTTTTAAGGTGAAGAAAGACCGTTAATTAGTCAAGACTTGTCAATGGATTAAGGTTTTTTACCTATCATTAATGAATAGTCACTTTTCGATATATATATTATTTTGTATAGTTCAGTTTTTTAACAGGGCTGAGCCTCAACCTTGAATTCTAAAGGCATTAAGCCATTTCTTCCTATTTGAGTTTGTTTTTAATGAATTGTTATAGTATTATTTTAATTATTATCATGTAATTATAATGATTCCCAGTGCAATGTTTTATTGGAAATTTTATTGTGTTTAAGAGTAATATTATTACTCTGTTTTGGCTCATAAGGGTCAATGATTTTACAATTGTTAAAATTCTTATAAAGGAAAATCTAGGTAAGATACTACAAGTTTGTGATTAGGATGGAAACTGTCTTTCATAACCCTAGGTGATTGCCTTGAGGTTACAGTAAAACATCTGTTTTAATACAGAAACAAAAATTATCTTGGAACAAGTTATTATAAGAAATTATCGAGTGCTACCTAGTTCTAAACCCTAAGTGATATTTGTTTATTATTCTTATGTTTAATTGTTTAACTTTACCTATTGTGTTTATAATGAATAATAGTATTAATAATATTTATATGGTTAGTATGATTACTAAATATCTTTATATACATATATTTAGTTGTTGTCTGAAGTAGGTACATTCAATAGATAGGGTGTTTACTGTTGTTTCTAAAGAATGAATCATATCCAAACTGTAGAATAATTTAGTTACATTTTTCATTCAAAGGTAAATAAGAATCATCATATCTACTTAACACCCAGCTATACTAGAGTAATGCCTATACCAGGCGTGGAAAAATACAGTATGGAAATCTATTTGTATTTATTTCTCATTTAGCATATATACTATTTCTAACATAATCTGTAATTGACTAAGTCCATCAATACACAATTACTCTTTTCTTCATAAACCCTAATAAAATACTAACATGCCTATATTTGAAAACTAGTAAACATTTTACAGAAGAAAGTAAATAAATATAATAACCTAAAACAATTAGAAACCTGTCAATGATGAGGTGATAACAGCTTAAGGAGGTTGTTCCTCCCAACTAACTCCTGGAGAAAGCTTAGTCTACACTTCCTTAGGACCCCCGAGCCTATTTCTTGGTCCTCCTGGTAGAGTACTCGGTGAAGGATGTATCCTTAAGACCTTCTGTCACCTAACTAGTCAAATTACCTCAGTAATCCAAACCTGCTCACAGCAGCAAGAACTTCAGCCTAATAGCTGCAATAGGTTCAGTCACAGCATTTAACCCCTCAAACTCACTTCAATAATCCCCTCCATCGAATTTCTTATGTGCACTTCATTCACCCTAAATGATCACTTCTCAAAATGAGAAGTCTCAGTTGTCTTCAATGGGAAATTTTATAGAAATTCCTAAGTCTTCTGGGTCAGTTTTCACTTATTGAGCCACCTACTCCAATTCCACTTTCTTGGGGAATCATGACCATAAATATAGGGAAGTTTCCACCTGCAATAGTTGGAAGTAGTTTGAGGATGTTGCCACTTGTCAGTATACTCTCCACCCAGTCTCCTCCACCAAGTGACCAGTTAACACTCTTTTAATAGCTTCCCTAAGCTGTTGTCTCATCATTTATTTATTTATAAAAAAAATATTCTGAATTACATTAATTATTCTTGGCCCCACTTGGTCATCAATTACAAACTTAACATAAAATATAACACAATATTCCTCAATAACATTAAATTGTTTTTTTTGCAAATTAGGGCATGTGACAGGCTCCGTGAGGTTTTTTGTGCACTAGGCACAAGTCCACAAAGTGTCCCTGAACGGTATCTGGAGGTGACCTACAACTCACCATAGATCGATGAACCATCAATTTCGTTGGATTCATGACGTGGGATTTTAGCCAGGCGGGGCCCTCTCCCGCCTATCCATTGCACAATGACCTCCGTATATGGTGGTTTCTGAAACTAGGGTTTTGTTCAGTAGGGGACAATGCAGTCATGCCAACGAGGGCCAAACTTGGAAAGCAATAGATGGTGGGGATGCGGTTGGAATTTCCATATTTCCCATGCCCAAACACGCTAGCAAGAGTTGAATAAATTCAAAATTGCGGCTCTGTGAGGTTTTTTGCGCACCGGGCACAAGTCCACCAAGTGTCCCTAAATAGTTTCTGGAGGTGACTTGCAACTTTCCATAGATCAATGCTCAGGCCTATGATCGAAAAACCGTCGATTACGTTGGATTCGTGACGTGGGATTTTAGCTAGGGGGGGGCCTCTCCCTCCTATCCATTGCCTGATGACCTTCGTATATGGTGGTTTCTAAAACTAGGGTTTCATGTAGTAGGGTACAATGCATTTCATGCCATCGAGGGACAAACTTGGACAATGCATTTCATGCTAACGAGGGCCAAACTTGGAAAACCATAGCCATAACTAGAGATTACTGTTTAACATGCATGGCCCATAACCATAACCCTACTAGGAAAACCCTTATCCTACCCCTAATCTTATCTTACTGTCACCACTTAGTTCATAATCAATCTAATGTCCAACTCAATTTTTTCAAATATGGTGGACATATGTTTCAAATCATGTTGATTCACGTAGTTGGTTCTGAGTCTTTGGATTCTATTGTAGTTCCTTTAATGTTGAGTGATTATTCATTGGGTGCATGAGGTTTGTTGAGTAGTGTTGTTGGTCGTTGATGAAATGTGAAGCATGTATTGCACTTAGTTTTATTAAATTACACTTGAACATTGACTTAACTTGTAATTTAATTATCCAAACTCACAATTTTTAATTTGATATATCCAATTGGTTTGCATGTAGTGAGTTCATTGAAACCTTGAAAAACATTGTATTGCACTTATATTTATTAAATTACACAAGAAAGAACTTTGAATTTACTTGTAATGATCCTCCAAAATCGCAATTTCTAATTAGATATCCAATTAGTGTGCATGTAGTGAGATCATTGAAACCTTTAAATATAAGAGTTTGTTCTTTAAATTGACATAGTGCATTCATAAGTAATAGATAATCCACACAAATCAATACAATAGATTGACACAAGAACATGTGGAAACCAAATAACAAATTCAAATTGAAATATATCATTCATTTACAACTGAAAGTATCCAGAAGTACATATATATCCAAAAGTAACCAGAAGTACATGTCTCCACAACTATCCAAGCCACATGTACATGTATCCAAAACTATCCAAGCCACGTGTACATGTGATTGAAATGTCAATGTACATGTCTCCAAAAGTACATGAATCCAAAACTATCCAAGCCACATGTACATGTATCGAAATGTACATATCCCATAAGTCACATCAAAACTCAAGCTTCCTCTTGTTCTTTCTTGACATTGATCCTCTAGGCACAACTCTAGGACTAGTGTGCATCTATGGATCCTACAAATTAAATATCAATTGTTAAATTCAACTAACTATGTACTAATACATTAGCTCAATAAAATACCATATCTAAATTAACTCAATTGAATTATGAACATGTTCATGGACATTGCATGAAACAATTGGTCATTAATGGACATCTCACCTTAGGGAGAGACTGTGACAAAGGGGATTGTGTTCCTTGTGTAGCAGATGGAGCTATTGGTTGAACATCAAGGAAGGTCGCATCCATGGTCGAACCATAGGGGGCAGGAATTGTTGCTGTTGGTGGTGGCTACAATCACCAAATGTTGAAATAGTTAGACATGTGCATGAGTAAACAATAGACAACAATAATAGACTATGTCTAGATCATGTTCAAATAGTTGTACCTCTGTGTGGCTTGTTGTTATTGCATATGTCACATTGATTGCTGCATCAATAACTCCTGCTGCTGGTGGCTACAATCACCAACTGTTGAAATAGTTAGACATGCATGAATAAACATATGCAGACAATAATAAACTATGTAACGATCATGTTGAAATAGGTGTACCTCTGTGTGACTTGTTTCCATTGTAGATGCAGCACTAACTGCTACATCAACCATCCCTGTGAGGTTTTCAATAGTAAACTCTAGCTCCTGATGTAGTAAACATGCAAAACAAACATTAACAAAACTTTTTACGCACTGGATTTCAAGTTAACTAATAAATATCATCGAATGATATACATTACCATGGTATCAGTAGCTCCATGGTCGTGGACAACTGGACTCTTGCTAGGAGTATGGCGCCTCATATACACATGACCCTTGTTCACATATGACCTATGAGGAGATACAACTCCAAGAAATGGTCCAGGTGTTTCGGTTGGTGCCTATAGTCAACAAGAGTTCATTTAGTTAGACATGCATGATTTAATGAACATACATGTATTTAAAAATTGACATTTTTAAAATGTTTACCGAGGTGTGAGATACGGAAATGGGTGCTATATGAATCTCTCCACCAACCAAGGGATAAGTGGATGGGATGTCATGCACAGATGTTTCCTCACTCGATACGACCATGGATTATACCTCCATCACTGCTTTCCCCCGTGAAGGATCTGGCATCAACAAGTTTTATAATTGTAAACATTAGACTGTAGATAGCATTAGTGAACTAACATGTACAGTATGTGGAAATTAACAAATTAACAAGTATTAAAAAATTGAAATATTTAAAATGTTTACCTCGGTGTGAGATACGGAAATGGGTGCTATATGGATCTCTCCACCAACCAAGGGATCCGTGCATGGAATGTCATGACCCTCTTTAGAGTGTGGAACATGGAACTCTGGGGCATCGTTGCCGACATAAAGCATCAACTGCAAGTTCACAAAATTAATATATTAGCTCAAACTATACATATGTGTACAAAGAGAAAAATAAATGAAGAATTTATTACAATTAACCATATACATACATCACTCAAAAACCCACTGAAGATAACATATGAGGAAAGACCATAGCAGGGACAACCACACGATGTGCACTCATGAGGCTCGAAAGTAGGATGGGGATGTGTTGATGGTGTTGCACTAGTAGGTTGTCTTGCACTAGATGGGGTACTGCACTAGTGGGTGGTACTGTACTAGAATATGGTCCTACACCGTGACGACTTGGTGTATGTACCACACCAGGGATAGATGTCCCTTCCTCACCCATATGCTAAACCATAGTGCTATGACAAACAATTACCTGTGCCAAACTCAAATATACATCACATGTCTGTGGAATATCACGATGTACAGGTGGAACATCTGGGCCAGGAAACTGCTTGCGAGGTGCAGGGATAGGGTGATCAAGGTCTCGAAGCCTGGCATTGGGTTGGTTTTGGGCCATCCCCCCACCGATCCCCTAAAACTGCAATATATCAAAATATTTTATGTGTTTACCCAACACGAACTCTGCATACATCTTCCTAAGGAAATACAGGGGGATTTCCCTATTGTTATGTGGTGGCATATCAAAAACCATACACCATCTATGCATCCAATTATCAACAAATGGCTAAAATGTGCACCACTCAATAGAGATATGAGGCATATTTGCATTTGGGATTTCCCCCATGCGAGGGTCCCTAAACAATGAAAATATATGCTTTTTGGTAATTTTCAACTTTTTTATTGCATTGCAGTCAAGCCCATCAGTGTACTCTTGTCTTTTTATTTCTCTATATGATGTCATATCATATAGTATGTTGTTTGACAATGAAATAGTCTCAACAATTGCATCCAAAGTGGATGCAAGTGAACGACGAATCCTATCACCGCCACTAAAAGCAGTACTAAGTCCCCTCAAGTGGGAAAGATTAATCAGTATTTCAGCATTTGTGTCCATAGCCGCAACTGCAATAAAAACATCAATAAGAAAATCACTAGAAACATATACATGGTATATAATGACGTCTCTTCAAAATTGAAAATGTAAATTAAATCAAACTCAAGTAAGCAATTTAATGGCATTCACTTACATACATTTAAAACTTAAAATTAAACATTTAACAATTAAATAGTAAGTTTCGTTCATCTTCTTTCTAGAAGTTAAGGCACTTCTTAACCCTCATTGGTGACTTTTCCATGCACACTTGGGTTTAAACTTCTTTGAATTTAGGAGTGGTATTTTGACATTTTTTGGCCTTTACGTCCCTTGGATATGTAAAATAAAGGGTCAAGGGACTATTAGGACATGTGAGGCAAGAAAAGGGGTGATACAAGGCTGCTACCATATCCTCTAAATATAATTGAATCGATCATGGTTGGGAACACTCTCACGATGCACTCTAGGTAGTTCATGGGTGTTCACCATTTCCATTGTTGTATAAACATGGAAACCAAACAAAAGTTACATGGAAAAAGGAGAATTTATGAACTAGACTAAAATTTGGTTCTAGATGAGCTTAGAGACTCGACATGTAGAAATATATTACCCATTGTTTTTTCTATTTTAAAAAATGGTTGATAAACATAGTGATGCAGGGGCATAGACTGTTTGAGTAAAGTCATTAACTCTCACGATGCACTCTAGGTAGTTCATGGGTGTTCACCATTTCCATTGTTGTATATACATGGAAACCAAACAAAAGTTACATGGAAAAAGGAGAATTTATGAACTAGACTACAATTTGGTTCTAGATGAGCTTAGAGACTCGACATGTAGAAATATATTACCCATTGTTTTTTTCTATTTTAAAAAATGGTTGATAAACATAGTGATGCAGGGGCATAGACTGTTTGAGTAAAGTCATTTATGTCTTTGCTAGGTCAATGAATCTTAGAGAGACCCAGGGTCTCACATGTTTCTAATTTACTTTATTATCTTTATAAGATAAAAGAAGCATAATTCAAGTTCTATTTAGTTTAGGTGATCACCTTTAATTAATTATCACTAGTCCCCTGATGAATACCCGGGTTGTATGGGGGTGTGAGGACGTGTTGACTTGTAATTCGATATCATAGGGAGAAGGTTCGTATATTCCAATTTTTTTTGTCATTACAATAAAGCTAGAGGCATGGAGGGTGAGTCATATGTGCAAAACAAGAGAAAAGTGCCAAGGAAGGTATAATTAAAACACAAATGAGGTGGGTGCTATAACCAAGAAGTGCAAATCTTTTAGTGGAAAAATGGTGGTGGCTACTAAACTTACTGGAGGAAGGAATAAAACTAGTCATAGTTACTAGTTTTAACTCTGTGTTTATATATATATTGTTGATTTTATATAATACACTATTTTATGTTTCAAAGGGCAGGCCTAAGAGGCACTTTGTTAATGTGTTTTGGCATTTAGTTGAGGGTGCTTAACTAAGAGGCAATGTATAACAACATACGCTTGTGATGAAATTTTGAGAAACCAATTTACTACTTTTTTATGCTTTTTTTTCTATTCATGCTTGTGTACATGCATTTCATCTTGTTATGGCCATTTCCGAGGAAACTTATTCAATTAGTATCATGGGGAAATGTCCTTTGAGGGTTGGAAATTTGGGTTTCAGGTGGATGGATACATTGTATACAGGGAGGAGTTCTAAATTTTTCAATTTTTGGTTGCAAATTAGGAATTTTTGAGTTCTTGAAAATGAATTCATTGTAATTATTCACTCATCTTGGTTGAGGGAGATGTGAATTTAATTAGTGACTTAATTTTTCCAATTTGCTAAATAATACAAAATTTGGTTGTTTTACACTATTAAAAAATAGTATTCTACGTTTATAATTGACAAAAAAGAATGCTATGGGTGATTGAATTACTTGATTAGATGATAATTCACTAGTGGATTTTCCTCCCCTCCTACTAAATCGGCTCCTCAAACAATCCATGGCACCCAATTCACTCCAAAACACTCAAATTCGCTGCCGGTTTCGCGTTCCTGATGGGTAGAATAGGCCGCGGGTTTCACGACTGTCTATATAAATTAATTTTATTTTAACAAGTCGCGTACGCGTTTTATAACTATATATCGCATACGTGTTTTGTAGCTATATAATGCGTACGCGATATGGTTTCATATCCTACATGCCATGACATGTCAGGCTCGGGTTGAACCATAGCAAATGCTATGTATACTAGCACTAGCAGAAAACATTAAAAAAAAGTTGTTGTCTGAAGAACTTCATAGTAGCAACCATTAAAACATTAAAAAAAAATTCTTCTTGGACTTCAACAATTGTTTTGAACAATTTTTTTATTGAGATACCATTTGACCAACAAACATACGGTGTCATAGAATTTTATATATAAGTGCGGTACCAAACTTGATTGCGCAATGAATTATCAACTTAAATTAGCACTTAAAAAAAATACTGTGGAAAGTATCAAATACATAACAAGAGCCACGAAGTGGCAACGACATTGTCAATAGTTTTTCCTATAAGACAATAGCTATAGAAGTAAGTGTGATGTGCCTCGGATTTGATAGATCAAAGAAATGTCATGTGATTTACATGTTTGATAATTGCAAGGGACTCTATTACAAATGAAAAAAACCAAAGTAGGGCTAATTGTTTTTGACTAGCCCTAATCTCCGAGAATTATGGAAAGAAAAATGTAGAATAAAAACATCTAATCTCCTTTGCTTTAAATGTTTTTGAAAAAAAAATATTTATCTTCTTTTTTTTAAAAGACACACTAACATTTGCTTCATTTATACAAATGAAGAGAAAATACTTTTATCTATTTAAATATAAATTCATATTTACTAAAATTAAATAATAATAATTATTACTTTTATTTATTTAAATATAAAGCATATTTACTAAAATAAATAATTATAATAATTATAATAACATTAACCATGATGCTACATAATAATAAAAAATAAAAATTCAAATTAAAAATATCCTCCCAATTTCTTTTTATTTTAATAATTTTAAACATTTCATTTTGTTACACTAAGAAATATGAACAAGTATAAAAACCACCTTAAACAAAATAACACATCACAAACTAAGTATTTACATAGTCTGTATATAAACATATAACATCTAGTTGAGTTTAGAAGTAAAACATTCCATTCTAAGCAAATTTACATTCCCAATGTAAATATAAATGAAAGTAGAGAATTCCATGGTATCATTACATTTGGGTACTCATTTTAAAAGAAGTGCTTAACATTTAACATATAATGTAACATAAAATAAAAGGAGAACTTTGTTCATATACCCTAAGCACTTTGGCTCAAATAAACATTAGTAATCTCGAGGGAGGATGTTGACGAAGGTCGTCACCAATTTGAATGGCAGTTTTTAGATGTCCCATCTATTTATTCTTTAGACTTCGTCTACACTTCAAAATCATCGTTCCATTAAAGTGCTTCTAAACCTAATTTGTTTCGTTCCATTTAGGCTCCTTTTAAACCTAATTTGTTTTCTTCCTTCAGCTTCCTAAAATATTTTTTTCCCTACCTTAAAACCATCCCCTCTTTTTTTTTCAAATGAAAGTAATTAAAATACATTTATAATTATTTTTTTCAAATACATTTATAAGAGCAATACACCATTAGGCTAATATTATTGTGTAATTATTATGAACTGTATATACCTATAATGAGCATTGAAGTCTATGTATAATGAGCATTGAAGTCTATGTATGTATTATGTAAGGACAAGCCATAAATTATTATGAATTGTATGTATTGAAGTTTAATTTGTTTTGGTTTGATTTAAGTAGATTTGAATCATTAAGTACACTAAGCAACTCAATTTTTCAATCCATGAGTACACTGGTCACTCAATTTAACTAGGTAAACTCAATGCTATGAAAAATAAATTGAGAAGAAACAAAGATCGTGAGGCTTCTATGTGTTATTGAGCATATTAGTGCACTAGGTATTGTTATATGCCTTTGATCCGTGTCATGCCTTGATTGTCCTAGAGGTATAATGGAGTTAATAATGAGAACAAAACCATCATGGTATCAAACAGAATTGAATATGATTTTTTTAAGTTCACAGATTTGGTACCTTATCTTCATCATGATGGAGATACTCATTAAATTGAATTGCACTAGTGAGTCTCGTTCCCTCTTCCTTTTGGTGACCAATTGTCAAGATGACATCATGTACAAATGCATTTCCATTTATATCTTTGGTGACTAGGGATCTCTTTTGTAAGGTATCCAAATCAAACTCTCCAACAATATCTGCCACTCTGTCCCACTCCCATCCTTTGAAAAATCAACAGACGTCAAGAAACGGATCTCTGCACTTCTCAGGGTGAGAGTTCTTTCATAACCATATTATAAGCTTTTAGCTTTTCTTCTTCGAATCTTAACACTTTTTCTACTAAAGTTAACATTAGTGGAATTCCACCGCATACCTCTATTACCTCTATTATGTCGTGGATTTGGCTAGAATTTAGTTTTCCTTCCATGTCATCTAACACTTCCCTTTTCAAAAACTTTGTTGCGTCTTACTTTGAAATATTTTCCATACTATGAGTTTTAAAAGACGTTTTTCTTGGGCACGCTCTACCCACATTTGAGTCACGAGCAGTAAGGAGCAGCCTCACCTTTTTTGAGGTATCGAAGTCCTTTGGCAAAAGCTGCATCAACTCTTTTTCACCAAACACATTGTCGATGTAGATGAAAGATGGCACATCCTTTAATATCTTACCCAATTCTTGCTGGCCGCTCCCATACATTCTAATATTTGGAATTGTCTCTTCAGGTCCCGTTAAATATTTGGAACAAAACTAGGGTTTACCGCCAGAAAACCTGATAAGAAGAATTAGTTGTTATCCTAAACATGAACCCGGTTGGAAAATTGCTCCTCCTTAATCCCCTATGTTCGTTCACTTCATTATACTTCTCGTCCATAATCAAATTCAACTTTAATGTATACAGAACTACAATCAGCTATTGCTATCCCATGAATATTCTAAATGGACAACAACTGAAAGTTCTGTTGAATATTCTGAACAAACAACAACTAAAGGATCTCCTTTGACAGGATGATAATATGACATTAAAGCTAGATTTTATGCAATACCCAGAAATTTTGATGCAAACCCCAATCCAAACAACACCGGTCCACACATCAATAGACATTTGGAGCTAGCTCATTCTGATATACTATAAAGTCTTTCAGAGGGAATGCATCTTTTTGAGGTGCTCGACCAATATTATATACTGGACGTTCGAAGCTAGCTTGTTATATCCTCTTATTAGTGCACCTCTGTCAAATTCCATCACTGCAAGCCATAAACTCTTGTTGTATACCGAAACAATGCAGTCCCAAACTGGGATGAACTATGGAGAATGCCAAATAGCTTGAATAGCCTTCCATGAAACCCTTCAACAATACACAAAAATTGCAACTCTATTAAAATTTCACAGTTGTTTTACAAGCCATCGATCATCGACTAATTGAACACCAAGTAACCAAGACAACATTAAACTAGAACATAATGCTCATGTTAACAAACACAAGCAGGAAGAGCTGGTAGGAATGGAGCCTTACCAGACGAGCACAGAGTGATTCCTGTAGTGTCGTCCACCGCAAACTACAAACAAAACCTTACCAAACCCTTGAGAATGAATACAGAAAATAAAATGGAAAAATTTATTGGCAGTAACACTTGTCCAATTTAAACCCTGGGAAGTAAACACATGTCGAAATAAAGCTGAGCTCAGGTGATTGAACTTTGGTGTCGTGCAGGGGACAATTCTTTCCAGGAGAGTGCAGGGGACAATTCAGAGTTGCATTCTGGTCCGCCTTGATAGTAACGAGAAAACTCAATGGATTCATGAATGCTCATCACGCTTGGTGTATGAGCTTTGGAAAGACAAGTCGCAAAGCTATCAAGCAAATGTTGAGTTTTAGGTAGGTCAATTTTGGAACGAGCACAATGTATCTTCCAAGATTTAAATGTATCTTTCCAAGTTTTCATGTCAGTGATGTATTAAAAAAACAACTAATACTGTAATAACAGTCTGTCCGCCGTATTTTCGTCCACTCCGGGTGGCATGTCTGGCACCAAATAATCATTTTATGCTTACGCAAGCTTGCCGCCGGGTCTTGGGGCACAAAGTCCCAGGCCTACGTCACTTATATAAGCCAATAGGAATCAAGATAAATCAAAATTTAAATAATTCTCCAAAAAAATTTGATACAAACTATGGCAAAATTTTTATGTTTTTGTTAAAATTGCTACAAATCACTCCAGATAATCATCTTGACCGATTCATATATATCCCCTTGTCGGGGACATAATAAAACGCCATCAATATCTGTGGAGTAGTTATTGTATGCTGATGTTGAGGCATGATATCAAATGTGTCAACTTTGAGCTCCACCTTATGAACGATAGCTAATTTTATTACATTTTATTTATGTTTCACCATATTACTATTATCAAACTGTTCAATACGGAGTGAACTATATAGAGGCAGATAATACATATACCTTATTTGTCTTTTTTTGAAGAAGAATAAATGCTTAAACATTTAGACACTTCACACTTGAAGGTTTCAAGGCACTAAGTGCAAAGTGTTTGGGAATGATAATGAATGAAGATATAAGGGAACATATAAAACTTACGAGGGCTTATTGACAGGAGAGAGCATTAGTGGAATGATAGAGATAAATGAGAGCTCATGCATTATATTTAATATTTTTTTTTATATGTATACTATTTCTTTTTTTAAGTGATGGATTTAGATGAGATGTTTCTATTCTATTTTATGGACATAAAATGTTTATATTCTGGTTTACAGACCTAATCTTATGGATCTAGACAAGTTCAGAATGTTTTTTTTTTAAACTGTGAAACTATTGAGTGACAGGGTTAGATAGAAAAGGGATGATGTATGATACCTTGTATCGGGGAATGAAGAGGAAGTTTTGTGACGTTCCAATCTATTTTGTTTTGTCTTGATTTTCCATATCAATTTACTATGACTTTGTGTGGGAACTTAGGGAAATCGGCATCTGTAAATGACTGTGACTCTCCAGGTGGAAGCTTGAATATTGAATACGAGTTGGCGACATAAATCTAATCAGTCCCAGTGGACTTGTGTCAGTTTATCATCCGCAAGGGACTGTTAGCAGTCTGTAAATATCGAATCCAGTGACGACGCTGGTGACGAACCCACTTTCCACGTAATAGATAGCACCATCACAAGACGGGACAGCCGTCATAGCAGGAACTTGACTCAATTCTTAGCCATGAATCTTCATATGAAACTTTAATCAAACTCAGCCTTTTCCTTCGAACCCATGTCCTGCATTATTAATAAAAGTTATGTTGAAAACAGGTCTCATGCAGTTGCTCGAATATGTGTCTAGTAAGAACACAAAGGATATAAGGTTGAGGGTGTGTAGGATTGACAAGGTTTCCAACTCTGTTAGTTGGTTTATCATCTTTCATGGCATCACCTTCCTCAATGTCATGAACAAATTGTTCTCTTAGCAATGTCATGTTTAATGGATTTATATTATATTATCATCTTCTCATTCTCAATTTTTTATTATCAACATAAAGTTTTTATTAAATGCTTAAATGGAGCATAAATTGTGACATTGCCTTAATTTGTCAAGTTTAATGGATTTATTATATTCTCATTTTATTCTCATTTTTTTATTACCAGCATAGATCTATCTAAAAGGGGATCTACCAGGCAAGAGGGATCAAATCTTTCAAGGTGCAAATTTTTTTTTTTAAAGTAGAAATGCTGAGAAAATGTGTAATTCAATGTTTATGGTTTTAGTTTATCTAATTTATGTTGTTTTATATATATGTAATTCTAAAAAATTTAATTTAAGCCGATATGTTATTTTTAATAATATCTTATTATTTTTTATAAAGGACATGTGTCAACTCTAGGATGAGCACGGAAGGAGTTACACATCTTTGCCCTACTGTAGAATGCACCTCTTCGGTGCAATCAACATAAAGTTTTTATTAAAGTACTTAAATGAATCATAAATTGTGACAAGTAGAAACATAAATTACATGGTATAAGTTAAATTTCATTTTAAATAGAATCTTTTAATTAAAAAAAAAATTAGAGGCAAAATTTAGCCTATGGGGTATTTTTTTGGGTTTTTTTTCTCAAAAAATATTAGCCTATTTACTATTTTTCAAAGGTGATTTGCCAAAATTCAGTGAAATAATTTTAATTTTCTCTAAAAATGGTCAAAATTATCCAAAAATATAAATAAAGTCCTTACAAATTTGAATATAAAGAAAATAACAAACATTTATGGTTGTAAATTTAAGAATGAGTAAGATTAGCGAAGATTTATACACTTTGAGAAAATTATAGATCCTTTAAATTTTCTCACTTAAATTCTTCTAGTAATTGTGATATCTCTATTATATAATCAGATTTTTGAAATAGAATGTTTATTGAAATAGAATGTTCAGATTTTAAAAATATATCCTACAAACAACCAATTACCTAAAATAAAATAAAATATAACTATATAAAATAAAAACATAATTTTAATGCAACATATGTTGTTATTCTTTCACTATATCAATTCACAAGGATATGAGAAAATATCATACAAATAGATTTTATATCAATAATCAATCTTTATCTACAAAAGAAAATATGAAGCTTCCAAAATCATTAAGATTCAATAATTTACATTAAAACCAAAGTAACCATAACCATTAAAATTGATAAATCCAATAAAATTATTTTCACCTAAAAATAATGACTACTTCCAAAATCATTAAATTTCAGCAATCCACATTAAAATCAAAGTAACCGTTCAAATATATAATCCCAATATACTATTTTATTTAATACCTAATCATTAAATTTCAACAACCCACATTAAAATCAAAGTAACCATTCAAATAGATAATCCCAATATACTATTTTATCTAATACCTAACTACATTACAAAGCATGACGTGTTCTCGTTTGTGCTTGGACTAATACTCGAAGATCAGCTTTCTGAAATTAGAAGAGGAAGAATTAAACTCATGCTACCCATTAAAGAATGCTCTATAACACGTGAGAGACATTTTCATTTAGAAAAGAACATTGATTCTTCCCATGTTTTGACTTGCACTTAGTTTTGGTTAAAGATTATTGGAAAAGTGTTTTTGTAATCATTGTTGAGGGAGATCTTGTAATGTTTGTGTAGATGTTATAAGATTGGTTACTAAAAAATAATAAAAAATAAAATTTTAATTATCTACCAAAAAATTGTTGTTTACAAAAACAACCTAATATGGAAGAGATGTTGTAATGCTCATACCTAACAAAACAATAAAAAATTAAAAATTTAATTATCCCCCAAAAAAATTTCCTTAAGAAAAACAACACAATATGGTGGAGATGTTATAATGATCCTAACTAACAAAATAATAAAAAATAAAGAAAAAAAAATGTTGGTCTTGCACATGGTTTTAACTCCTAAATAACCCACGGTTTTATTCTACATGGTTTAGAAGGGCCTTGCAAATGGTTTTAAAACCATGTGCAAGGCCTCCTAAACAACTCATGGTTTTATTGTACATGGTTTAGGAGGGCCTTAAACCATTTGCAAGGCCTCCTAACCAACTTTAGGAGGGCCTTGCACATGGTTTTAAAACCGTGTATGAGGAAGATGTTGTAATGTTCATTCTTAACAAAATAAAATATAATAAAAAATATTATATGTCTACCAAAAATAATATTAAAAATGTGTGTTTTGGTTTGAATCAAATCAATGACTATATATATGATACACCAAAGCTGATAGCTCCTTCAGTGCAATACATAGAAAAGATTTACACCTGGAAAGATTTGATCCCTCTCGGTGTTTGATAGAGCCTAAGATAGGATTTGAATCTATGGTGATGTAAATTAACAGTATAGTAATTTTAAGATCATCAAAAATGGAAAACAAAATTCTATCAATAAATTAGTTGCAAAAAGAAAAAGATCAATATTAATATAGCTTCCAAATTTATTCTTATAAACATTTTAAGGGGTCAAATTATGACACCCAAAACAAACAAATTTCATTCAATATCATAACAAAAAACACTAAAAAAAAAACATAAGTACCATATAATTCAATGCCTATTCGTGATCCAATAACGTAAGTAAGAATTGATTAATTTCAAAAAGCAACACCATGTGTAACCACTTCCATTTTGCATCCCACCAATTGACTCTCCCTTTATAATTCCAAGTGGTGACTTTATAATAGCTTCTAAATGTACTTTAAAAATCTCCCCAAACACCTAAAATCACAAGTTTTAAATAAATCCACAAATCGCATGTGCTCATAAAGACAAGGTCCCAAGTCTATTGGAATTTGGTAGTAAGAGTTCTACAAGTAAGATCCTTCGTGATCCTTTAGTTTATATTGACGGATGGAGGGCTAATTTTGATGGTGTTGTTCACAGGGGATCAGTTTAGTGGGGTTGGGGTTATCATTATTTTGGTTAGGTTATATTTTTAATCCTTGATTGAATTGTGGTTTAGGTTCAAACACAAATGGGAAACTAATGGGCTTTTCTATGGGTTTTTTTTTAACTAAAATTAAATATATCGTTTTATCCTGGTCTCATCCAATTCTTTCTTCATTTATCCTTTTCGCATATATTCCGCTGGTGATCCAATTCTTCCTTCATTTATCTTTTTTGCATATATTTCGCTGGGACAAGATGATCCAATTCTTTCGGGATTGAATATGCTCTTTTTTATGCTCTCGGTTTTTCTTGTATATTGGTTCATCTATGGATTATCTTGAGTTTATGTGGTGTTTCTTTTTATACCTGCCTCAGCAGGTATATTGTAATCGTTTGAATTCAAATCCCTTTGATTTTTGGTATTACTAGGTGTATATTGGTGCATATTTAAAAGATTAAAATCTCTAATCAAAGTTTAACTTTGTATTATGAAAAATAGCAATTTTTAAATATTTTAAATTTTAATCAAAATATTTGTATTTGCTATTTTGTCAACTTCTAATTGGCCAATAAAGAATGATGTCAGCCTTGGAGTTTGGTATCTGGTTTTCACTTGACACATGGCTATTATGACATCAGCATTTATTATATTTTATTATTATGTTATTTATAATTAAAACAGTCAGCAGATCCATGACTTCCGAGGACTCGTGGATTTGGCGTTTGCAGGTGTGTGGGTAAATTCACGGAAACGATCTGACTGTGCTTTCCTACGAAGTCCTCCATGAAAACTGAAACCCAGCCACTGCAAAACGCATGAAAGAACCCTATTTCTTCAAGCAGAGGCGACAGTTACTCTTGAAGGCCAAGCATTTTCTTCTGTCCGCACTCAACTTCGATCTGGTTATCCAAACCGCATATAAACCCCTCGCTTGCGCCCTCAAAGAGTTCAATGTATTCCAATGGCATTCGAAGTTTGCACAGGTTTCTTGGAATTTTGTAAATGATGGATTAATGACCACGGTATGTCTCCAGTTCAAACCCCTGCAAGTTGCTGGTGCGGCTTTCTATCTTTCACTTCAGCAATTCGTCTTGGAGTTGACTTTGCAGAAATCTAGAGAAATTCATCCCTCTACCAGTAAGTCACTATTTATACAGCGGAAAGATAATCTTTTTATTTGACTTTTAATACAGCGGAATGGTAATCCATTTTAGTTTCTGCGCAGACGTAATGAAGCTCTAATTCAGGAAATTAGTAAAGCTGTCCCTGGCTCAAATGATTTGAGCTTCAAAAGCCAGTAGTTCAAACCATGGCTTGTCTGTGGAAGCAGCATTGGTCTTACTGGCGAAATCCTCAATACAACAGCATTCGATGCTTGTTCACACTTGCATGTGGTTTGCTTTTTGGCACCACATTCTGGAGAATGGGCCGGAAAACGTAAGCATTCGTTTCAGCTACCAAGAGTATAACACTTCAAATTAAAACTCTTGTTAACCGAACTTAACTTCGGTTCTTATTTATTATTTATGGATGGTTATAATATTTTCCAGGCACACGTAGC